>ML664157.1:866080-1057179 GCA_007570785.1 Antilocapra americana
AAGGTCATATGGGACTTAAAAATTCTAAAAAAAAAAAGAAAAAGAAAGAAAAAAAACAATATATAGATATATAAAAGTTTTAAAAATTTAAAAGATGTTCCTAGTACAGTTATAATGAAGGCTTTCTCTGGTGCTGGTGCATTCGGTGAAGGGAAGGGTCTGTAGATTTTCAGATGATTCCCTGGTCCGGCTTCTCCTTCTCACAGTCTATAGACTCCTTTCTATGCAGTTAGCGCCACCTGCAGGGCTTTAATTTGCTTCTCCTGTCTGTTTCAAAGCTGTTCGCTCTGCTAGAGTCTTCTGTCTGCTGGTCTTTTAAGTGTCTATTCAGCGCTTTGGAGTTTGCCCTGCTCCTGGTGAGAGGGCTTCCCCCGCCCCCTCTGCTCAGGCTCTCTGTCGTCCGCCCAGCACAGTTGGGGAGTGGGGCTTCTCCCCTTCCCCGGCCCAGCCGCTTGGTTTTCTCAGCATGCAGCTAAGCAGGCCTTCTTGGTCGGGCTTGTCCTTCTCACAGACTATAGTCTCCTTTTTATGCAGTCTGTTCTACTGGCAGGGATTTAATTTTGGAGTTTGCCCTGCTCCTGGTGAGAGGGCTTCCCCCGCCCCCTCTGCTCAGGCTCTCTGTCGTCCGCCCAGCACAGTTGGGGAGTGGGGCTTCTCCTCTCCCCCTGTCCGGCCGCTCGAGCAGCTGAGCACTCCTTCTAAGGTGTATACAGCACCAATCTGTCCAGAATCCCCAGAAGTCTTGGTTAGCTTCCCCGGGGCTGGGTTATGCCCACTGCTCTCAGGCGGGGGCTGGGCTGGTCCGCAGCCCGCAGCTGCCCAGCCTCTCGGTTGACTCCTCACCGCCCTTTGTTTTGTGCACGGGCCTGGGGGCGGGGCGGGGGGGGGGAAGCTTTTCCTGGAAGGTTAGGTCCCTCAGGCTGCTCCGTTCCCTGAGCCCGCGGCCCGCCCCTCCCTGAGCAGGAGCAGTCTGCTTCGGCTGTGCTGCTGCTCTCGGCTGTGCTTGTAGCCAGAGACGAACCTTGCAGGGCTTAGCTATTAATCTGCTTCTGCTCTCAGCTATATTGCTCTCCAAGAACCACAGCAGATCTGCCAGAGAGAATGCTCCCTGGTATTCGGAAACCTTTCTCCTCTTTTTTTTTTTTCCCTCTTTATTTCAGCCTCCCCTTCCGGGACGGAACCCGTCCCCAGCTCTTTGTCTCTCCCTCTACTTTTTTTTCTTTTCTTTCTTTTGTCCTACCTCCTCACGTCGGCAATGGGTCGCCTCTCCAGATGCCCGATGTCCTCTGCCAGCATTCAGTTCCTGTTTTTTGGAGTTTGCTCGGCCTTTAAAAGTTCTTTTGGTATATTTGTTGGGGAGAGAGTGTTCTCCCAGTCCTATTCCTCCGCCATCTTAGTTTCTCCCTGAATATTATTACTTTTTCCATGTATATTTTATTAGTGTTTATCTGAAGTTTCATAGATCTCCAAGATAAATTTTGGAAGACATGATATGAAGGTTTCTAAAACACCAACTCAGAATCTGAGGTTATAATTCTAACATTAAATGAATTAAAGTAGTTTGACATTTCAGCAAATATTTTTAAAGATAAGCATTAAAAAACTCCAAAATGCTAAAAGAAAGTGCCTGCCATTGTAGGAAATGCAAGAGATACTGGTTCAATCCCTGGATCAGGAAGATCCCCTGGAGTAGGAAATGACAACACACTCCAGTGGGTTGGAGTGGATTGAAAAACCCACTTTCTTGCTGAAAATTTCCACAGACAGAGGAGCCTGGTAGACTACCATCCATAGGGTCACAAAGAATTGGACCTAACTTAGTAAATAACAATAGAGGATACGTTTAAATAACTTTCAATAAAACACCCTACTCTTATTTAGAAAAAAAAATCTACTTGTTAATTACATAGCCCATAGATGGTCCTAAATATTTCACAATTGTCTTTTTGGTAGAAGACAAAGTTATGGCCAACCCGGATAGCATATTGAAAAGCAGAGACATTACTTTGCCAACAAAGATCTGTCTAGTCAAGGCTATGGTTTTTCCAGTAGTCATGTATGGATATGAGTTGGACAGTGAAAAAGGCTGAGAGCTGAAGAATTGATCCTTTTGAACTGTGGTGCTGGAGAAGACTCTTGAGAGTCCTTTGAACTGCAAGGAGATCCAACCAGTCCATCCTAAAGGAGATCAGACCTGGGTGTTCATTGGAAGGACTGGTGTTGAAGCTGAAACTCCAATACTTTGGCCACCTGATGCGAAGAGTTGACTCATTGGAAAAGACCCTGATGCTGGGAAGGATTGGGGGCGGGAGGAGAAGGGGACGACAGAGGGTGAGATGGCTGGATGGCATCATCAACTTGATGGACATGGGTTTGTGTGGACTCCAGGAGTTGGTGATGGACAGGGAGGTCTGGCGTTCTGTGGTTTATGGGGTTGCAAAGAGTTGCACATGACTGAGTGACTGAACTGATACTGATACTGATATAAATCTCAGGGCACAGAGCTGGAACTGAAGGGTTCAGCAAGAAGGAGAAAGAACCCCTAAGAAAAGGTTGCCCCAAGGGTTATTTCTTTCAAATTTTAGCTTGAAATACTGGGTGTATGATGCTGGTAATTCCTGAGCTAAAGGAATATCATCAGAGGAACCATGTTTTGTGGGCAAAACAAAGGATTTCATTTTGATATGTAGATATATAAAGTAAAAAGTTGACTGTGTCCCATTTGATAGTCAAAGATCTGTCACATGTGTACCCATGGCTGGTTCATGTAAATGTATGGCAAAAACCACAACAATATTGTAAAGTAATTAGCATCTTGTTAAAATTAAAAAAAAAAAAGAAAAAGATCTGTCCTGGAGATGTGAATTTGTTTAGTGGTCAGCACAGAAGTGGTGTTTAAAAGCCCTGAAAATTCCTGCACCTTGAACCAAGCACAATTAAGGCCTGAACAACCCCAGGCCTTTGTCAGCTTTGATAGATGAGCCAAAGAAATACATATAAAGTTTATGTTAAAATTAATAGGAAAAGACAAATTACTTAGAGATATTGAGACAACTAGCTATTAGCTAGCAAATTGCAGAAATAATAAAATTGTATAGAATATATTTAATCAGGTATTCAAATGTAAACAGTGAAGTCACTCATTTGCTAGATGTAAATGTATAAAGCTACTAAGAGGCTTCCCCAGTGGCTCATCAGTCTACCTGAAGTGCAGGAGACTCAGGAAATGTGGATTTGATCCCTGGGTTGGGAAGATCCCCTGGTGGAAGGCATGGCAACCCACTCTAGTATTCTTGCAGTGAAAATCCTGTGGACAGAGGATCCTGGCAAGCGACAGTCTATGGGGCTGCGAAGAATCAGACATGACTAAAGTGACTGAGCACACACCCATAAATTATTTTAGTGGCAATATTTTATAAGCAAACATTAAATAATTTTTCTAAGTTCTATTAGCTGATGTTTTCTCTGTATCCTTTTCTTTTGTATTTGTATGTCAATTTAACTCACCCCAGAGTGACTTCTCTTAACCTAGTTATTTTTTTTAATTTAATATTCCCAATCTGATATGTGCAATATCAGATTTCTCAGTAGAGAAGAAATATAGAATTTGAGTTGTTGACGTTGAAAACTCCTTGCTTTTTATATTTGGGCTTCTGAAACTTGGTTTATTTAGGGCTTCTCATTAGACCTTGATTTTTAAAGTTTCTGTGATTGCTTCTCCAAAATAATCATTGTCTGAAGGTGATGACTCCAATAAAAATAAAATTACTCAGGCTTTTAAGCAAATTATGTGTAAGAGGATTCAATACTCTTGAATTTGAGGCCCTCATAGCACTGCTTTCATCTGAATCCTCTATGCACTTGGCCCAGAATTTCAATATATTTTGCCCCCTCAGACCACATATTACAACTATGAACATTGTTGAGCTTGAGACTCTTAACCATAGAAATAGAGATTTCAGAATAACCTTCAAAAATTAAAGTCATTCTGTGAACTATCAAGACGGAATTTCATTAGAACAAAATGGTGATGTAGTTAAGTTTTCCCTTGGTGTCTTTTGTTCATCTTCTTCCAGGTGTTGCCCACTTTTCCTGGGCTTTAAATGCCTGCTTGTGACCCATTATGAATGTATAGAATGGGTTTAGTGGTGAGGTTGTTTCTGTCTTATAAATACTTCTTTATCATTACTTGATGTATATCTCTATTTAGGTTGCCTTTTATTGTGTGTGTGTGTGTGTGTGTTTTCTGCCAAGAAGCATTTGGGCTTCCCTGGTGGCTCAGACAGTAAAGAATCTTCCTGTAATGCAGGTGACCTGGGTTCAGTCCCTGGGTTGAGAAGATCCCCTGGAGGAGGAAATGGCAACCCATTCCAGTATTCTTGCCTGGAGAATCCCATGGATGTAGGAGCCTGGAGGGCTACAGTTTATGGGGTCGCAAGGAGTTGGAACACAACTGACTAACACTTTGAACACTTTTGAAAGCTGATTTACAATATTGTGTTGGATTCTGGTATACAAAAAATGATTCAATTATGCATACATATATATTATTTTTCATTATAAGTTATTATAAGATATTGAATATAGTTCCCTGTACTATGTAGGAGGAATGTGCTGTTTATTTTATATTTATTAGTTTGTATCAGCCGGGCATGCTGCAGTCAGTCCATGGGGTCGCAAAGAGTTGGACATGACTGAGTGACTGAACTGAACTAAACTGATCTGCTGATCCCATTAATATGTCTTTTAAAAAAATTTATGATTTTCTTTTAAAGTAATGCATATTTTTGCTATATTTATTCCTATATGCCTGATAGTTTATTTTTATAAATACTATCAATTAAAATTTAAATTTTATAATTATTTTTGATACTGTAATTAAAATTAGTATTTAGTAATCTTAAGTTCACTGAACTTTTAAACTAATAATTTATCTTCATTTCTTTGTATTTTTCTACATAAATTATCATATCTTCTGCAAATAATGTTTCTTTATTTTCTTTCCTATAACTTTTTACAAAATATTTTTATGTCATATTCATTAGGTGCTTCAAAACAAGGTTGAGTAGAAATATACTAGGAATCTGCATTTTTTTCAATTTTTTTGAAGAAAGTTCATAAAGCTTCATCATTAAGGTGATATTTGAAATTTTCTGTGAGATTGTGGTAGATATACTTAATACAATTAAGGAAATGCTCACCTAGCCCTGGTTTGATAAGTTTGTTTTATGTTTTTGTTACAGTCAGTCATTTTTTTTTCTTTTTAGATTCCTTGTTAAGTGATAACATACAATGTTTGTTTTTATCTGGTGTTACATATTCACTAAGCATAATACCCTCCAAATTTATGTGTGTTGTTGCAAATGGCAAAAATAATCTTTGTTATCCACTTTTCTGTTAATGATTACTTAGGTTGCTTCCATATAAAACTATTATAAATAATGCTGCTATGAGCATTGGAGTGTGTGTGTATCTTTTCAACTTAGGGTTTTTGTTTTCTTCAGATGTATGTGGAAAAGTGGAATTGCTGGATCACATTGTAGTTCTAGTTTTAGTTTTTCAAGGAAACTTTGTACTATTTCTCACAGTGGCTGCATCAATTTAAATTCCCACCAACAGTGTGCAAGTGATCCCTTTTCTCCCCATCCATACAGCATTTTTTATTTGTGGTCTTTTTGATGATAGCTATTCTGACAAGTGTGAGGTGATATATTATTGTGGTTTTTATTTGCATTTCTGTGATAATAGGTGACGTTGAGTATCTTTTCATGTGCCTGTTGGCAATCTGAATGTCTTCTTTGGAAAAAATGCCTAATTCAGTTCTTTGCTCATTTTTATTTGGATTGTTTGATTTTTGCTTTGTTTTTTTTTGTTTTAATTTTTCTTTACTTTATTGTGTTGGTTTTGCCATACATTGACATGAAACCGCCATGGGTATACATATGCTGTTTGATTTTTTTGATACTGAGTTGTATGAGCTGTTTAAATATTTTGGATATTAACTCTTTATTGGTTATAGCATTTATAAATATTTTCTCATACTCAATAGGTTTTCTCTATTTTGTTGATTGTTTCCTTTGCTGTGCAAAAGCTTTTAAGTTTAATTAGGTCCTATTTATTTATTTCTACTTTTATTTTCTTTGCCTTATAACAGAGATCCAAAAAGTATTGTTATAATTCATGTCAAAGAATCTTCTACTTGTGATTTCTTAGGAGTTTTTGACTTCTGGTCTTAAATTTAGATCTTTAATACATTTTGAGTTTATTTTTGTATATGGTGTGAGATAATGTTCTGATTTTATATGTAGTTGCCCAGGGCACCACTTACTAAAGAAACTGTTTGCTCCATTATATGTTCTTTCCTCATTGACAGAGATTAATTGGCCATGAGTGCATGGTTTTATTTATGGGCTCTCTATTCTGTTCCACTGATCTATTTTTTTGTACCAGAATCTTACAGTTTTGATTGCTGTGACTTTGCACTTTTCTGAAGTTAAGGACTGTTATACCTTTACTCCAGCTCTGTTCTTCTTTCTCAGGATATATATATATATATTTTTTGGCTATTCAAAGTCTTTGATGGTTCAATACAAATTTTAAAATTATTTGTTCTACTTTTGTGAAAAATGCTATCATTATTTTGGCAGGGACTTACTGAATCTGTAGATTGCCTTGGGTACTATGATCCTTTTAACAATATTATTTCTTCCAATTCATGAATACGGTATATATTTCCATCTATTTGTGTCATTTCCGTTTTCTCTCATTAGTGTCCTATAGTTTTCCAAGTGTGAATCTTTTACCTCCTTATTGCTATGTATATTGTTTTATTTTTTTTATGTGATTGTAAGTGAGACTGTTTCCTTAGTTTCTTTTTCTGATAGTTCACTGTTATATGTAGGAACGCAACAGATTTCTATGTATTAATTTTATATCCTTCAACTTTACTAAATTCATTGATGAGCTCCATCTAGTAGACTTTGGTAGTATCTTTAGAATTTTTTTTTATGTATTTTATAGTATCACCTATAAACAGCAGCAGTTTTACTTCTTCCTTTGCTATTTTGATTCATTTTTCTTGTCTGATTTCTGTGGCTAGGGATTTTAATACTATGTTAAATAAAAGTAATGAGAGTGGGCATCCTTGTCTTGTACCTGATCTTAGGGAAAATGCTTTCAGCATTGACTATGATGTTGCCTGTGGGCTTATCATATATGGTCTTTTTTATGTTAAGGTATATTCCCCTCTGTACCTACTTTGGAGTGAATTTTTATAGTAAATGATGTTGAATTTTATCAAAGACTTTTTCCTGCATTGATTGAGATGATCATATGGCTTTTACTTTTCAATTTGTTAATATGGTGTACCATATTGATTGCTGCTGCTGCTGCTAAGTCGCTTCAGTCATGTCTGACTCTGTGCGACCCCCCAGACGGCAGCCCACCAGGCTCCTCCTCCTTGGAATTCTCCAGGCAAGAACACTTGAGTGGGTTGCCATTTCCTTCTCCAATGCATGAAAGTGAAAAGTGAAAGTGAAGTCCCTCAGTCATGTCAGACTCTTCACTACCCCCATGGACTGCACCATACCAGGCTCCTCCATCCATAGGATTTTCCAGGCAAGAGTACTGGAGTGGGGTTCTTTTGCCTTCTTCTACCATATTGATTGAGTTGCAGATATTTAACCATTTTTTCATCCTTGGGATAAATCAACTTGATCCAGTGTTTGATCCTTCTAATGTATTGTTGGATTTTGTTTGCAAATGTTTTGTTTAGGACTTTTGCATCTACCTTCATTAGTGATATTGGCCTGTAGTTTTGCTTTGTTTGTTATATCATTGTTTGGTTTTGTTATCAAGGCATTGCTGGCCTCATGGAATGAGTTTGGAAGTGTTGTTTCTTCTGCAATTTTTGTTTTAATAGGTTGAGAAGAATGGGAGTTAACTCATCTTTAAATATTTGGTAGAATTCACCTTGAAGGCTTCCAGTCTGAGATTTTTGTTTGCTGGGAGTTTTTTTCTGATTCAGTTTTGTTAATGGTAATTGATCTGTTTATTTTTTCTTCCTGGTTCAATCTTGGGAGATTGTACATTTCTTGGATTTGTCCATTTTATTGCCATGTAATTGTTCATAGTAATCTGTTAATCATCCTTTGTATTTCTATGGTATCTGTTGTATTTCTCCTTTTTCAATTCTGATTTTTTTTTTAAATTTGGTCCTCTTGTTTCCTTAATGAATCTAGCTAAAGGTTTATCAATTTTGTTTATCTTTTCAAAAAACCAGCTTACTTTTATGGAACTGTAGTTTTGGTTTTTTAGTCTCATTTATTTCTGCTCTGATCTTTGTGATTTCTCTCCTTCTACTGAATTTGAGAGGTTTTTTTTTGTTCTTCTTTTTCTAGTTCTTTTAGTTATAAGGTCAGATTATTGATTTGGTATTTTTCTTGCTTGCATTGTTATAAATTTCCCTCTTAGAACCACTTTTGCTGCCCATAGACTTTTGGATCACTCTGTTTTCTTTTTTATTTGCCTCCAGTCATTTTTAACTCTTATTTCTTCAGTTATCCACTTTTTTTAGCAGTATATTGTTTAACCTCCTTGTGTTTGTGTTTTTATTTTTCATTTTTTTCCCCTTGAAGTTGATTTCTAGTCTCTTGACACTGTGGTTGAAAAATATGCTTTATATGATTTCAGTTTCCCTGAATTTACTTGGGCTTATTTTGTTGCCTAGTATGTGATCTGTCCTGGAGAATATTCCAAAGGTACTTGAATATTCTCTATCTTTAATGTTTTTTTTCATTCTAAGTACAATGTGTCTTGATGTGGTCCTCTTTGTGTTGACCCTTTTTTGGGACCCTGTGCTTCCTGGACTTGGAAATCTGTTTCTTTTTGCATGTAGGGATGTTTTCAACTATTAGGTCTTCAAATGTATTCTCCATCCTTTTCTCTCTTTTTCTTCGGAGACTCCTATAATGAAAATGCTACTATGATCTCTGTTGTCCCAGAGATCTCTTAAACTGCCCTCATTCTTTTAATCCTTTTTCTTTTTTCTGTTTAGCTTCAGTGATTTCCACTATTCTATCTTCCAGCTTGTTGATCTGTTTCTCTGTATCATTCAAACTGCTGTTGATTTCTTTTAATATGTTTTTCATTTCAGTTATTGTAGTTTTTATGCATTCTTGCTAAAATTGTCTAACTTCTCATTCCGTTCACCCATTCTTCTTCCATGTTCTTTGATTATCTTTATAATCATTACTATGAATACTTTGTCTGGTGTATTGTCTATCTCTATTTCAGTTAGTTCTTGTTCTGAGGTTTTACCTTGTTCCCTTGTTTACAACATATTCCTCTATCACTTCATTTTGTCTAATTTGCTGTTTTTGTTTCTGTGCACCTTGTAGGTTGGTTGTGTTTCCTGATCTTGGGAAAGTGGCCTCTCTTAACCAATGTCCTATATGTCTCAGGAGCACACTACCCTCTGGTCACCAGAGCTATCTATACTCTAGAGGTGTCCTCTCTGTGGGCTGTGTGCATCCTTCTGCTGTATTGGACTGACTCCTGTGGACATTCTGGCAGGTGAGGCTGGCCCCTAGTCTGAGTGGCTGCCAAACTCTGCCTTGTACAGAGGCTACTCGTTGCTGATCGGCAAGTCTGGGTTATGAGGAAGCTGGCTGTGGAACCCTCAGGTGCCCAGGGACTAGTGCTGGATCATTGGTGGGCTTTTGCTCTGGGCCCTGGAATGTGTTAAATTTTACTTCTACCTTCTAAGAGTAAAGCCTTAATTCTTTGAATTTACTGCCTCCATGCTGGGTCTCAGAGCACCTGAAAGCTTGTGTGAATCTTTTATGAGAGTATTTTTGGTCTGTTCCAGCTCTCCTATATAAAGCTCTGCTGGTCTTCACAGTCAGATATTCTGGGGGTTTGTCTTCCTTGTAAAGTATCCTAATATTGAGCTTGGACCCTTCACTACTTGGGGAGAACCTCTGCAATTGCAATTATCTTCCTTTTTATGAGTCACCTGTCCAAGGGTGTGGATCTTGATTATATTATGTCTCAGCTTCTCCTTCGATGTCATTGCAGTTCCTTCTTAATATCGTTAGTTGTGGGAAATATTTTTTGCTTCTCTTCAGATCATTCTTTAGAGAAGGCATTCTTTAGAGAAGGTGACCCACTGCAGTACTCTTGCCTGGAAAATCCTATGGACGGAGGAGCCTGTTAGGCTGCAGTCCACGTGGTTGCTAAGAGCTGGACATGACTGAGTGATTTAACTTTCACTTTCTTACATTGGAGAAGGAAATGGCAACCCACTTCAGTGTTCTTGCCTAGAGAATCCCAGGGATGGAGGAGCCTGGTGGGCTGCCATCTATGGGGTCACACAGAGTTGGATATGACTGATGCGACTTAGCAGCAGCAGCAGCAGATCATTCTTATTGATGGTTTCTCTGTAAATAGTTGTGAATTTGGTGTACTCATGGGGAAGGGTCTTCCCCATGAGCACAGGGTCTTCCTACTATGCTCTTCTGTCTATTCCCCTCAATCTTGTTCTATCCAGTCTGGAAAGTGGTTTGTGAAGTCATTATCATTATAGACCTATAAATTTCTGTCTTCCATTCTGTAAATTTTTGAATATATGTTGTGACAGTCTTTTAAAAATATTTACTTATTTTTATTTATTTGGCTGTTCTAGGTCTTAGTTGCTGCACATGGGATCTTTGATTTTAGTTGTGCAATGTAGTTCTAGTTCCTCAAGCAGGGATGAATCCCAGTCTCCCTGCATTGGGAGTTGAGTCTTAACCACTGGATATCCAGGGAAGTCCCTTAAGAGTGTTTTATTAGTTTCTGGGTTTCTGACCACTGGTAAGCAGAATTGGTACCTGGGGATCTCTGACTGCAGGGCCCTGAGGGTCCTGGGCCCAGTGCCTGTGCACCGGTGTGTGGGACCATGTCCTGGGCCCTCTGGTGGGCAAGGTTGTGTCCAGGGGTGGCTTTGGAGTCAGAGGGTCTTAAAGCAACTTTTTCTCTGATGGGTGGGGCTGCGTTCCCATCCAGTTAGTTGCTTGATCTTGGATATCCCAGTATTGGTGCCTACTGGCTGATGGGCAGAGGCAGAACTAGGTAATGATATTAGTAAATTAGAGGGAGGATTCCCACATGGCACTTGCTAGCTCCAGTGTCCATATCGTGGAAGCAGCTCCCTAAAGTGGCTGATACCAGCGTCCATGTCTCCAAGATGAGCTCCAGTTGCCCCCTGCTTCTCCAAGGTCAGCAGGTGGGTCTGACCCAGGTTCCTGACAAATTACTGCTTTTGTTCTTTTTCCCAAACTGTATTAAATTTCACTTGTGCCCTTTAAGAATGAAGTCTCTATTTCCCACAGCTCTCTGCCTCTCCTAAAAGTAAGCCCCACTGACTTTCAAAACCAACCATTCTGGGGATTCATCTTCCCAGTGCAAGACCCCCAGGTTGAGGAACCCAGTGTGGGCCTCAGATCTCTTTCTCATTTGGGAGAACTCTTGTTGTTCTAATTATTCTCCTATTTGTGGATTGCCTACTTAAGTGTGTGAATCTTAACTTTACAGCAACTGTGCTCCTCCTATCCATGAGGAGTTATTTCTTTATGTCTTTAGTTACAGAAGATTTTTCTGGTAGGTTCTGGTCTTTCTTGTTAATGTGCTGTGCTAAGTCACTTCAGTCGTGTCTAACTCTGTGACTCCATGGACCGTAGCTCCAGACTCCTCTGTCCATGAGATTCTCCAGGCAAGAATATTGGAGTGGGTTGCCGTTTCCTTCTCCATTCTTGTTAATAGTTGTTCTGTATATAGTTGTAATTTCAGTGTGCCCATGAGAGGAAGTGAGCTTAGGGTCTTTCTTTTCTGCCAAGTTAGGAACTCTCATCTCCAATATTTCTTGATTTTTCTAAAAATCAAGAGCTAGTTCTTGTTAAAATGATAGTCATCCACTATTTCTTTTAATCTGACATTCTTTGCTATGCTACAAAGCCTCGCAAGACTGAGGATTATAATATACTCCAAATAATATACTGAGATCTGAATGTTCCAGTAAACAAGGTATTCTTTATATAACTCAAAGAATGCTGCTTCCTTGAAAAGAATTTTGTACTTCCTCTAATACCTATAAGTGTGTAACTGAGTACCTGCTCTGAATGCTCTATGGAACACCTAGTGTCTAATATTACCACCTCTGGCAGCCCTATCTCAGCATACGGTACATGACCAGTGAAGGGGCAAGTGATGGCTTACCTAGCACTCCTTATCCTGTGTATCATATGTAAACTAAGTAAATAGGTGCTCACTTTGCAAATACAGCTTTAAGACATATTTTTCAGCATCTTATTCATATCCATGTACGTTTAGTCCTTATAGACTTCCCAGTGACAATGTACAGACTCATTCCTATTTCTGTTGAAAACTAATTTCCTTTTCTTGTTTGTTCTGGTTCCCCCTTTTTGTTTTTTTAATACAGAACAAATGGAAATATTTTTTTGTAGTCTTTATACATAAGGCAACCTTCTAAGTCATTTAGAATATACATGTTATGTTTGTGTAACAAACTTGGTATAAATTAAAGATAATTTTAAAACAGCTTAAAATTAGTGTTAAGGTACTCTAACTTCGTTTTAGTTCAGTTAAGCAGCTCCTTCTTGCCTTATATTCATAAATCCTGCCTCCTGTCATTTTCTCAGAGAAAATTAGTAACAGAATATCAGCTTTAGCAACTCAGAATTTTCAGTGTGTTACCTCTGCTTGATCTCAAAGTCTTAGCTCATTTTATCAATAGGCTTTACTGTCTTTGTTTAACTAAATTCAAAATTTCAAACTTTTAACTTCAATCTCTCTGCTTTCATTATCTGTCTCTTCTTGCATATTGCTTACTTTTTCTGTTAGAGGCCTTGGCATATTAATCATGGTGTCTTTTGCTTTAAATTCTTGGTCTGACAATTGCAACATTCTTGCCATATCCAACTTTGGGTTCTTACACTTAAGTCTTTTCAAACAATTCAGACTAAAATGCCTTTTAGTATGCACTGTAATTTCTTTTGCTGAAAGACAGATGTGATCTACTGGATAAAAGGAAGTGCAGGGGTGTGGTGGTGAGGTGTAGGGGAGGGGAAGCATACTGTAGTGCTATGCTTAGGTCTTCATCTTTTGGTGAATCTGTGCATTGTTCATAGTTTCTGGCTTCAACCAGACCCACCTTGCACCCTATGGAATACCTGACCATTTTTCTGTAGATTGTAAAGTACAGTTCATTTTTCTATTCATGGCTACATCTTCCTCAGTGACATCTAGTTATATTGATTACAATTTCATCTCAGCATTCAAATTTATTTACCATTTTCTTAGAATCTAGTCTCTTTCCTTAAACTCTTTCTTAGGAGAAACCACAATGGCAAGCATCTCTTTTTGTTTTACTCTGCCATCAAGGTTGATCTTGGGCTATCAATTTTCTGTCTTTGTATCACATGTAACATTTGATTTGAGCCCAGTTATTCATCAAAAACTCTCAAACACTACCATAGATTTTCATTTACCTCATCTTTCCAAATTGATTTCCTCATCTTCTACATGCTTTTACATTTGAACCTCATCAGCCACTTGCCCTTTCCTAGTAGGAAAATTCCCCTTCAAAATGTTTGTGAGATTCCCTTAACTGAATGATAAGTCTGATCAAAATTTCAAAAGCTTTAGTAAATATAACTCTAATTTATTACCTAGGTACCATTAAAATGACTTCAGTTATTTTCAGAATAGATCTTAGAGTGAGAGTTGGGGAAGGAGAACTTTCCAAAAGAGTACCATCATTTTGCTTCTTCTTTTTCGTCTTCTTTTTTTTTTGTTTAAGTATTGCTTTAGAAGTGGTAGAAGGGAATAACTGGGTCTTCAATTTCAATTGGCATAAAACAAACGAACATCAATTGAGCCTATAAGAATACATACACTGACTTTAAACTAGAGTGTAACTTTGTGCCACTCCACTCTTAACTAACATAGTGTTTTAACCCACAGAATATTCTTCTATGAGATGGGTCCCTGTACTTGATGAGTGGCTTTAGAAAAATTAGTGGTTTTGCATCAGCAGTTACAGTAACTAGAGAAGAATTATTGCTTCCTTAACTTTGTGGCTCTGTGTGTCAACAGGAAAAATAGCTAGAAAAATCAAAGCCAGATGGCTCTAGAGGAAATGCCTGTAATACTTCGGCTGTTGTTAAGACACCCTGGGAGGACTTCTTTTATGGCTGGTCACCATGGCTCCGCTTTACTGGTCCATCTGTTCCCTAGATCTTGTTTAAGACCACTTGTGGTCCCGGTTAACTTTACCTGAGCAGGAAAGTACCTTGTTCTAACTTCACAGTGCCTGCTAAAAACAAATAACTTTGGTGGCATAAAGGAGTAAAGAACAGACAAGACAAGATGTTGAATGTGTTGCTTGTAGACTAACAAAGCCTCCACTAAAACAGAAAGGAAATATTTAAGACAACTTGACACATCCTTTGTAAGTCAGCAGAACTGTCTTCTATTTTTTCCACATAAAGTGATCTTTTGGCAACGGGAAACCTAGAAAAGTTGTGAAAATTAATTTCCTTCTCCAGTAACCTGAAGAAAAACATCTTTTATAATTTTGCTCAACCACTTACATAAGAGTGGCTAGGCATGAGAATGATATTCTGTGTGAAATCCACAAATTCCTTAGTTTCAATAAGGTTAACAGATAACATTGTTAAGAGATGATCATACCTGGTAAACCCAGTGGCATGAGGGTAAAACAGCTCTCAAAGATGGGGGGGGACCCCTAATCTTGAAGGCTTGGCAGAGTTTCATTATGTAACCCATGGCCTATTTAATGCTCCAAATGGTTTAAGAACAGGCTTGCAACATTCCTGAATATTTAAAATTCAGCTCTCAAAGCCTCAATTTAGTAAGTACTAGCTTACCCTTGGACATATTGCAAATAACCAGCACAGTTATGGTTTATAGCAGGTGTGTCTGAATATGGAAAGAGTTCCTTGCAAAGTCATGATGCGAAGGAATCTGATACATATAATAGGCATGACATTCCCTGGAATGGTTTAGCAAACACCAAAAAAAGGAGTTTGGTTCAAAGGCTTTTTATTGCTTTTCACAAACTAGTAAGGACATTGTTGGATTATGTTGCATAGGAATTTTCCTATACAGTTTCAGTATTTACAATAGCTTGAAAGATTGAGACAAAATCGGAATATAGTGTTAGTGGTTAGTTTTAGTCAATAGTACAAGGTAAAAAAATGCACTGAATACTCCTAATATATGGTAATAAAAATTATAGTAGGAAATAGGCAATCTCACTATTTAATAAATCTCTATTCTTTAAATTAAGCTAAATTAAATTAAATTGTCCTTTATCTTAACTGGAGATGTTTTAAATTGCAGTGAAATTTAAGAATAAATGTCTAAATGGCTATGCATTCTGGGGCGGTCGGCATCTAATTGTAAAAGGAACATAAGATTGACAAGAGATGCAAACTATAAAGCACCTGAAAGTTTTCAGGTTCTTTAGAATGGAACAAAGGGAGCTAATTGCAGAGTTTATTGGTGTTCTATTTTCTTCTTTGGAGAGTTCCATGAAGATTATCATTCAAGTAATTAGTAAGCAAAACAAACAAACAAAACCCCCCAATATCTCAATATTGTCATGCTGTGTTGACAAATTCAGGACCTGTTCTCCAAGGGGACAATCTTTATATTAAAAATGGCTAAGAGATGTATATAGTTTTGGCAAGGTATGAGTAGATTTTACATGTTCATGCCAGTACTCATTTTTTTTTGTTATGAGAAAAATTTATTTTACTATTAGAAGAAATAGCCTACAGCCAGAAATATTCCCCCCAAAATGACTTGGAATAATTTGAGATTAATTTGAAGTCAGTGTAAAGTACAGAAGTATATTTTGCTACAAATCAGTTTGAGAATTTTTTGAAATATGTTTTTATAAGTTAAATATTGTAATACTTTTCATTTTGATAAAGTATATATATATTTTTTTTTTCTTTTTATCAACTCTGTAAAATCACTCTCTTCTAAAAAAATAGTAAGTGACTGGATTAGGAGAATTATACTCTGATACTTGTTTGCCTGGGTTGAAATCTTGTTTCGCTGACCATTTAAAAACCATTTACTTGTACTTCATTTCTTCCATCTGTAAATAAGTATTATAATAGTATTGTCTTCACATGGTTGTTGCAAAGATTAAATGGGTTAATGTATATATTTTAACAAAAATCATGTCCTACTGAAAGTACTTTTCTGTAATTTGCTCTTCTGACTTCATAATAAAGGTAATTCATTTAACCTGTAATCCTGAGTCTTTGTAAAACTTTCCTGATAAATATATATATATATTATATATATATATATATAATGTACACACATGTATATAGACTACATTTTGACATAAAATTTTTCACTCATGTTACTACCAGTAATTCTAAAATGATTTTTCAGTACTTCAAGTTCTGATAGTTACTTATAGAGTCAATAAAAAATTTATAATTTTTTTTTAAAAAACACTATCAGTAATGAGGGGCATTTGATTAACAGTTAATAGCATACTTATATTTCACCTAGAAATTTAAGGTTTAAAATGTATTTTCTATTGCCAAGAAACGAGTATTCATTTAAATGTGTTTGGGAGAGTTGAATACAGGATATTTGAAATACAGAATGCAGTCCTGGTTTCCCGGTTTCATGGAAAGGTAACCCACACCATTTAAAAAGAGCGGTTCCCTGGCTCATGGGTATATAGTTGGAATAAGTGAGACTGGCATCAGTCTTGAATAGTGTTTACTAGAGGCAGTACCACAGAGGCGGTCCTGCACAGACTATCATATGGATCTATTTCATTTCTAGCGAGCTCTGCCAGAGCCTTAGAGCTCCTAATAACTCCTAGAAGGACCTCTAACTTGCAGTTCTTAAAGCCCTAGTTTCTGTCCTCCCTGTGAATTACTGACTCAATTATCTGGTCAGAAGTCTTCTATTTAGTAGCAGTAACTGCTGAATGGTTCTGTAAAGTAAAACTAATAAACCTTCTAGGATGAAAAGTATTACGAGACAGAAGGTTGCCAAAAGGGTCTGTTTTTAACTAACATGTGCATATGTTGGAGGCATACATACAGAACCTCTTCGTGGTTTCACAGGAAAAGGTGGCAACCCAACCTCAGCATGATAGCAATTATGTATAAAGAATAATGCATTCTCAACTTCAGTGTGATACAGTTTGTATTTTTAGGTACAGTGTGATTTTTAAGTCTGTTAGGTTGGTAATTAAAATTAAGGTAGGTACATGAATAATTCATGATGAGTGAAAAATGGCTTATATATGAAAAATGATGCCACTAGTCAGGTATTTAGGAATTAGGAAATTTCTTCTTTCAGAAATTCATTGCCTCCAATGAAAAGTGCATACTTTTTATAGCAAAAGTAAATCTGTCTTGATTCTTTTACTCCTTGGGACTCCTAATGGAGTAAGGAACACAAATCAAAATGAAATCCTGAAATGTTTTCATGTATGCCAACATGAAGAAGAATTTCAGAGGTCTTTGTAGTTATTTCAATGTCCATTAATCAATTTTAACTTAGGGTAATTTTATGTTTCTTTGTAATATTGAAGAATCTTTGGATTAAATTTTAAATCTTGAACAACAGTGAATTTAACCATTTAGAATAAGAACAGCTAAATTTAAAGTAATGTTTTAGTTCTGACATCAAATTCAAGAAAAGACAGGCCTTTTGATCTCATCATTTTATAACCACTTTGTGATAGATCATAGAACACTGCAGACAAATCTAGTACTCTGCCCTTGCATTGATTCTACTTTTAATGTTTTCCTCTAAAACCAGAGTGCCTCCCTGCAATTCACTCACATTTGAGTGGGACACAGTTCTTGCTGCAAGAATCAAGAGCCTACCTGCATCCACAACAAAACATTAATCATAAAGTCTTATTCAATGTCCTTGTACTGCATTATGCTACTAATCCTACTAAGCATAGTTTAGTGTCTGAAATCCTCTTAAATGAGGCCTTTGTTAATAATTTTCCATGGTAACTTATTTGATCTCAGATCTGGGAAATATATTCCTCTCATTTGGGATATTTAATTCTCTAAATCTATGATGTGTTGATTAATTCCAGGCCCTTTAGTTACAAGAAACTATACATAATATCTAAACAATATTAGTAAAGGCTCGAGACTATTCTTGTGTCTGCATATTATGTATTTATGTGTATCATTTAAAGGACACTAAGCCTACTAATAAAAATGAGACTACAATAATACTATTAAATACATAAATTTAATTTTCTGGGCCATTATTAAAACAAGTCCTAAAAAAGGCAGAAAACAGATTAGGTTGCCATGTATATCTTTATTAACATAGGAAGGCATTTTAGAATTAGAAGACAAATTAATGTCAAAACCTATCATGTGGAATTAGTGTAGTATTATATTCTGATCTTTTTGACAACTGTTTTTGGTCACTGAGAATAAAATTCCTCATAAATAAGTCTTAAGATAATTATTTCAATAAGAAAAATATCTTGTTAACAGATCAAATTACCTTGCATTTAAGCAGAAGTATTTACTACTTATATTGATAACTTCTCCAATTTTTCATGGTTTACTTAAATTATAAGACTAGACAATAAATAAATAATATATACTATATGTGTATATATGTATATAGAGGGGCTTCCCCGGTGGCTCCGTGGTAAAAGAATCTGCCTGCAGTGCAGGAGGTACAGGAGACCTGGATTTGATCCCTGGGTCATGAAGATCCTCTGGAGGGGAGCATGGCAACCCATTCCAGTATTCTTACCTGGAGAATCCCCATGGACAGGGGAACCTGGTGGGCTACAGTCCATAGGATCACAAAGAGTCAGACAGGACTGAAGAGACTTAGCACGTGTGCATATGTAGCTATAGTATATGTTTTCTCGTAAAAATAATACCACACATACTATTAACATGCATAGCAACCTTTAAAATTACAAATTGCAAGATTGTTGTTTTAGTTGCTAAGTCATGGTCTGATTTTGTGACCGATGGACTTAGCTTGCCAAATCTCCTCTGGAATTCGAACAGGGGTCGAACCTCCATTTCCTGCATTGTGGACAGATTGTTTACTGAAAGATACAACACTGATAAACCTTTACAGTCAAGGCACAATTCACTTTGACCCTAAAGGAAGTTTGGAGAGTTTGGGAGGAGTGACCATCTCTAAAATCAGAAGCAAGGAAGAAGCTCACAGGGTATAGATTTGTGGAGAAGAGGGAATATATGCAACGTGTATATTATAATCACGTGTAATCTGAGTATTCACTGCCTGCCTTGAGTCAAATGAAATTAGCAATAATTTTGTTGCTTAGCAAATATTCACCTTTTTCTTGGCAGAATTATATCTCCTATCTCCTAGACTCTGACCAGGCATCAGTGAGATATTAGTAAATGGAACACCAGCAGGGACTTGAAATGTGCTGGGAAGTGTGGCTTGCGCTCTTACCTTCCTGTCTTTCTTCATGAGAAGAAAATAACTTGTTTAGCTGTTGGTTTAAAGAGGACATAATGCAGAAGACAGATAAAACCAAACCCAGTTTAGATTAGTCAAATGGCAGCCAATCTGTGGGTACAAAAGCAATAAATAGCCTCCCTGGGTATTTGTGGGGAATTGGTTCTGGAACCTACTGCAGATACTAAAATCTATGGGTGCTCAAGTCCCATAGTCCCAACCTCGGTACACAGATTCAGCCAACCTCATATCTACTGTATGTATTTATTGAAAAAAAAATCTGGGTATAAATGGACCCACACAGTTCAAACCTATGTTGTTTAAGAGTCAACTATACATGCTTTCTAAAAAATGCTGCCATGTTCTGGAATGGGTGATCATGCAGCATTATTGAGGCCATAGCCTAACTGATACATTCTTTAGCTCAAGCAACATTAGACTAAGCTGATAAAGTGGAATCCAAAGTAACTAACATTAACAAGAACAGTGATGATGAACTTGGTAGCAACCACAGTGAAAACATAAGTATTTTAATTGCATTGCTTTATTTCATATAAAAGACACTATTCTCATACTTGGAATACTTAAAATTTTAGCTTTACTCATTTGGAAATGTAATATTTGCATATAACTTGAATCCCTGAATGCCTTGGAATAAATCTACCCAACACCCTATTGTGATTGAACTACTCCCACCATAGACATGGGAGTAAACCCTGTCTTCATATGAGAACTTTAGTTTTCTGGGTGAATGACAACAAAGACAGATCTCCTTGTCACTGATGCTGTGTTGCTCTGCCTTTGTGACTCTTCCCTTGGTTTATTATTTGCTTGGGCAGTTCTTCACTCTTTATGGGCTTCTCAGGTGGCTCAGACAGTAAATAATCTGCCTGAAGTAAGGGAGACCCAGGTTGGATCCCTGGGTACGGAAGATCCCCTAGAAAAGGAAATGGCAACCCACTCCAGTATTCTTACCTGGAGAATCCCATGGACAGAGGAGCCTGGTGGGCTACAGTCCGTGGGGTCACAAAGAGTTGGACACGACTGAGCGACTAACACTTCACCTCACTCTTTAACAGGCAAATGACCTCTAAGAATATAATGTTTCGTCCTTTCATTAGCATACAACATGACTTGCTTGAGTATTATAGGAAGACAAGCGCAATACCACCTATCTATTAACTCCTGAGAGGGAGAGACAGGGAGGGAGAGAGAGAGAAATAAAGGTCCAGAGAAATAAAAGATTCATTCTACCCAAGGTTAAAAAATCTGCAAAAACAAAGAATCGTTTCTACATTTTAAACATTAAAATTTAATAATGTGGAGGGAGAAAGAGGTTTAGTCATGTCCTAAACACTGGAAAGAGAATGTTTAGGGCTGTGGAACATAGGGACCCACTGGAGAAGAGGGGAAAAGTCTAAGAAGAGAAAATAGATCAGAGCATATATGAACCAAGCCATACATGGTGGAGAGGGATACTGGTGGTGAAAGTTGGAAAGTGAAAATGGAGATTAGGTACTCTGAAGTTGGGCACTTACTCAATCTGTGTGGTTTTTAGAAAGGGAAATTAAATTTGATTTTGTCTTGTTTTAGAAATAAACTTTGTTGTTAATATGGAAAAGAGATGGTGATGGAAAGGACCTGGAGACAGACCAGTGAGAAGAGAAGAGATTCTTTTAATACTTCTGGGATTCTCATAAGGCTGCGAGGGTGGAGAAGAGGGGTGCATCGGAGGCACCCCAGAAGGCAGTGGACTTCCAGGACTTAGTAACAGCCTGGCTTAGTCCATTTGCTTTCTGTGTTCCCCACTCCAATATTAATATCCAGGCTCAGAGTCCTGTACTATGCTTGTCATCCTGTACCACATGGGATGAAAAGGAAAAATCTATTAGTCCAATCTGAACAAGACAAAAGTTAATTTTCATTTTATAATCAATGCAGTCTTGGTTCTACTAGACCATAACTTACGAATTTTCAAAAAATGCTAGCACTTTAATTATTAATGAACAAATAAATGCCAATCACACATGAATCTGATCCACTCATTGGCCCAAGCTCAAAAGGAGATCTTTCTTAGTGTGTTAGCCAATTCATTATTGAAAGAAAAAATAGCGTGTCTTTTAAATATGTAAAATTAACATAATGCAAATGGTTTTCTATTATCATTCAGTTTCTTAAACTAATTTTTCAATAATATTAAAGATAGTTTAATGTAAAAAGCTATATTATCAATATATTTTGATATATTTTAAATTATCAATATATTGTTAATAATAATTATTAACAATAAATAGGCATGGAAGAGATATCTCAGAAGGAAAAGGACCACATGCTACCAAGAATAGTTCTGCAAGTGTTTTATTCTGGCTTTGTTAATCATATGCAAATATGTATTAGAACCTTGATACATTCATCTTCATAATGTGTTTTCAGCTTGTTAAAGTGAAGTATAAGAAGCTCCTGGAGGAGTAATAGGCTGCATATAATGGACTAGGGAGTGAAAAGTTTGGTCTTATATGCTTAATTAGTTTCTAATTTTCCTATAATCTCATCATGAGTCTCAAACAGAAAATAATATTGACCATACATATAGTACAAGTGGGTGCTGGCATTTTAGATCATTCTCAAGGGGAATGACTAAATTATTTACCAAGAGTAATGTATTACTGATTCAAATTAAACTTCACCTCTAATGTAGTTTTAAATTCAGTGAGTAAATAGCACCCTGTGAACATCATAGGCTTATTGTTAAATTTAAGTGAATTAAGATCCAGTATAATGTCTGTGAAGAAATAATCTCTGCCCTGCCCCTTACAGAAGAAGAGTTCACATCATATTCTATATCTGGGGAAAGAGAAAAGGTAAACAGAAACAAAGTGAGTAAACAAAAATGACAACAACAGAAAACAGAAACATTCTGTCTAGTTCTAGACCCCAGTTGAACCATATCTGGATCTTTCTTGGGACTGACTAACAAAAGTAATTTCATCCTGATCTTTCTAATGTGATGCTGCTGATATGTGACAATCTCTGTTAATATGATAATAATGTAAGGAAATTACTGATTTTCTACCATGAACACTCACTACAAATTTGATAAATGTCTGGCTGATTTTCTATCTTTACAGTTTTACTACTTTTGCTAAAATCTGCAATCTGATGAAAACTTTTCTGCAAGTAAACTTATTTTTTCCCCAAGTACTTTTTGTCTCTAAGTCTGTCTTTGATATTTGATTTCTAGTAAACGCTCAATAAATTGTTGCTATTACTGTTGTTACCCGATAAACAAGCATTCTGGTGGCCTTGGCAAAACCATGATTCACTGAGTAGACAGTGTATTTCAGTGACCCTTTTTATATGGAACAGTGATATTCACCATGTTCAACTGAGCATGTATATTTTTATGGGAACACTGTGATCATATAAAACCATACCAGGCTTAAAATCTAACAAAACATTCCTTAAATGACCCTACAGCAGACTGTGTAGACCATCTTCAAAGAAAGTTTCTATGGCCTGGACACACTGTCCCTTACAGATACATTGGCACTTAAACATTTTGATGATTCTAGACACACTTAGGCAGATGTTCCAGACTCATAACTCCAGGGAAAAGGCAATGACTGACTCATAAGTGACTCTAGGAACTGCTGTCCAAAAGAATGAACTGATCTAAACATAAAGGCCATCTTGGCAGGAGTCCAGAAGAACCTGGCCTGTGCATGGAGGTGACCAAGTTGAAATATTGAATAATCACTAGTGGACCAGCTTGTATGTATATTAATGCTTACATATGATTTCTTCAGGGTTTAGCTAGGCATGGTTTTAGATGATCTTACACTGTTGGGTAAGTAATGCTTTTGTGTGAAGTCTCTCAGATATATTTAGACAGAATCTATTTATACCTTTTATGACTTATATTTAATAGCAAAAAATATTCTACCCTCAATAATTTTATCACTGAACTAATTATTTTGTATGAGATGAATGTGGTTGATTTTAGAATGAATTATTTGAATAAATACCATTCATTTATATTTTAATATTAACAATTAAGATTTGTGAGAATGATGTGTCACAGTGCATACTGTTAGTTTCCTAAATATTACAATTGGTCTTATTCAGTCATCACTCCACTCCAGAAGAGTTTGTTGGACATGCATTGCACATTTGGAATATTAAAATCAAGATGTTGATGCAAAATATATTAAAGATGATAATCTCTGACATCAAATATATGATCCATTTTGAAAACAAGCCACACCAAAGTGGGAAATACAAGCATCATATCCAAGCAAATTTTAGTGGTTCTTTAAAGTCTAATTTAGGCATATGTTGTCATTCAGATCTCTTGGTAATGGAATGCTTAATTTTTTATCCTATCTTCCATTACTTTCTATATTACTTTACAGTCAAATCTTTTATTTCACAATCTACTGGATATTTTATACTCCTCTTCATGCTTTTATTCATGGCAGAGTAAGTGAAGTTATATAAGGAAAAGATGGAGGAGATCACAGATGAAATGGGACAGGAACTATGAGCTGAAAAGAAAACAAAACAATGGCCAGCTGCAAAAAGGTCCTGATTGTCAGGTAGAGGAGCTTAGAGCTGATTTGGTGGGTTCCTTGGTGCCTCTGCATTTTCTCTTTTACTATTGCTTTTTTATGTGAATGCTCTGCTTCCATTTCTGGGCCTTGGACCTCAGTTATCTGGATCTTTGGTTCCAAGACCATTCTGAACTTACAAAGAAGGTTCAACCCAAACGTTGACAGATACAATATGAACAAGAAAACAAGAAAGGGCTATTTCTTATTGTCCACTTTATGCAACTAAGGGAAACACTTCAATTTTAAGAAACTGTCTTCTCTCCTTTGGCCAAAATTAAGCTTTCAGGTTTAGAGGTAGTAGAAAATCAAGCATCACCTCCCCTCTTGCTACTGACAAAAGAAAACAAACCTTGTAGCCAAGACAGCAGGAACCTGGCTTTGTGAAACTGCAATCAAAGCTGCTCCGTTGATCAGCCAGCAATGGATCTCAAGTGGTAATCTGGGAACATGCCACCACCGTGATGCTTTCAATCCTAGTTAGCAAATACCCCCTTCTAAGATGAAATCTGTCTCCGATGAGTAGCCATCAGGGCCATAAGGCCGATAAACCCAAATGAGAATTTTTTTTTTGGTCCAAATCTCATTATAAATTAAGCACATTTTAGAAACAACTATTGTTTCACATTACCCACTTTTTAAACCAAATTCAAAAAGTTAGTTTCATGACCGTGGCATTCTGGGTTATGTGTGCTGATATAAAATGTATCATGGTATGCCATTTATCTTTTCAAAGGTAAATTGAAAATATAATTACAGAAGAATACAGTTAAACCTTCAGATACATTCAGAGAAACAGAGACACACAGCTAAACCTTCTGACAAGAAAATTTTAAATGACAAAAAAATATGAATAAAAATCACAAACTAGCATATATTAAAACTTGTGTTTGTTTTGTAAAAAATCAATGCTACTTTTGAGTATCTGAATATGCGATACTGATACATTTAATAACATGGTACTTCAAATTTTCTTGAGGTTTTTATGGAGCTTAGTTAAGCTCAGACAAACTGAGTGAAAATTTATTTAGCAAATACTACTTTCAAATTTAGGGAGTTTTTCATTATAATCACTTTACTTTGGTAAGATTAAAAACTAGTGAAAATTTTGAGTAATGACTTAATTCCTGTGAAGGAAGCAAACATCTCAGTACATATATCACATCTAAAATATCTTTCTTTTCCCCCTCAAAGAAATAAAATTAAATCATGACAATCAGTGAATTTAAATATACTCTTGAGAAGTGCATAAACATTAAATAAAATAATGAGATTTCTATTTTAAAAGAGGTTATTAATTTTATAATCTATGGTATATATAGGAGACTCAATGAAAAAGTAGTCTTTAGGGTTTTTGCCTTTTATGTGATGGAGTTTAAAAAGATGAAAGGAGAGCTTTTGTGTTTACATCTGGAGTATAAAAGCGGCTCAGTATGAGAAAAGGACATTCCATGAAATACTATGTTAGAAACATTCTCAGTCAGAATTCCAGAAATAGCAAGATGTTAAATAGATAATTAAAATGTCTTCAAGGTTTAAACCACAGGGACTTAGGGTTTTAATCATGTAGTGTATATTCATCAGAAGTTTTTGCTTTTATCTTGATCAGATTTTGATGTTGTCTTTGGAGGAAGAAAGACCAAGCTCTGTACTTCTGAAATTCTTTGGTTTGATAGGATCTTATATTAGAATGCTTAACTCAGAATAGCTATCATTTTATTAGATGGCTGGCAGAAGCCTTCAGCAGTGCTGTCTTGCCGAAACATAATGGGCTTCTCCATTTCTGATGAAATTGGAAAGCTGTGGGAACTTCTGTGTCATGGCATAGGAATTGTGTTACCCATGGTGTAAGATTTTTCTTTTCAAGAAGGGGAGCAAACAGAATATTGTAACTAATCACAGATTTAATGTAAACAGGCTTTGGTCCACATTATTTTTAAAAATGTAATGCAACTATGAGAGTAAAGGTTTGGCAGCAAGATGTGTATTAGATAGAGGGACAGCTAAATACATCTTGGAATACTTATATCAGCAAAGTTGTTCAGCTTAAAAATTTACCCATTCTTGTCTCTTGGCATATGTACATAATTTTTTCCTACTTCACTCTCTACATCTAAAAAAGGCACCAAAATTATGCTTAATATTTATGGGCATAACAATTTAGTATACAAACATGTATTATAATATGAAATTTATAGTATGTCATACATTTACATGCTATTAACTTCATATTAGAAACATATTTCCTAGAGTTAAGAACACCACTGATAGCTAAATAAGTCACAAATTCATTAAATATTTTCCTATACCAATTCTCATATCAGTCCTTTTACCACATCAAACAAAATACATGGATGTGAGTTGTATCCCTTATTTTCTTAGGTTAAACACAAAGCAGATATTTCTCCAAGTTACAGTAAATGAATGCATTGTAAAAAGTATTCAAACAGTCCTTTGAACTCTTGTTAATGAAAAATAAATTCAAATAATTATAGAACAAGCTGTTTCCAGTAACTGAAACATTTCAAAACTTTGTGTTTTATGTATAATAAAGAAATTAATTTGTCTCACTTATTTGTTGCATTGGATGACAAAATGATAGGTAGAGATATAGAAATCATATCAGTGGAAATGCTCCTATTCACAAGTGAGTTTTAAGTAGTAAAACTGCAGATGCAGTTTATGCTTTGATTTAATTACTTAAACATTCAGGCAGGTGGAGAAAAAAATGCTAACTTGTGCTTATTAAACAGGGTGATCATTTGGTAGCAAAGCAAGAGACCCTTCAGTTGTAATCCATAGAGTAATATGAACTAAATGAAAGTATAATTTGTGAATTTAAAACAGTCACAACTTTCTAAAATTTAGTAATGAGGATGAGACCAAATATAAAAATTTCTGAAGGTAATGTTTTATAGTCTAGAAGTGTATTTGTATGCAGGTATACACACACACACACACACACACACACACACACATATGTATATATATATAGGTAGAATGAAACTTTTGATGAGAATTAGTGTACATTTATTCAAACTTCTTAAAATGTCTGAATACATGGATTTTTATGTTGACAATACTATCTTTAAGATTTAGTTTCTAATCTTGTAAATAATGTGACTGAGGTAGAGTGAACTTTAGATTCCCTTTATGTACATAATTAAAACTGAGATCTCTACCTGCCACACCAAAAACTTTATATTGGAAAGGTGGATTTAAATTATGGTATAATTATTAAATTTGTAAAATAAAAACCAAACCCAATAGAGAAGTGGAATATTTGAAAACAATAATTGTTTTTCAGTATCTACTATCCTAATATTTCTTCATTGCTCGTATCTGTCAAAGTCACAATTTTTTTTAGATTTGTAACTTTGTGATACCTCTACAAATCAAATATTATAATGTTATGGTTCCCAGCGCATAGAGAGGCACACTTCCTCTATTGTGGAAACACCAAATCTTCAAATTTCATCTAATACCAGAAAATGCCCTTCAGTTTATCTCATTGCATCCAAGATTTCTCAAATTGTTTTAAGCTCCTTAAAAATATCTTTCTCAGCATGAAGTCTGCCTGGATTTTTCTAAAAATGTTTTGGACTTAACTTGGAAATCTTTTAGAGAAACAATAACCTTGTGAGGTTTTAACAGAAAGAAAAGTTGGAATTAAGTGCTCTAATGCAAAATCACTTAAAATAAATAAGTTATTGTGTTTCAGTTCCATTGAATTATTGGTCTCAGATGTTCAAGAGTACCAAAACATATTTAAAGCCTGGGGCTGTTTTTATACAAACACTCGCACACACACACATGCACACACACACAAACTTTAAAACATCCAGTTGAATAAAAATATTGAGAAGACATTTTAACTAATGAGCTAGATATTTACCTGAATTTGCCTTATATTTAAAATAATCACTGAATTAAACTTTTTATATTTTAGCAAAGGATAATTCATATACAAATTATAAAATACTATTCAAATTTTATTATAATATCAATTTATAATAACAATTTACCTATGATGTCAAATGTAGTATGTTTCAGTTAATGTTAAAAATAAAATTGGTTTATTACCCACCAACTCTTCTACCTCAAATTGGGAATTTTAAATAACTAAGCTTGAATATTTAAAGCACTAACTCATTCATATCAATCAGACATAATTTTTATTTTGCCTTTTTGAGAAATGATCTAAATACTCAATCATTTAGGAACAGAGATTATAATTAAAACAGTATGCAATTTAATGTTAATCAGAAATTATATGATGTAGAGTAGCAGCTAAAAAGATTCAAATGACTTCCAAATAACAGAAGTAAAGCTGAGAATAGTCTTTTAATAAAGACCATTTTGCCTGGTAGGAAAAGATTGTTAAATGCAAAAAGAAACCTTTTAAACTAATATGATGAGGTGCATGTAAAAATTAATATTATGCTCTAATGTTCTCTCTAGTGAGTAGCCTAGGTTGATTTATTCATTTAGGTAATTATGTTCAGCAATATTAGTAATTCACTGTTAAATTGAATTTGGAGAAGGCACAATAAATTGAAACTGTAGTCATATTTCTTTCTCACTGTGTAACAAACAGAGATATATTGATGTAAGTTCCAAGTGTACTACATAAGTTAAATTCCCCAGACTGCAATTTGATCAAAAAGCTTTAGACATTTACTTGAGCTATATTAGACAACTGCCATTGGATGGCAGTAAAATTCTACATCAATCACTTTAAGCAAAGGGGAGCTGGGAAAATAATGGAACTTTTCTTTTATTATTTAACAGCAGAATGCTGATTTAAAAGGCAAAGCTCAGGGGGTTGTGTATATTGTAGCAGTACCAACTAATTTTTTTTCAACGGTTTTCTTTTCTTCTCCAATCCACATAAAGGGCGATGCAATTTTGGAAGAATCATTTGCAGTGTTTTATCACTCCAAGAGATTATGTCATTTCTTTTTAGTCATAAAAATTCATTTTATATTTTTAAAAGGAGTCAATAAAAGAAAATTTAAAAATATATATGACTGAGCATTTTGCACTTTATCAATGCCTAAGCTCATTTTTTTTTTTTTTTTGGATATGAAGTACACTTGCATTTTTTTACATTCAGGCCTTGAAAGGCTGACTTGTTTTAAAAAGCTATGAACATCATAATACATAAACTTTATTTTAAAAGTTTTTGAAATAGAAACAAAATTTCTGATCACATAGTAAACACTGCTAAATGTGATCTTGAAGAAGGGATTTTTCCTTCCAAGGTGGCTTTAAATTCTGTGCTTTGTATACCACTGAAATTAGGCAATATTTTACCCTTGAGATTTTAGAAGCAATGTTGAATATTTCTGATTTTCTGTTAATTTGCAGTTATCCAACAGTGATTCACAGAGAGGGCAAGTCTCGAAAGAAAACCTCTGTCATCCAAACCTGTTGTGATAATCATATGAAATTAAAAGGAATATATAGTGCAGAGAGCAAATAAAGTAAGACATGTCCTAGAAGCTTTCTCCCATAAAGAAATGCCCCTTCCTCTTCATGTAGATTTTTATTTGGTTGGAAGTTGGTAAGTTCAATTACGATTTATTTGGTCATAAAATGAACCAATTGTGTTCAGAACATATTCAGGGTGGTCTCAACACAATCAGAAGGATGTTAATCAGGGTTTCCTGGAACCAACCACAGACTTCCCTGCTATTTATCCTTTCCCTCACTTTATGTTAAAAGTCTATTAAAAGTTTATAGTCTTCCAAAGATCATATTAGGCATTAAAATCCAGGCATCTCATTCTTGCTGCAAAGATTGTTAGAAGAAAAGAAAATAAATGGGTTATCACGAATCCATTCTCATCATGAGGAGTGTAAAAAGCATGCACAGTGGAACAATATTCATTTATTTTTACGACAATGCTTGAGAAGAGAAAAAAAAGGAAGTGAAATAAACCTAGGGATATGTAATATTATTACTTCCATGCACAGAGAGTTAGGATGGCTGGAATGAAATACCTCAGTATGCAGACAAGCCCTACTTAACTTTGTGTGTGAGTGTGTGTTGTAGGGTGTGATTTTTGCAAGTGTTGGTTTACTGAGTTAATGAGTTTATTTCTGATGCAAGAAAAGTGAATTAACATTTATTTAAATCAGCAGTTTTTAAAAAGCTTATTCTATAGAATGTTTGTCAGAATAAAGAAGACATGTTTTTCTCCATTTGTTGTCCTCAAACAAGACATGGTTGAAAACATGTATAGAAGTGAATCTCAAATATTCATAAGTATGGAGATTTTAAAAGATCATTTTTTTAAAATTTATGTATTCTGCATTTATCTAAAGGGTTGAGAAAGAAAATTTCTTCCAATGCAGTATAAAATTAGTTGATGCTTGAATCTTAATCTCTATTTCATTATTTATATCTATTTATTCAAAGAGTAAGTGGGTCTAACCCTGGAATTTAAGAAAACATCTGAAAATACATAAACTACATTCCTTTATACTAAGATACTATCTATCCAAATGTAAGTTTTAGATTATTTACATTGATTTAGAAAGATAATGACATGGCAAAATTTACTCCCAATAAGCAGCACATGTTACAGACTTTTCCTTTAATTTAAAATCGTTTTAAAACACTTGTTTACAAGTTAATAAATATCATAGAAAAATTGCTGCAGAACTTTGAATAAATTGTGTCTTTACCTTGTTCACTTTTATAAATACAAGTTGTTATAACAGTCAATGTCCCTCTGAAACTGTGAAAGTTGAGAATTTACAGTATGCTTTACACTCTTCTGATGCATATTCATTCATCAAATCAGTGTTATCAAGCTTGTTCAAGCATAGTATTAAGTGTATATACTCTGAAACTGAACTCCTTAGGTTTGAATATTTGTTCTGACACTGACTAGCTGTGTGCCCTTGGAGAGTTGACTTAATCTCTCTGTGCCTTCATTTTCATTCTCTTAAAAATGTATGGGATAATATTAGCCATCTCAAGGATTTGTTGTACTGATTAAATTAATTAAAAAATATGTATACAGGTTATCACTTACAAGAGAGATGGCATGGTACAAATAATTGCTACTATGCCAGGAAAGTAAAGACAAAAGAGCCAGTATCCCTCCTCTCAAGGTGCTCATAAACTAGCTCAGGAGATAGTTAGTTGTTTCTGAGTTTTTGTCACAAACTAGGCATTGGAGATACAAAGATGTACACTTTAAGGTGCTCTTAGGCACAGGTGGGAGACCCTTAATACAGTGCAATAAATGACATGATAGTCCTATGCTCTTGCAAGAATACAGCACATCTAAGTTGCGTGTTGCACAGTTGGGGGAGGGTGGACTACAGAGGATCTATTTCATAAGGGGGTGCAGCTTTAACTGGATCTTGAAGAAGAACGTGCATCAGTGAGCAAAGCAGGAGTGTGAGAACTCTAAGCAGAGGAATCATCCCAGGCACAACCATCGAACACATGAAAACATTAACTGTTTAATGAACTCTACATACTTCATCCAGGAAATAGAAGGTGCATATAAAAATTTTAAAAAGATCTTTTTCTTCAAAGAAGTTTAATTTTAACAAGAAGAATGAAATAATATACACTGTAGAAGAATTTCAATCTTGTCATTTCATTGGGCATGTAGATTACCATTTAATGTTTGATGTAAGGAAAACAGGGCTGGATTTTTATCATAGATTGCATCTATACTTTACAAATAAAAACAATATTGGAAATACAAAAAATGTCAAGTGGCACCCAGTTTCTTCCAGTTAAAAAAATGATTGCATTTGAATTAAAAATCACCATCTGTGGCCAATAATACTGCAACAGTACCACCCTTCAATCACTGTATTATTAATATGGATTATAATTGTTAGTTGTGATATTATGATTTATAATATATTGTTACATATAATAAATACATATAAATTAGATTAAATATACATTTAGTATTCATCCCCATTCCTGGCATAGAACTCCTAAAATCATGGTTGGTAATGGTGATTTGGAGAACATGTTTCTCTCAGAAGCAAGGGAATTCCCTATCTTTTTCCCATGTCTTTCCTGTGCATCTCTTCCATCTGGCTGTTTGAGTTACATACTTTGTATTATAAAATCAGCCATATAGTAAGTAAATGCTTTGGAGTTCTGTGAGCTGCACTGGCAACTTAATGAAAACCAAGGAGAGAGTCATTTTATAAGCTCCAGTTTATAGCTGGTTGGTCAGAGGACAAGTGAAAACCTGGACTTGGAATTGGCAATTGGCATCTGAAGGGCAGGAGACATCTTGTAGGACTGAGCCTCTAACCTAGGAGATCTGATGCTCTCTCCAGGCAGATAGTGTCAGAATTGACTTCAATTGGCTTCCTTGGTGGCTGAGTGGGTACAGAATCCGTCTGCAATGCAGGAGGCAAAGGTTTGATCCCTGAGTTGGGATAATCCCTTGGAGGAGAGTATGGCAACCCATTCCAGAATTCTCACCTCAGAAATCCCATGCACACAGGAGCCTGACAGGCTATAGCCCATAGAGTTGCAAAGAGTTGGACATGACTGAAGTAACTGAGCACACACATACACTCAGCTGGTACTAAAATTGTTTGGCAATGTGAGAAAAAAATCCACACATGGGAATTGGGCATCAGAATTATATTAGTGTAATGAAAAGATATAAAACTCATATTAATGATTATAGTAGCAGGTTGAAAAATAGGTGGTAACTGGGCCAAAATAGCATATTGCATCTGCATGAAAGTATTTGTTTAATTTTTGAAAAGTTTTAAAGAATTATAAAACAAAGTGTATTTAAGCAAAAGGACTTTCTGTCTCTCTTTATATAAATACCTAGTAAGCCAGAGATTTTGATTAATTCCTATAAGATAGAAAATAGAGGGAATTAACAGAAAAACCAGACCTGAATAAACTGCAATGAAGACTATAAGGAAGATAAGGCTTCTTAAAAGACTAAAATAAAATTCTGTCTTGGCTTGAAGAAATGCCTGTTTAAATTAGACCCTCAACAGGAAATAAGAACAACTAATCTAAAATCACCTACCTTTTAAGAAAAAGCAACACCATGAAAGAAAGGAACTAAATGAATAAATATAATAAATAGCTCCCATTGAACAGAATTAAAAGGGAAAACAGAAAATGACAACATAAATATAAGCAGTAACTTTCAAAAGATGGAGCAAGGCAGTGTTCATTAACAACATTCATTAGCAAGAATAACAATAAGCTAGGATAAGAAATGAAAAGCAGCGATCAAAATATAAAATATAAAATTTGGTTGTGGAAAACATACCCAAATTGTCAAAGTGAAAGTGAAAGTCACTCAGTGGTGTCCAACCCTTGGCGACCCCACGGACTATATAGTCCGTGGAATTCTCCAGGCAAGAATAATGGAGTGGAAGCCCCTGATAACAGTCGAAATAAGATAAAATTTGTTGAAAGATTATCCTAAGGCATTAGAGCCATAATGGACAGAATGTTTCTCTAATATCCAAACTTCATAGAATGTATTATTTTGGCTGGTGTTTATACAGTAAAAAATGTATGTTTATTAATAGGTGATGGTAAAGGTAGCTCAGTTGGTAAAGAACCCTCCTGCAATGCAATGTTTGATTCCTGGGTCAGGGAGATCCCCTGCAGAAGGCATAGGCTACCCACTCCAGTGTTCTTGGGCTTCCCTGGTGGCTCAGTCGGTAAAGAATCCTCTTGCAATGTGGAAGACCTGGGTTCGATCCCTGGGTTGGGAAGATCCCTTGGAGGAGGGCATGGCAACCCAGTCCAGTGTCCTTTCCTGGAGAATCCCCATAGATTGAGGAACCTGGTGGGCTACAGTCCATGAGGTCTCAAAGAGTTGGACACAACAACAACTAAGCACAGTATAGTGGTAAAGAACCTCCCTGCCAGTTCAGGAGACATAAGAGACACAGGTTCAATCCCTGTGTCAGGAAGATCCCCTGGAGGAGGGCATAGAAACCCACTCCAGTATTCTTGCCTGGAGAATCCCATGGACAGAGGAGCCTGGTGGGCTACAGTTCATAGGGTCACAAAGAGTCAGATACAACTGAAGCGGCAATACTCACGCACACAAACTGAAATACAACATTTTCAGCAACATAAAGTAGAGAAGACCTTGAATTATAATTCAGCAGTTGATCAGAACCATGTGTAGACTCTTTAAAGTATGTACTATATCAACAGAGGAATGAGTATGTTAGTTTTTATGGGTGCTTAAGGAGGTTACTAAAAACTAATGTCAGCCTGTAGGTACAAATTTTTATGCAGAGCACTTTTTAAAATAACAAAATTTTGATATTAAATGGAAGATATATACCACAGTATGCAAAATAAAAGCACAAAGAGGAAGATGAAGACATGTTTAGATTTAGAACTCCCATTGTCCTTCCAAAAGGCAGGAACAAGGAAAGACAGGAGTAAAATGCTTCAGAGGAAGACATGTCTTCATGTTGAAAGTGTCACCAAGACACAATAAAAAATCAGTAAAGCAATTATTCTTCAAAAAATTAATTAATTTAAAAAAATCAGATGAATAGGCTCAATATGGTGAAACATCAGAACAAAGAAGATAATAGTATAATTATGAAAAAAATAATGCTGCAAGAAAAAAATAAGCATGCAGACAAACAAATACACTGAGACAACCTAGATTATCTGCAAAGGGGAAATCATCAAAGTGGCAGATGATTTTCCCTCAACAAGAACTGAACTGAGAAAGCAGTAAAGCAATATCTGCAAAATTCAGAGGAAATATTATCTTAAATTCCCTTCCAATACCTGTCTTTATGTATTTATTTGTTTGTCTGCCTACTTACCTGTTTATTAAAAACAGTTTTTAAAATGTAACCTATGAAAGATTGTATTTTCCAAAAAAATCCAGAGTAATATTTTTGGCCCCACACTTTGTTACGGAAGCTTAACACCACACATCAAGAGGCAGAGTTTATTTCTCATAACTCTGAACCTGGAAAGTACATTTCAACTGCAATGATGTATAGATTGGGGCAGAGATGATAGTAACATTGATTATATAAGGGCTTCCCTTGTGGCTCAGCTGGTAAAGCATCCACTTGCAATGCAGGAGACTTGGGTTCGATACCTGAGTTCAATCCCTGGGTTGGGAAGATCCCCTGAAAAAGGGAAAGGCTACCCACTCCAGTATTCTGGCCTGGAGATTTCCATGGACTGCCTAGTCCATGGCGTCACTAAAAGTTAGACATGACTGAGTGACTTTCACTTTCACTTGATTATATAAAACTTTTAAAATGCTATAGGATGAACAACATCAACAAAAAGCAACAAATTTTGAGAAAATGCTGGAAAAACATATGAGACAAATAATTGTGATACTTAATTTGTCTGAAGTCTCTCAAAAGTTAATAGAAAAATTGTAATCACAATTTAAAAATTAGACAAAATTCAAGTATCACTGAGTGACAAAAATAATTATACAGGGACAATGAAATGCATAAAGTGCATAACCCACTCATTATCAGGCATATACAAACTGAAATGGCAGATATCAATTTTGCCTATAATATTGACAAAAATACATGTAAGATTCACAGGGTCTTGGCTCTGATGGCTCAGCCAGTGAAGAATCTGCCTGCAATGCAAGAGACACAGGAGATGCAGGCTCAGTCCCTGGGTTGGGAAGATCCCCTGGAGGAAGGCATGGTAACCCTCTCCAGTATTTTTGCCTGGTGGAGCCTGATAGGTACTTTCCCTGGGGTTGCAAAGAGTCGGGCACAACTGAAGCACCTGAGCACAAGCACAAGTATTATTAAGGATTTGAGATATTAAAGCCTTTTACATATGACTGTCTTATGAAAAGCAACTTAAAATACCTCATTAAATCTTAAAAATTAAAATATCTTTACTCAAGAGGTCCACTTAAAAGAATCTATTACACAGAAATATATGCCTAAATATGTGTGTGGCTGTGTGTGTGCATACATATCCATACAAAGATTTTAAATAGAGTGGTATTGAAGTGAAGTGAAACTCACTCAGTTGTGCCCCACTCTTTGCGACCCCATGGACTATACAGTCCATGGAATTCTCCAGGCCAGAATACTGAAGAGGGTAGCAGTTCCCTTCTCCAGGGGATCTTCACAGCCCAGGGATCGAACTCAGGTCTTCTGCATTGCAGGCAGATTCTTTACCAGCTGAGCCACAAGGGAAGCCCCTAATATGGTATTGGTGACCCCTAAAGTTAAAAATAATCTAAATACCTATATGTTCACTCTTAAATTCTGGTACATTCTTGATACAAAGCATAACATAAAAAAATACAACACTTAAGGTAATTGCATTTGTGTTGATAACTGTGTAAAAATGATATGTATGTTACACATATATAAAATATAAAGAAGACAAATAGTATTTTTAATCTGTTTTATTTACAATAATTTTACTTATTTTATAAGCAAACATATAAATATATATAGACACATATATGTGTTTACATGAATGCATACAATATGTAAAATCATTTGGGAGTATACACAACAATCCAGATATCATTAGAAATTAATTTTCTAAGAGAAGTAGTTGTGTGTGATCAGCATATGAGTAATTTCAATTTATATATACGTGTGTTTGTGTGTGTGTGTTTATGTGTATGTCAGCGTTGGGCTTCCCTGGTGGCTCAGCAGTAAACAATTTGCCTGCGATGCAGGAGACACAGGTTCAAATCCTGGGTTGGGAAGATACTCCTGGAGGAGGAAATAGCAACCCACTCCAGTATTCTTGCCTGGGAAATCCCATGGACAGAGGAGCCTGGTGGGCTGCCGTCCATAGGGTTGCAAGAGTCAGACATGACTAGGCAACTAAACCACCACCACCACTTCAGTGTTCGATATTTAAAAAGAGTGAGTGTATTTATTTTTATATGAAAAAATGTTGTTTTTAATGAAAATATTTAGGGGGAAATAAATTCTACAAGTTGGGGAAAGCTTTGTGGAACCAGATTATCTTTGCTTCATGTAGTATCACCTGGGAAAACTCTACTAGGACTCAAGGGTCTGCCTCATTTACATGACTGTCAATTTAGTGTTCATTCTCAGCTGGGAGCTCAGCTAGAGCTGTTGATCTGGCATCTTGTTTCATCATGTCACCCCTCCATCTGGTGGGTGGTCATATCACAGTAAGACAGCCTCAGAGTAGTTGACTTGTCTCATATAGTAACCGGCATGCTCCAAAGTGAAATAGAACTTGACAAACTTTCTTAAATCCTGGATTTGGAGATGGTAAAATAACACTTACTCCATATTTTATTGGTCAAAGCATTCAGAGGACCAGTTTAGAAAAAAGAGGAATGGATTATACATTGCTGGAATAAAGGGGAATATGGTTCACTGGGGGCCATCACAGTAACAGAGTACTATAAACTGTTAAAAGATGGAAGTTGGGACTGCCAGAACAGCTAGAGACTTGAACAGGATTGATTTAAGAAGGGAGTCTACGGCCATACCACCCTGAACGCGCCCGATCTCGTCTGATTTAAGAAGGGAAAGAGTCAAAACAGGAAGGATGCCATATCTACATATAAACTCCCTCCAGATTCCTTAATTGTCCTCTGAACTGAGCACAACCAAGGAATAATCAGAGAAGCCAAAAAGAAAGGATAGCTGGAAATTAGAAAAAGCAGGGCAGAGATTTCAACTGCTTCCCACTGCCAGGGGAAAAAGGATTGGAATTTCAGTCTCACCAAGTTAGAGATGAGACAAAAACCTCAGACTGTCTATTGAAATATCAAAAAGGTTCCATTTTAAGAAAACCTATATACAAGCAAGAAGTAATATGGGTAAAATCCATGTATTCTCGTCTTACAATGTGTTAGAGTGACACTCCTCAAATTTAATATGATTGGTCTAATTTTTCTCTCTGCTGGAACACATGCCACACTCTTCAGAGGAAGATAAAATAACTCAGAGTTTCTAAACATGTTATAAATTTACAGTTGCATATGACTCATAGATAAGAGAAATAATCTGTCAGCCTTGCCCCAAGGTGATCAAGACATTGAAATTAGCAGACTAGCATTTTAAAGCAGCTCTTAAAAATTGTTCAAGAATTTTAAGGAAAAGATAAACAGAATATTAGCAGAGAAAATTCAATATCTGAAATAAAAGTATACTGGTTGGTTTTATGGGTAATTAGAGAGGTCAGAAAATAAGGCTGGTGGTCAAGTATGTGGTAGGTAGGACAGTGGTCCCTAGAGATTGCTCACATCCTAGTCTCCAGAACCTATAAAAATGTTACCTTATTTGGGAAAAGGACTTTGCAGATGTGATTAAATTAAGGATCACAAGATGGGAGATCATCCCAGATAATCTGGATGGGCCCACTATAATCCTTGTGAGAGGAAGTAGGAGGGTCAAAGTTAGAAAGAGGTTGCATGAGTGCAGGCTTAGTCTCTCAGTCATGTCTGATTCTTTGCGACCTCATTAACTGTAGCCCACCAGGCTCCTCTGTCCATGGGATTCTTCAGGCATGAATACTGGAATGGTTTCCATGTCCTCTTCCAGAGGATCTTCGCAACCCAGGGATCGAACTCAGGTCTCCTGCATTGAAGGCAGATTCTTTACTGTCTGAGCTACCAGGGAAACTCTAGAGAGTTGGGATGTGTTTATCTGCTAGCTTTGAAGGTGGAAGAAAGGCATACAAGCCAAACAGTGCAGGCAGCATTTCAGAGCTGGCAAAATCTATTGAATAGACTTTGTTCAAGTCTCCAGAAGTGTAGGCTCCCTGTCTCCTTGATGTTAGCGCAGAGAAGCCTATTTCAGACTTTCGATGTCTAGAGCTATGTGTAAGTAAATTATATTCTAAGACCGGCAGAGTTAGAAAGTGCCAGTTATGAGAAAAGTGAAGGAAAAAGAGTCCCAGGTATGTGAAATAATAAATGAAACTGCCTTGATCTAAGAAAGAACTTGACACACCTGAAGAACAGAAATGAAACCATGTTAAATCTGGACTAGTTAAATGGGTTTGAGAGATACCACCAGAGGTTTAAACAAGAAGCAGATCATGATGGGCTTTGTAGCTGATGGTAAAGTATACAATGATTTTGAAGACATATTGTCCAAGTTCTTTTAAGAGTAGTGACTTGGTTTGATGTACAGTTAACCCTTGACAACACAGATTTGAACTAGACAGGTCCACTTTGGATTTTTTCAATTATTTTTCATAACTTCATAATTCAATTATTTTTCATTATTATCCATATGGTAAGTATGCTAGCCAAATAATTTTGATAACTTATGAAATTAAAAACTGGAAATACTTAGTTGTCTTTTTCTCAGTGATCTAAGTTGTAAAACGAATTGTTCACTGTGACATTTGAGAATAAATTGATATATTTTAAAATAAAATTAATAGTTTCTCTCCTTTTTCCAATATCAAATATTATCACTGATAGCTGTTTGATTTGTGAGCCCTCATACATTATGAGGTCCAAACATTATGTTCATATTTTGTAAGTAAGATTACTGTGCACAAATATTGAATACATAATACATTTATATTCTTCTTAAATTGAAGTATAATTGATTTATCCTGTATTAATTTCAGGTGCATAGCCTAGTGATTCAGTTATATATATATATGCATATTTTTTCAGATTCTTTTCCTCTACAGTTTATTACAGAGTATTGAATATAGTTCTTTGTGCTATACAGCTGGTCTTTGGTTATCTCGTTTATACATAAGAATGCATATATGTTAATCCCAAGCTCCTAATTTATCCTCTCTGCTGTTTATATTCTGTAACTTGCTTTTGGGACCTAACAATATATTTTTTTTAAATTTTCTTTACATTATTGTGTTGGTTTTGCCATACAATGACATGAAACCGCCATGGGTTTACTTATGCTCCCCCTCCAGTTCCCCCCTCCCTCCTCCCTCCCGATTCCCTCCCCCTGGGTCATCTCGGTGCACCAGCCCCGAGCATCAACCTTGGGCTGGCGATTGATTTCACATATGATAATTAACATGTTTCAGTGCCATTCTCCCATATCATCCCTCCCCTGCCCTCTTCCACAGAGTCCACGAGTCTGTTATATACACCTGCGTTTCTTTTGCTGTCTCACATACAGGGTTCTCATTACCATCTTTCTAAATTTCATATATATGCGTTAGTATACTTTATTGTTGTTTTTCCTTCTGGCTTACTTCACTCTGGATAATGGGCTCCAGTTCCATCCACCTGAGTAGAACTGATTCAAATGAATTTTTTTTTTAATGCTGAATAATATTCCATTGTGTATATGTACCACAGGTTTCTTATCCATTCGTCAGTTGATGGGCATCTAGGTTGCTTCCATGTCCTGGCTATTGTGAACAATGCGGCGATGAACATTGGGGTACATGTGTCTCTTTCAATTCTGGTTTCCTCGGTGTGTATGCCCAGCAGTGGGATTGCTGGGCCATATGGCAGGTCTATTTGCAGTTTTTTTTTTTTTTTTGGAGGGTGGAGGGAATTATTATTTTTTAATATTTCTTTTTTTTATAATTTCTTTTTTTTTATTGTTTTTGCCATACAATGTCATGATATCACCCTGGGTTTACATATGCTTCCCCTCCAGAATCCCCCTCCCTCGTCCCTCCCCCCCGGGAAATCTCGCTGCACCAGCCCCAAGCATCAATCCTGGGCTGGCGATTGATTAGACATATGATAATTAACTTGTTTCAATGTCCTTCTCCCATTATCATCCCACCCTTACCCTCATCCACAAAGTCCACGAGTCTATTCTATACCATCTGCATTCCTTTTGCTGTCTCGCATGTTGGGTTCTTGTTACCGTCTTTCTAAATTCCATATGTATGTGTTAATATACTGTATTGTTTTTGCTTCTGGCTTACTTCACTCTGGATAATGGGCTCCAGTTTTGTCCATCTGAGTAGAATTGCTTCAAATGAATTTTTTTTTTAATGCTGAGTAATATTCCATTGTGTATATGTACCACAGCTTTCTTATCCATTCGTCAGTTGATGGGCATCTAGGTTGCTTCCATGTCCTGGCTATTGTGAACAATGCGGCGATGAACATTGGGGTACATGTGTCTCTTTCAATTCTGGTTTCCTTGGTGTGTATGCCCAGCAGTGGGATTGCTGGGTCATATGGCAGGTCTATTTGCAGTTTTTTAAGGAATCTCCACACTGTTTTCCATAGTGGCTGTACTAGTTTGCATTCCCATCAACAGTATAAGAGGGTTCCCTTTTCTCCACATCCTCTCCAGCATTTATTGCTTGTAGACTTTTGGATGGCAGCCATTCTGACTGGTGTAAAGTGGTACCTCATTGTGGTTTTGATTTGCATTTCTCTGATAATGAGGGATGTTGAGCATCTTTCATGTGTTTGTTAGCCATTTTTATGTCTTCTTGGAGAAATGTCTGTTTAGTTCTTTGGCCCACTTTTTGATTGGGTCGTTTATTTTTCTAGAATGGAGCTGCAGGTGTTGCTTGTATATTTTTGAGATTAATTGTTTGTCCATTGCTTCACTGGCTATTATTTTCTCCCATTCTGAAGGCTGCCTTTTCACCTTGCTTATAGTTTCCTTTGTTGTGCAGAAGCTTTTCATTTTAATTAGGTCACATTTGTTTATTCATGCTTTTATTTCCAATATTCTGGGAGGTGGGTCATAGAGGATCCTGCTTTGCTTTATGTTGGAGAGTGTTTGCCTCTGTTATCCTCTAGGAGTTTTATAGTTTCTGGTCTTATGATTAGATCTTTGATCCATTTTGAGTTTATTTTTGTGTATGGTGTTAGAAAGTGTTCTAGTTTCATTCTTTTACAAGTGGCTGTCCAGTTTTCCCAGAACCACTTGTTAAAGAAATTGTCTTTTCTCCATTGTATATTCTTGCCTCCTTTGTCAAAGATAAGGTGTCTATAGATGCGTGGATTTATCTCTGGGCTTTCTATTCTGTTCCATTGATCTATATTTCTGTCTTTGTGCCAGTACCATACTGTCTTGATGACTGTGGATTTGTAGTATAGCCTAAAGTCAGGTAGGTTGATTCTTCCAGTTCCATTCTTCTTTCTCAAGATTGCTTTGGCTATACGAGGTTTTTTGTATTTCCATACAAATTGTGAAATTATTTGTTCTAATTCTCTGAAAAAGACCTCTGGTAGCTTGATGGGAATTGCATTGAATCTATAGATTTCTTTGAGTAGTATACTCATTTTCACTACATTGATTCTTCCAATCCACGAACACGGTATATATTTTTGATATCCTTCCAAAGCAATACATATGTCAACTTCATTTGTGTTAGTATCTGCATAATATTCAATGTTATGTTCACACCAAGGATCAATAGATGTACCATTACAGTTTGGAGGAAAATTCAGATTGTTTCAAAATCCAAGAATGTTATTAGCAATGTTATAATAAGTATCCTGAAACATTTATCTTTTAATTCTGATAATTATATTCCTATTTGACAAAAGCTAAAAAATGGAAGAGGTAATTAAAATGCTATACATATTTTAAGTACTAATTATTTAGATATTGAGTTAAAGTGAAATATTTAATAATAATTATTTAAATGCTGCATTACTTAAAAAAAATCTCATAGTCATTCACGTTTCTAATAGTAACTGCAACTCTACCAACATTGCATGCTACTACTATTTATTTTGCCAATCCAATGAATGTAATATTTTAATTTTATTTTCATGAGAAAGAAAGTAATTTTTATTATATTTCAATCTATACTTACTTCAGTGAAATATCTGTTTACTTCCTTTACCTTTAAAACAAAACAAAGCCAAATTACCTCGTTTGGTGATTTGTAGGAGCACTCTATACATTAGGGAGATTAATTCTTTAGCAATTATTTGCAGTCATTTTCCCCTGATCAACCAGCATCTTTTGATTTTGTTACTATTTTTGCCAATTAAATTTTCATATTTATATAAGTAAATATGTACATTTTTTCTTTAATTTTTAAAAGTTGTATGAATTAAAAATCTCAAATTTTAGATTTTTCTATTTTCTTCAAGTATTTTTACTTTTTTTCAGTTTTATTTATTTATTTTTTACTCTACAATACATATATATATTTAATCCATGAATAAATTATTTCTCTTTATAATATACAGTAGAATTTGATCAAATTTTCCAACTAAAATTGTGCTTAGGAAATTTTATTAAATATTATGCCTTTACTCCATGAACCTTATTACATTCTTAAGTATATTTTAACCACTTTAACCTATTTATAGATTTAATTCTGTTCCATTGGTAATGTATTTGAATTCCTGTGCCAGCTCTGTGATGTCATGACTACACTACTTTTTAAAAATTAAGTGTTAATGTTTTCTAGGCCACATCCTTGCCTATTATTCTTGTTTACTATTATTTTCTTGGAAATTCTCGCATTTTTGTTGTTCTATAAACTTTAGTTTCATTGATTTACAAAACATTTTTCATATCAATTGGAATTTGCTGTATACATGTACCATATCTTATTTCCTTCCTTAATTATACATTTTTACTGGAAATATTGGTACTTAAAAACTAGACACACTGGCACTTAAATTCTTTGATTGGACTAAACCAAAAGCAAACAGCACAACAGAAATAAAGGCATTTTGTGCCTGGAATTGTTTTAGGAACTAAGTATAAACCAAGAAACATAAACTTTTGAAAGGAAAGGTAAAGCTGACTTAAGACTCTTATTAGACTAAAATTAATCATAGCTACAGTTTATTAAACACTTCTCTATAAAGACTATACTGTGTTACATGGATTATTTTTAATTCTTAGAAGAACACTGCAAGGTACTTCTTAACAAGTGAGACTGATTAGGTATATTTGTTGTTCAGGAAACTTGCTTTGTACGTTTTCTTGAGAAAGATCAGTTCTGACTTGAACTGTTCCAGAAAAATGCTTAGGTAATAGGAAGAAATACTGTCTAGTTGTCTAAGGAGAGTTAACTCTGAAACAGAAATCAACAGACTGGGTTGTTCAGTAATTGTTTCTATAACAAGATTCCTTAAATAATAACTTTCATGCTGGAAACAGCTGAGTAGGACTGTCCTGGATAGCTCACTTCAGAAGTCTCAAGTTTACATTCTCATGATCGAATGATTACATTACAGGCTCTGAGAGAAGAAAAGCACCTTTTATTCCACATACCTGACAATTGATCAGTAGGCAAATACAAAGGATCACCCATGTGGAGATGCCTAAAATTTATGCTTATTCACTGAAAACAAAACATAAGAAAATCAGTCTAAGTCACAAAAACAAAGCCCAATTCTTAAAAACAGTGTTTATGTTTTTGAGTGAGGCCTGAAAAATATCAAACAGATTTCCAAGAAAGGCTCTGAGATACTTTTCAGATAGACACCTAGGTTAGAAGACAGGTATCTTGCACTCAGAAACGTCCAATCTGTTCAAAATTTTGAGACTCTTGGGATTTGTGTAAAATTCAGTAATATTAAGATTGTGTTTGAATTACTAGTATTTGTTTGCAAGCAGTAAAAGAACATTGAGAGACAATATTTATATAGCTATCTTAATTTCAAAAATGCATGGACATGACTTTGAACTTTTGTCACTTCTGAGCTTGGAGAAACAGTACATGAATGATTTACAAAATATTCTATTGTATATAATATCTATCTAATATAAAGTATATATATTTTAACTCAAGCATATCCCCATTATATGTACTAGTGAGAAAAATTTGGAGAAACATGAATGGAAAAATAATTTACAAGAAAAAATCTTAGGGTAAATTAGCTATCATAAATTAATATTTTTCTATGAGAAATTGAACGTACATGGCTGACTGAATGGTATTACCTTTCTTCCAGCTTCCTTTGTCGATTACTAAAAGATATACATGAAAAAACTAGAATATTCAAAATATTATATAATTACTTAAGTAGCCTGTCAATCTAGAACAAAGGGCACAAATATAGATTATGTATTGAATACAAATACTCATCAGAAATTATGTCCAGTGTCCATACTAGGAGTAGTAGGAGTCCTATCTGAGCCTCTTTGCACTATACCTACCACTTTGCCTACTGATCTAGAATTTTCTGGTTCTTAATTTCCTTATTGACTACATGTATCTTGCTTTCGGAATTTGTCTTATGTTTATGTTCAGCTGATTGCTGTCATTCTCCATCAGGTGTAGGCTCTTCTTTTACTAATCCAAATCTAGAATAGTACCTACTTTGATCTGCTGTGCCAAACTCCTCTACCCTATTCTTGACCCCCTTTTGGAACCAAGGCTCTCTGTTCTAGAAACTATCTTCAAGACAGAAGTTTATGTTCTCTTCCTGCTCTACTTCAGCCCTTACCAGTGGGTTCACAAATGTGTTTGAGAATAACATCAGTAACATCTTCCTTAAAGAAGATGAAACTTAATATCTAAAATAAAATGAGCAAATCTTCATGAGCTTTTCATAATGTAAAGACATAAAAAATAATTATTGAATATGTGTAAGTGCACACCATTTAGCTAATTATATTTAAACATTTTTTACCTTTAAAATTTTTTATCTTGTATTGGAGTATAGTGATTAGCAATGTTGTGTTAGTATCACATTATAGCAAAATTATTCAATTATGCTTGTATCTATTATTTTTCAGATTCTTTTCCCATTTAGGTTATTACAGAATACTGAGCAGAGTTGCCTCTCCTATACTATACAACCTTGTTGGTTATCTTTTTTAAATATAGCAGAGTGTGTATGTTAATCTAAACCCCTCACCCTTCCCTGACCAGTAACCATAAGTTTGTTCTCTAAGTCCTTCATGTTTTCATTCAAATGTTAAAATGTTTTTGTTCTAGATCTGCAAAAAATGTCATTGGTAATTTGATAGGGATTTCATTGAATCTGTAGATTGTCTTAAGTAGTTTAGTCATTTAGACAATATTGATTCTTCCAATTCAGGAACAAGGTATATCTCTCCATCTATTTGTGTCATCTTTGATTTCTTTCATCAGTATCTTATAGTTTTCTGAGTACATAACTTCTGCATCCTTATGTTGGTTTATTCCTCAGTATTTTATTCTTTTTGGTGTGATGGTAAATGGGATTATTTCTTTAATTTCTCTTTCAGATCTTTTGTTGTAAGTGGATAGAAGTGCAACATATTTCTGTGTCTTTATTTTATATCCTGAAACTATACCAAACTCATTGATGAGCTCTAGTAGTTTTTTGGTAGCATCTTTAGGATTTTCTCTGTATGGTACCATGTCATCTGCAAACAGTGACAGTTTTATTCTTTTTTTTCCAACTTATTTTTAAATTAATTTTTATTGGAGTGTAGTTGTTTTACAATGTTATGTTAGTTTCTACTATATAGCAAAGTGAATCAGCCATATGTGTATATAAATACATACATATATATATATATATATATATTATACAGTAGGTTCTCAATAGTTATCTATTGTATACAATAGTATATATACATATATATATATCAATACCTATCTCCCAGTTCATCCTACCACCTCCTCTTTCTCCGTTGGTGTCCACATGTTTGTTCTCTACATCTGTGTCTCTATTTTTGGTTTTCAAATAAGATCATCTATACCGTTTTTTTTTTTTAGATTCCACATATATGTGTTAGTATATAATTTTTTTTTTTCAATTTCAGTTTCCTTTATTTCTTTTTCCTCTGTGATTTCTGTGGCTAGGACTTACAAAACTATGTTGAGTAAAAGTGACAAGAGTGGATATCCTTGTATTCTTGATCTTAGAGAAAATGTTTTAAGCTTTTTACCATTGAGTATAATGTTAGCTGTAGGTTTGTCATGTGTGGTCTTTATTATGTTGAGGTATATTGCCTCTGTACCCACTTTCTGTAGAATTCTTAAATTCCAGAGTAAGACATACCACACAACTTCTCCAGCCACACAGGAACATAGCCTGGAGCTTCAATACACGGGCTGCCCAAAGTCACACCAAACCCACTGACATCTCAGAACTCATTACTGGACAATTCATTGCACTCCAGAGAGAAGAAATCCAGCTCCACCCACCAGAACATAGACACAAACTTCCCCAACCAGGAAAACTTGGCAGGCCACCCATCCAACCCCACCCACACCAAGGAACCTCCACAATAAACAGGTTCCACAAACTGCCAGAATCCAGAAAGGCCAGCCCAAACATAGCAATATAAACAAGATGAAAAGGCAGAGAAATACCCAGCAGGTAAAGGAACAGGATAAATGCCCACCAAACCAAACAAAAGAGGAAGAGATAGGGAATCTACCTGATATATAATTCCAAATAATGAGAGTGAAAATGATCCAAAATCTTGAAAACAAATTGGATTTACAGATAAATAACCTGGAGACAAGGATTGAGAAGATGAAAGAAAGGTTTAACAAGGACCTAGAAGAAATAAAAGAGTCAATATATAATGAATAATGCAATAAATGAGATAAAAAACACTCTGGAAGGAACCAACAGTAGAATAATGGAGGCAGAAGATAGGATAAGTGAGGTAGAATATAGAATGGTAGAAATAAATGAAACAGAGAGGAAAAAAGAAAAAAGAATTAAAAGAAATGAAGACAACCTCAGAGACCTCTGGAAAAATGTTAAATGCACCAATATTTGAATCATCAGAGTCCCAGAAGAAGAAGACAAAAAGAAAGACCATGAGAAAATACTTGAGGGGACAATAGTTGAAAACTTACCTAAAATGGGAAAGGAAATAATCACACAAATTCAAGAAACCCAGAGTCCCAAACAGGATGAACTCAAGGTGAAACACCCCAAGATACATATTAATCAAATTAACAAAGATCAAACACAAAAAAAAAATATTAAAAGCAGCAAGGGAAAAACAACAAATAACACACAAGGGGATTCCCATAAGGATAAGAGCTGACCTCTCAATAGAAACTCTTCAGGCCAGAAGGGAATGGCAAGACATACTTAAAGTGATGAAAAAAAGTAATCTACAGCCCAGATTACTGTACTCAGCAAGGATCTCATTCAAATATGAAGGAGAAATCTAAAGCTTTACAGACAACCAAAAGCTGAGAGGATTCAGCACCACCAAACCAGCTCTCCAACAAATGCTAAAGGATCTTCTCTAGACAGGAAACACAGAAAGGAGGTATAAACTAGAACCCTAAGCAACAAAGGAAATGGCAAAGGGATCATACTTACCAATAATTACCTTAAATGTAAATGGGTTGGATGCCCCAACCAAAAGACAAAGACTGGCTGAATGGATACAAAAACAAAACCCCTATGTATGTTGTCTACAAGAGACCCACCTCAAAACAAGGGACACATGCAGACTGAAAGTGAAGGGCTGGAAAAAGATATTCCATGCAAATAGAGACCAAAAGAAAGCAGGAGTAGCAATACTCATTTCAGATAAAATAGACTTTAAAATAAAGGCGGAGAAAAGAGATAAAAATGGACATTACATAATGATCAAAGGATCAATCCAAGAAGAAGAAATAACAATTATAAATATTTATGCACCCAACATAGGAGCACCACAATATGTAAGGCAAATGCTAACAAGTATGAAAGGGGAAATTAACAACAACACAATAATAGTGGGAGACTTTAATACACCACTCACACCAATGGATAGATCAACTAAACAGAAAAGTAACAAGGAAACTCAAACTTTAAATGATACAATAGACCAACTAGACCTAATTGATATCTATAGGTCATTCCATCCCAAAACAATGAATTTCATCTTTTTCTCAAGCACGTATGGAACCTTCTCCAGAATAGATTACATCTTAGGCCATAAATCTAGCCTTGGTAAATTCAAAAAAATTGAAATCATTCCAAGCATCTTTTCTGACCACAATGCAGTAAGATTAGATGTCAATTACAGGAGAAAAACCTTTAAAAATTCCAACATATGGAGACTGAACAACATGCTGCTGAACAGCCAACAAATCACAGAAGAAATCAAAATATGCATATAAATAAATGAAAATGAAAACACAACACCCAAAACCTATGGGAAACTTTAAAAGTAGTGTTCAGGGGAAGGTGCATAGCAATACAGGCTTACCTCAAGAAACAAGAAAAAAGTCAAATAAATAACCTAACTCTACATCTAAAGCAACTAGAAAAGGAAGAAATGAATAACCCCAGGGTTAGTAGAAGGAAAGAAATCTTAGAAATTAGGGCAGAAATAAATGCAAAAGAAACAAAAGAGATCATAGCAAAAATTAACAAAGCTAAAAACTGGTTCTTTGAGAAGATAAATAAAATTGACAAACCATTAGCCAGATTCATCAAGAAACAAAGGGAGAAAAATCAAATCAACAAAATTAGAAATGAAAATGGAGAAATCACAATAGACAACACAGAAATACAAAGGATCATAAAAGACTACTGTCAGTAACTATATGCAAATAAAATGGACAACGTGAAAGACATGGACAAATTCTTAGAAAAGTATCACTTTCCAAAACTGGACCAGGAAGAAATAGAAAATCTTAATAGACCCATCACAAGCACAGAAATTGAAACTGTAATCAGAAATCTTCCAACAAGCAGAATCCCAGGACCAGATGGCTTCACAGTTGAATTCTATCAAAAATTTAGAGAAGAGCTAACACCTATCCTACTCAAACTTTTCTAGAAAATTGCAGAGGAAGGGAAACTTCCAAACTCATTTTATGAGGCCACCATCACCCTAATACCAAAACCTGACAAAGATGCCACAAAAAAAGAAAACTATAGGCCAATGTCACTGATGAACACAGATGCAAAAATCCTTAACAAAATTCTAGCAAACAGAATCCAACAACATATTTAAAAGATCATACATCATGACCAAGTGGGATTTGTCCCAGGGATGCAAGGATTCTTCCATATCTGCAAATCAATCAGTGTAATACACCACATTAATAAATTGAAAAATAAAAACCATATGGTTATTTGAATAGATGCATAGAAAGGCTTTGACAAAATTTGACATCCATTTATGATTAAAAAATAAAACCCTCCAAAAAGCAGGAAAAGAAGGAACATACCTCAACATAATAAAAGCTGTATATGATAAAACCACAGCAAACATTATCCTCAATGGTGAAAAACTGAAAGCATTTCCCCTAAAGTCAGGAACAAGACATGGGTGCCCACTCTCACCACTACTATTCAACATAGTTTTGGAAGTTTTGGCCACAGCAATCAGAGCAGAAAAAGAAGTAAAAGGAATCCAAATTGGAAAAGAAGAAGTAAAACTCTCACTGTTTGCAGACATGACCCTCTACATATAAAACCCTAAAGACTCCACCAGAAAATTACTAGAGCTAATCAATGAATATAGTAAAGTTACAGGATATAAAATCAACACACAAAAATCCCTTGTATTCCTATACACTAACAATGAGAAAACAGAAAGAGAAATTAAGGAAACAATTCCATTCACCATTGCAATGAAAAAAATAAAATACTTAGGAATGAATATATCTACCTAAAGAGACAAAAGACCTATATATAGAAAACTATATAATACTGGTGAAAGAAATCAAAGAAGACACAAATAGATGGAGAAATATACCATGTTCATGGAGTGGAAGAATCAATATAGTGAAAATGAGTATACTACCCAGAGCAATCTATAGATTCAGTGCAATTCCTATCAAGCTACCAGAGGTCTTTTTCAGAGAATTAGAACAAATAATTTCACAATTTGTATGGAAATAAAAAAAAAAAAAAACTTGTATAGCCAAAGCAATCTTGAGAAAGAAGAATCAAACTGGAAGAATCAACTTGCCTGACTTCAGTCTCTACTTCAAAGCCACAGTCATCAATACAGTATGGGACTGGCACAAAGACAGAAATATAGATCAATGGAACAAAATGGAAAGCCCAGAGATAAATCCACTCACCTATGGACACCTTATCTTTGACAAAGGAGGCAATAACATACAATGGAGAAAAGACGATCTCTTTAACAAGTGGTGCTGGGAAAACTGGTCAACCACTTGTAAAAGAATGAAACTAGAACACTTTCTAACACCATACACAAAAATAAACTCAAAATGGATCAAAGATCTAAACCTAAGATCAGAATCTATAAAACTCCTAGAGGAAAGCATAGGCAAAACACTCTCCAACATAAACCAAAGCAGGATCCTCTATGACCCACCTCCCAGAATATTGGAAATAAAAGCAAAAATAAACAAATGGGACCTGATTAAAATAAAAAGTTTCTGCACAGCAAAGGAAACTAAAAGCAAGGTGAAAAGGCAGCCTTCAGAATGGGAGAAAATAATAGCAAACAAGGAAACTGACAAAGAATTAATCTCAAAAATATACAAGCAACTTCTGCAGCTCAATTCTAGAAAAATAAACAATCCAATCAAAAAGTGGGACAAAGAACTAAACAGACACTTCTCCAAAGAAGACATACAGATGGCTAACAAACATATGAAAAGATGCTCAACATCCCTCATTATCAGAGAAATGCAAATCAAAACTACAATGAGGTACCACTTTACACCAGTCAGAATGGCTGCCATCCAAAAGTCTAGAAGCAATAAATGCTGGAGTGGGTGTGGAGAAAAGGCAACCCTCTTATACTGTTGGTGGGAATGCAAACTAGTACAGCCACTATGGAGAACAGTGTGGAGATTCCTTAAAAAACTGGAACTAGACCTACCATATGACCCAGCAATCCTACTGCTGGGCATACACACCAAGGAAACCAGAATTGAAAGAGACACGTGTACCCCAGTGCTCATCACAGCACTGTTTATAATAGCCAGGACATGGAATCAACCTAGATGCCCATCAACAGACGAATGGATAAGAAAGCTGTGGTACATATACACGATGGAATATTACTCAGTCATTAAAAAGAACACATTTGAATCAGTTCTAATGAGGTGGATGAAACTGGTGCCTATTATACAGAGTGAAGTAAGCCGGAAAGAAAAACAAAACTACAGTATACTAACGCATATATATGGAATTTAGAAAGATGGTAATGATAATCCTGTATGCAAGACAGCAAAAGAGACACAGATGAATAGAACAGTCTTTTGGACTCTGTGGGAGAGGGCGAGGGCAGGATGATATGGGAGAATGGCATTGAAACATGTAAATTATCGTATGTGAAACAAATCGCCAGTCCAGGTTCGATGCATGATACAGAGTGCTCGGGGCTAGTGCACCAGGATGACCCAGAGGGATGGGATGGGGAGGGAAGTGGATGGGGGTTCAGGATGCGGAGCACATGTACACCCATGGCGGAATTTGTCAATGTATGGCAAAACCAATACAATATTGTGAAGTAATAAATAAATAAATAAATAAATAAATAATATGATTTAAAAAATGGTGTTGAATTTGGTCAAAAACTTTTTCTGCATCTATTAAGATGATCATATGGTTTTTACTTTTCAATTTGGTGTGTGGTGTATCACAGTGACTGATATGGAGATACTGAAAAATCCTTGCATCCCTGGGATAAGCCCCACGTGACCATGGTGTATGATCCTTTTAATGTACTGTTGGATTCGGTTTGCTAGTGTTTTGTTAAGGACTTTTGTGTCTATGTTCATTAGTGATAATTTTCTTTTTTTGTGGTATCTTTGTCTAGTTTTGGTATCAGGGCAATTGTGGCATCACTGAAAGGATTTGGGAGTGTTCCTTCCTCTGCAATTTTTTGGAATAGTCTCTGAAGGATGGGTTTTAATTCTCTAAATGTTTGGTAGAATTAGCCTGTAGAGCCATCTGGTCCTGGAGTTTTGTAATCATAGATTCAACTTCAGTACTTTTGATTAGTCTGTTCATATTTTCTATTTCTTATTAAGTTTTGAAAAGCTGTACCTTTCTACGAACTTGTTCATTTCTTCTAGGTTGTCCATTTTATTGGCATATAGTTACTGGTAATTAGTAGTCTCTTATGTTCCTTTGTTTTTCTCTGGTATCTGTTGTAACTTCTCCTTTTTCACTTATTATCTTACTGATTTGAGCCCTCTCCTCCTTTTCCTTGATAAGTCTGGCAATGTATATCAATTTTATTTATATTCTCAATAGTGTCATTGAGTAAATGCCATTTTACAAGAAAGTAAAAGTACCAAAAATTTTTCATGTAAATTAGCTTTCCCCCTCAATAAATATTGAATACATAATAATGACGTGTAAGTATGCAATAAACTAATATAATACTATACATATTGTGTAATTATTAATTAGGCCATCTGCATTGTCTTCAGATTGTATCTTTAGGAAGTTATTAGTTAATATAATTTGATTAAAAGCCTTCTGGTATATTTGTCTATATCAGTACAAGAAAATGATTTTAAAAATAAGTATTTTTGTAGGATTGCAAGCCAATAATAGACCTCTCAAGAAGAGGAATTTATAATAATTTATTGTGTACTATTTTGTTTGTTTGGGCATTTGAAAAGTTCTGAACCATTTCAAATGGCAAGTCCATTTTTCTTACTAAATATTTTTTACCTGAAATAATGGATTTCAGGGTTTTTCCTATGTGCCTGGTAAAGATAAAATTTTATTCTGAAATTTTGAGGAGGATTTTACTATCTTATTTTACTGATGATGCTTGTATTAAAATGGAAGCAATCATTTTGGTTTACTCAGTATCATGTTATCTCATCTACTAAACAGAAGAGCCCATTGCTATTTTTTGGATAATAGTTTCGGTCATGAGTACAAACTTTGTCAGACACTTACATAAAATTTATATTCAAGTTTAGTGTATTTTCCTTGTTTTTAGCTTTATTTTACAAAATATCTGAGTCTTGGAAAAGATTTAAAAAATGGGCTTGAATTCAAACATGTTTGCACACATTCAGCATGTTTGTTAACAAAGCAAAGTCCTGACAGAAATTGGAAGTTAGAAATTTTCAGAGAAAACACTGTACATAAAACAGTGATTGGGGTGTGTGTGTGTGTATGTGTGTGCGTGCGTGTGCTCTCAGTTGTGCCCGACTATTTGCGACCTCGTGGACTGTAGCCCACCAGTCACCTCTGTCCATGGAATTTTCCAGGCAAACATACTGGAGTGGGTTGCCATTTTCCCCTCCAGGGGATCCTCCTGACCCAGGAATTGAAACCAAATCTCTTTCATCTGCATTGGCGGGTGAGTTCTTTACCACTAGGCCACCTGCGAATACACCACATATACATGCTCCAAAGTCAAAAGAATTTGCACTAATAAAGAACAGGTAAACACTTCTCTCATTACAGTCCATCTAATGAAATGCCAAAAGATATCTTTTGCCCACGGTCTCTGAAAGGAAAGTTAAGTGACTATTGCTTTCTATTTTGATGTAGAAATCAAGAATTATGGAAATAAGGGTAACAATCTCCTTTTTATTAAGCAATGACCAAAACAAACAAACAGTTAACTAACTACAATGTGCTTTAATCTGCAGAAGTGGCTTGAGCTATCCAGATGGTAGGTTTGGACCGAATATTGGACAAAAGACACTGATGCTTCTTGACAACAGTGCATGGATGGCTCCGAAATGTGACGATAGAAACAGAAGGACCCCTCTTTCCCAGTCTGCTCTTCCTCTTCGCTTCTGCAGCCTCATCCAGCTTGACATTTGACAGTTGGCAGATACCTCATCCCAAGAAGCAGAGCCAGATATCTGATTTGAATAATCACACAGAAACTGTTTCGCTTTAATGCCCATGATCAACTTGTTTGCATTTTCTATTTCTTGGATTATGTGAAGATGTTCATTGCAAACAATTAAAATTTTGGATGGGTTATCAGGTTCTGAAAGAAGGGAGTCAGAAGTTCTTTTCTTAGACTTTCGCACAGGTGTAGACTATGGCAGTTTTTTGAAAAAGTGCTTTGTTGAGAGAATTTAACTTTAAGAATTGTGGCTTTTTTGTGTTTTCTGGCTTTGGGGCAACCTCTACTATCTCAGTATCAGTTTGACAGGATTTGACAGTCAATAGACAAGGCTGTGATTTTTATGCAGCTCCTATGTATTGCATTCTTTTGTGGGTTTAGTGTTGAAAATAATGATTGTCTTTGGTATTAAGAGTGGAGACTTATGGTTTATGATGAAATCATTTCATACTATGTATTTGGGCCAGACTATATCCGTTTTAGCATGAAAGAAGGTTTTTGGTAAGAATTATTGATTAAGCCATAAGAAGGAGCACTAGCAAAACTCGGGAGTGAGCTTCCTGACTGTATAAATACCTATACTCCTCCAAAATATTTATTTATTTATTCAATAGAATTTCGTTTAGCAAATGCACTGTGTTTCTTCCTGTGGATACAAGAGAGAAAGAGAAGCCTGTCCATCTCCCAAGAGACAGACAGTTAAGTGGAAACTCCCTCTGATTTAATTTCTCTGTAACAGTCAAAAATTCAAAAATGAAATTAAAATATAAAGCACTGACACTAATATACAGATTATCTAATATCTAGGTATAATCTATTAATGATTTGCTAGACTTCTTAAAAAAATCCACCAGTTACTATTGAGATAAAGTTAAGTTATATAATAGAGATGCAACATGTTCATAAATTTGAAAAGTCAATATTTTGGATGTTTATATTCTTCACAAATTTATTTATGGATTCATTCCACTCTGAATGAAAATATCTGCATTCATCTTTATTCAAAGTCATCCCACTCTTGGATGTGTACTCCAGAGACACCTGTGTGCAGGTTTTAGAGGAAGGAGTATGAAGATACTTATGTTTGTTGTTAGAAGGATTTGGAGGTCACATAGATGCCCATTACAGGGAAAATGAATAAGTGAAAACTGATGGGTGAATTCTTTAAAAAAAAAAATTGTGCATCATTTGGAAACAGTGAATTAGAAATATACTTAACATCATGAACAGATGTTAAAACCAAATGTTGAAAGAAAAGAGACTGGATAGTATAGAATGAATCTATTGCACAATACAATTTATATATATTTGAAGAGCATACACAAACATATATTTTAAAAATTACGTATACATCCAAGAACATACACCAGATATATTAGAGTGGGTGCTTATTGTGTCAATAAGAATAGGGATGGGCTCAGAGACAAAGTTGAAAGTAAGTATAAATAGAGCCAGGGATTAGCTTTATGTAGGTTCATGGTAATCATGTTCTATAAGAGTATCTTAAGTCAACTTAAGTTTTTAGATAAAATATGCAAATATAGTATAAATTCTTGACTAGATGGGGGTAGTCACTGATTAAATACACTACTCCTGAAAAGCTGAGAAACATCAGGGTAAAAAAAAAATGATACTTGGACTTGACATCATGGTCTCTTTAAAGACCTCAACGAGAACAATTTCAGCAGAGTGTAGGAATGTAAATCAGATTAGATGGTCATCAGAGGGATGAACGGGCAGTGAAGAAGTGGTAATAACCTGTGCAGAATCTTTCATACCTAGGAGACATTACAGGGAAATTCCCTGTGAACCTCCCACAAAAAAAGGAGGATATGCAGAATTTATCAAGTATCTCTGACTCCAAACCCGTTACCTGAGGGCTCACGTTCCAAAAAAAAAACAGGCTTTTTAAAGTATTAAATTAAGCAAAAGGGTGAATGAAGTAAATGCATTTCAGTCACGAAGAGTCAGATAAATATAGTTCTTTTGAAATTTAATTATGAAATTACTACTTAAATTTCCTAAACTGAAATTCAGGACAGAAAAAAATTTGAATGAAAATATAGCTCTTATCCACTTGAGAAATGTATGACTTCAGTCACATGAGGGGTGGTTTCTGAGAGGGGAATAAATGTAATCCTTAAAATGTGGTCATGGGCTCTGTGTTAGTTTCTTATTATTGCTTTAACAAATCAATACAACTTTTTTCTTAATCATCTTTATTTATTTCAGCTTTGCTTATTTTTATGACACATGTGCATTGTTAATTCTTCGCTTTCCGACCTGATTCGTGTTCTCCTCAATTAACCTTGGTTTATTTTTGTGAGCAGATTGTTGTACCAAAGCACTATATGTACTAATGGTGGTGGATTCTTTTGTAGCTCTTTGTTTTTTTCTTTTTAAATTTTTACTGAAGGATAATTGCTTAACAGAATTTTGTTATTTTCTGTCAAACCTCAAAACAAATCTCTCTCCCTTTTGAACCTCCCTCCCATCTCCCACACCATCCCACCCCTCTAGGTTGATACAGTGTCCCTGTTTGAATTTCCTGAGTCATACATCAAATTCTGGATAGCTGTCTATTTTTCATATGGTAATGTAAGTTTCCATGTCACTTATTCCATACATTTCACCCTCTCCTTCCCTCTCATGTCCTTAAATCTATTCTCTATGTCTGTTTCTCCACTCAGTTCAGTTCAGGCGCTCAGTAGTGTCAGACTCTTTGTGACCCCGTGGACCACAGCGAATCAGGTTTTCCTGTCTGTCACCAAGTCCTGGAGCTTACTCAAACTCATGCCCATCAAGTTGGTGATCTCTTCCTCTGTCATCCCCTTCTCCTCCCACCTTCAATTTTTCCCAGCATCACAGTCTTTTACAATAAGTCAGTTCTTCGCATTAGGTGGCCAAAATATGGGAGTTTCAGCTTCAACATCACTCCTTCCGATGAATATTCAGGACTGATTTCCTTTAGGATTGACTGGTTGGCTCTCCTGGCAAACCAAGGGACTCTTAAAAGTCTTCTCTAGCACCACAGTACAAAAGCATTAACTCTTTGGTGCTCAGCTTTCTTTATAGTCCAACTCTCACATTCATGCATGACTACTGGAAAAACCATAGCTTTGACTAGATGGACCTTTGTTGGCAAAATGGCATCTCTGCTTTCTAATATGCTGTCTAGGATGGTCATAACTTTTCTTCCAAGGATCAAGCATCTTTTAATATCATGAATGCAATCATCATCTCTGGTGATTTTGGAGCCCCCCCCCAAATTAAGTCTGTCACGTTTCCACCATTTCCCCATCTATTTGCCATGAAGTGATGGGACTGGAACCATGATCTTAGTTTTCTGGATGGCGAGTTTTAAGCCAACTTTTTCACTTTCCTCTTTCACTTTCAACAAGAGGCTCTTTAGTAGTTCCTCACTTTCTGCCATAAGGGTGGTGTCATCTACATATCTGAGGTTATTGATATTTCTCCCCAGAATCTTGATTCTAGCTTGTGCTTAATCCAGCCTGGCATTTCACACGATGCACTCTGCATGTAAGTTAAATAAGCAAGGTGACAATATACAGCTTGACGTACTCCTTTCCCAATTTGGAACCATTCTGTGGTTACATGTCAGGTTCTAACCATTGCTTCTTGACCTGCATGCAGATTTGTAAGGAGGCAGGTCAGGTGATGTGGTATTATCATCCCTTGAAGAATTTTCCAGTTTATTGTTATCCACACAGTCAAAGGCTTTGGCGTAGTCAATAAATCAGAAGTAGATTTTTTTCTGGAATTCTCTTGCTTTTTCAATGATTCAACGGATGTTGGCAATTTGATCTCTGGTTCCTCTGCCTTTTCTGAATCCAGCTTGAACAACTGGAATTTCACAGTGCATGTACTGCTGAAGCCTGGCTTGGAGAATTTTGAGCATTACTTTGCTAGTGGGTGAGATGAGTGCAATTGTGCGAGATGAGTGCAATTGTGCAGTAGTTTGAGCATTCTTTGGCACTGCCTTTCTTTAGAATTGGTATGAACACTGACCTTTTCCTGTCCTGTGGCCACTGCTGAGTTTTCCAAATTTGTTGTCATATTGAGTGCAGCACTTTCACAACATCATATTTTAAGATTTGAAATAGTTCAACTGGAATTCCGTTACCTCCACTACCTTTGTTCTTAGTGATGCTTCCTAAGACCCACTTGACTTCATATTCCAGGATGTCTGGTTCTAGGTGAGCGATTACACCATCGTGGTTATCTTGGTCATGAAGATCTTTTCTGTATAGTTCTTCTGTGTTCTTGCCACCCCTTAATATCTTCTGCATCAGTTAATTTCATACCATTTCTGTCCTTTTTGGTGCCCATCTTTGCATGAAATGCTCCCTTGTTATGTCCGATTTTCTTGAAGAGGTCTCTAGTCTTTCCCATTCTAATGTTTTCCTCTATTTCTTTGCATTGATCACCGAGGAAGGCTTTCTTATCTTTCCTTGCTATTCTTTGGAACTCTGCATTCAAATGGGAATATCTTTCGTTTTCTCCTTTGCCTTTTGCTTCTCTTATTTTCACAGCTATTTGTAAGGCCTACTCAGACAACCATTTCACCTTTTTGCATTTCTTTTTCTTGAGGATGGTCTTGATCACTTCCTCTTGTGTAGTGTCATGAACCTCCATCCATAGTTCTTCAGGCACTCTATCAGATCTAATCCCTTGAATCTCTTTGTCACTTCCACTGTTTCTCCATTGCTGCCCTGTAAATAAATTCTTCATTATCATTTTTCAAGATTCCATGAATGTACATTAGTATATGATATTTATATTTCTCTTTCTGACTCACTTCACACTGTATAATAGTATTCTAGGCTCATCCACCTCATCAGAACTGACTCAAGTGTATTCCTTTTTATGGCCAAGTAATATTCCATTGTATACATGTACCAAAATTTCTTTATCCATTCATCTGTCACTTGACATCTAGGTTGCTTACACGTTCTAGCTATTGTAAATTGTGTTGCAATGAACAAAGGGATACATGTGTTTTTTTCCAATTTTGGTTTCCTCAGTGTATATGCCTAGGAGTGGGATTACTGGGTCAAATGCTGGTTTTATTTTTAGTTTTTTAAGGAATCTCCATACCGTCTTCCATAGTGGCTGTATTAGTTTACATTTCCACCAATAGTGCAAGAATTGTCCCTCCACACCCTCTCCAGCATTTATTGTTTGTAGACTTTTCAATGATGGCCATCCTGACCAGCGTGAGATGATATGTCATTGTGATTTTTATTTGCATTTCTCTAATAATGAGTGATGTTGAGCATCTTTTCATGTGTTTATTAGCCATCTGTATGTCTTCTTTGGAGAAATGTCTGTTTAGGTCATTTTCCCACTTTTTGATTGGGTTGATTGTTTTTCTGGCATTGAGTTGTATGAGCCTCTTGTATATTTTGGAAATTAATCCTTTGTCAGTTGCTTCATTTGCTATTATTTTCTCCCACTCTGAGGGTTCACTTTTCACCTTGCTTATAGTTCCCTTTGCTCTGCAAAAGCTTTCAAGTTTAATCATGTCCCACTTGTTTGCTTTTTGTTTTTATTTCTGTTACTTTAGGAGATGGGTCACAGATGATCTTACTTTGATTTATGTACTTGATTGTTCTGCCTATGCTTTCCTCTAAGAGTTTTATAGTTTCTGAATTTACATTTAGATCTTTAATCCATTTAAAGTTTATCTTTGTGTATGGTTTGTTAGGAAGTGTTCTAATTTCATTATTTTACATGTACATTCTTTTACCATTTATTGAAGAGGCTGTCTTGTATTGATTTCTTTAATCAGTGTCTTATAACTTTCTGTGTACAGTTCTTTTGTCTCCTTGGGTAAGTTTATTCCTAGATATTTAATTCTTTTTGTTGCAATAGTGAATGGGATTGATTCCTTAGTTTCTCTTTCTGATTTTTCATCATTAGTTTATAGAAATACAAGTAATTTGTGTTTATTGATTTTGTATCCAGCATCTTTGCTAAATTCACCGATTAGCTCTAATAATTTTCTGATATTATCTTTAGGGTTTTCTATGTACAGTATCATGTCATCTGCAAAAAGTGAGGGCTTTGCTTCTTCTTTTCTGATCTGGATTCCAATGTATGACAAAACCATTATAATATTGTAAAATAATTAACGTCGAACTAAAATAGATTAATTTTTTTTAAAAATGGAGTGGGTTTCTTGTAGACAGCACATATGTGGGTCTTGTTTTCATATCCATTCAGCCAGTGTGTGTCTTTTGGTTGGAGCATTTAATCCATTTTCATTTAAAGTGATTATTGATACATATGTTTCTATTGCCATTTTCTTAATTGTTTGGGGTTGATTTGGTAGATCTTTTTTCTTCTCTTGCATTTCTTAACTTATAAGTCCCTTTAGCATTTGTTGTAAAGCTGGTTTGGTGGTACTAAATTCTCTTAACTTTTGCTTGTCTGAAAAACTTTTGATTTTTCCATTGATTTTGAATGAGATTCTTACCGAGTACAGTAATCTTGGTTGTAGATTTTTCCCTTTCAGTTCTTTAAATATATCTTGTCATTCCCTTCTAGCCTGCAGAGTTTCTGCTGAAAGGTCAGCTGTTAAGTGTGTGGGTTTTCCCTTGTATGTTACTTGTTGCTTCTCCCTTGCTGCTTTTAATATTCTTTCTTTGTGTTTAGTCTTTGTTAGTTTGATTAGTATGTGTGTTGGCATGTTTCTTCTTGGGTTTATTTTGTATAGGACTCTGTGCCTCTTGGACTTGATTGACTATGTCCTTTTCAATGTTGGAGAAATTTTCAACTGTAATCTCTTCAAAAATTTCCTCATACACTTTCTTTTTCTTTTTTCTTCTGGGACCCCCTATAATTCATATGTTGGTGCATTTGATATTGTCCCAGAGGTCTCTGAGGCTGTTCTCAGTTCTTTTCATTCTTTTTACTTTATTCTGCTCTCAGAAATTATTTCCATCATTTTATCTTCCAGCTCCTTGATTTGTTTCTCTGCTTCAGATATTCTGTTATTGATTCCTTCTAGAGTATTTTTAATTTCAGTAGTTGTGTTATTTGTCTCTGCATGTTTATTCTTTAATTTTTTTAAGTCTTTGTTCATTGATTCTTGCATTTTCTCCATTTTGTTTTCAAGGTTTTTGATCATCTTTACTATCATTATTATGAATTCTTTTTCAGGTAGTTTGCCTATTTCCTCTTCATTTATTTGGACTTCTGTGTTTCTAGCTTTTTCCTTGATTCATGTAGTATATCTCTGTCTTTTCATTAGCTTTTTACTTAACTTATTGTGTTTGAGGTCTCTTTTTCTCAGACTTCAAGGCTGAATTCTTTCTTCCTTTTGGTTTCTTCCCTCCTAAGTTTGGTCCAGTGGTTTGTGTAAGTTTTGTATAGGGTGAGATTTGTGCTGAGCTTTTGTTTGTTTGCTGCTTGTTTTTCCTCTGATCGGCAAGGCTGAATGAGGTGGTAATCCTGTCTGCTGATGACTGGGTTTGTGTTTTCATTTTATTTGTTGTTTAGATGAGACATCCTGCACAGGGTGCTGCTGGGAGTTGGGTAATGTCGGATCTTGTATTTCAGTGGTTTCCTTTCTCAGTATTTGATATTCCCTAGGGTTAGTTTGGAGAAGGTGATGGCACCCCAATCCAGTACTCATCCTTGGAAAATCCCATGGACGGAGGAACCTGGTAGGCTGCAGTCTATGGGGTCGCTAGGAGTCGGGCATGACTGAGTGACTTCATTTTCACTTTTCACTTTCGTGAACTGGAAAAGGCAATGGCATCCCACTCCAGTGTTCTTGCCTGGAGAATCCCAGGGATGGCGGAACCTGGTGAGCTGCCATCTATGGGGTCGCCCAAGGTCAGACACGACTGAAGCAACCTAGCAGCTGCCGCAGCGGCAGCAACAAGGTTAGTTCTCTTTATTTTGTACAACAAAAATAAAGTACAAGAGATTGAGCCAGTGAGCAAAGGAAATCAAAAATTATATTTACCAGATAAGAACAAAGCTAACTAAAACACAGAGTTGGACACGACTGAGCAATTGAACTGAACTGAACTAAAACACAGACTGGAAAACAAAACAATGCAAGGTGCCAAGTGGGGAATAAAGCAATGAAATCAAAACTAACAAATTTGTTGAGAGGAAAGGAAAGAAAGAAAGAAAGAAGAGATATGCGAAGTTAAATAGAGGTTGATGAAGAAGATTTATATACATTAAAGATTGACTGCAAGGGGAAAAGAACAGTAGGAAAGGCAGATGAAGTGTACAAAAATATAATAGGCTCAAAAAAATTAAAAGTTAAATGTATAAAAAAAGAAAAAAAAAAAAAAAAAAAAAAAAAAAAATTTGGAAAAAAAAAAAAAGTAGAAAAAAAAAAAAAGGAAAACTCCAGAAAACTTCAAAAGCCCAACATAGATGCAGAGGTTTATAACAATAATAAAATGTCTGACTAAATATACACATATATATAGACACCCATAAACAAAATCAAAACAGCCCAACAAAAATAAATTACAATAGATTGACCTGGCAAACAAAGGAAACCATATTTATATCTATCAGAACAAAACTAACTAAAGCATAAACTGGGAAACAAAACTAAAGCAAGGTGCCAGTTTTGGAATAAAGCAATGAAAATAACACTAACAAATATGTTGAGGGGAAAGGAAAGAAAGAATAGATATGCAGAGTTAAATAGAGGTAGATGAAGAAGATTTATATGCATTAAATATTAACTTCAAGGGGAACAGGATAGTAGGAAAGATAAACAAAGGAATAAATGTATAAAGATATAATATGTTTTAAAAAATTAAAATTAAAATCAAAAAATAGAAGAGAGAGAGGAAAAAAAGAAAAGCTCTCCAGAACTACAAATGCCCACCGTAGAGGCAGAAGTTTATAACAACAATAAAAATTGTGACTGAGGAAAAAAAAAAAAGTTCAAAGCTTAAGTAGATTTCATAGTGCCAGTAAAATCGACAACTACAACAGAGAGAGGAAAAAAAGGAAACCAAACCAAAACAAAAGAATTCTAAAAGAATCTACAGAACAAGTCAAACATAAGAATAATAAAAGTTTTTCTTGAATCACTGCTGTCGGAGTCCTTTCCCTTGCTTGGAGTCACAGCCCACCTTACCTCCCTAGGATGCCCTCTAACACTGTGCTGATCTCTGGACCTACTGTGGGAGCAGCTCAAATTCTAATCTGGTCCTACTCCTATGTGTTCTTGCCTCCAATGTCCACAGCTATCAGAAATAATGCATTTTCTTTTGTGGGAGCTCTCAATGTCCTTTTATATATTCCATAGCTACAGAGTCTGACTGGTTGATCATGTGGATTTAATCTGTAGCTTGTACAGGTGGTAGGGGGGGGTTGAGTCTTCCTTAGTCATACTGCCCCTGTGTTTCAATTGTGGTTTTATTTTCACCTCTGCATATGGATCATCCACTGGGGTTTGTTGCTGAGGCTGCCCTGGAGGACTTGGGTTAGCCCTTGTGAGGGCCAGGTGTGGAGTTGGCACAGCTGCCTGGGTCACAGGGGTTCTGGCAGCACCAGATACTCAGGAGAGTTGGCTGCTAAGGCAGCAGGAAATTTAGTGCTCTAGAAGGGTATGGCCACCAGGATTGGCCAATACGCTTCAGTATTCTTGCCTGGAGAATCCCCCTTCTTGACAGAGAAGCCTGGCAGGCCACCATCTACAGGGTCTCAGAGAGTTGGACACTACCGAAGTGAACCTGCATGCATAGACTCAAGTCCTTTTTTTTGCCTGTGGCAGCTCTGCCCCAGTGAGAGGTGAGTGTGAAGGTAGTGCAGCTCCTTGGCTTGCAGGGACCCTGGCGGCGCCAAGTGTGCAGGGACACAGACTGCCTCCGCCGCAGGGGTTGCGGCCCTATCAGTCTTTTTTGAGCCTCTTGTAGCTGGTGATCAGAAAGCCTCTTTGGCCAGTCTTTCTCCGTAGCTCCACCCATTCAGGCATTTAGAGGGCTTCCTGCCTGGGGTCCTTCTCTGTTACTCCACGTGTCAGTCACTTAAAGAGGCATCCTGGGTGGGGTCCTAGTCTGTAGTTCAGTGCGTCAGGCCTTCGATGGGCCAATCTCTCTATTGTTCAGCTGCCAATGCTGACATATGGGGGGAGAGAGGCTATGGTGATGGCTCCACCCCATACATGTGACTCAGCAGTATCACCTTGCTCCCATGGCTGCCCGGGTCTCCTCCACAGGCATTTCCCACCACAATCTCTTCCCTCACATCCCCTCAATCTGCCTCTCCACAGTCAGAAGGAGCTCTCACACTGGGATTTCTCCACAATCCCTAAACTCCAGCTCCCAGCTGCTATGCCTTCCAGGGGATCTGCATCCCTGTCTGGGGTATGTATGGCTGTGACAAGGACTGTCTGATTCTCATTCTATTTAGGCTACCCCAGATCAGCTGTTTCACTCTCAGCCTTAACTCTTTCTCCTCTGACTCAGACAGTTGCCCTGAAGTGGGGATTGGACCCCTGCTTCAGTTTCCGCACCCGCCAAATTTCCCCACCTGTCCAGTCTTATTAACACTCCAATTTCTCCCCGACCTCTCCCCAGTTCCTTCATCCTATCGAGTTTTGCATGGGTCTATGTATTCTTTTCCGCTGGTCAGGCACTCGTGTCCACTTTCAGCTGGTTTTCTGCATGCACTTCTGTGTCTGAAGGTGTATTCCTCATGTATCAGTGGAGAGAGATGTACTCCATGTCCACCTTTTCCTTGCCATGTTGTTTTCCACAAATCAATCCAATTTTAATGGCTTAAACAATGCAAGCTTATTGTCTTATAGTCTTACAGCTCAGAAGTTTTAAAGCCATTTTGTTGGCAGGGTTGCTTTCCTTTTGGAAAGTTTAGGAGGGAATTCATTTTCTTGCCTTCTCTAGCATCCAGAAGTCCCCTGCATCCTGCTCGTAACCCCTTACTTTTCTCTATCTTCAAAACCAGTCACATAGCATCTTCCAATTTCTCATTTTCTTATTTCTGCTTCTATACAGTGTCGCCTTACTAATTCTGACCCTCTGCCTGCCTTTTCTAAGGCCCCCTGTACTTGCATTGGGCCCACACAGATATTCCCAGAAAGACTTATCTCAAGATCCTTAATCATATCTCAAAATCTCTTTTACTGTGAAAGGTAACTTAGTCACAGGCTTTGAGGATTAAGATACGGACATTTTAGAGTCTATTATTCTGCAAATCATAGACTCTGAAACTCCATTTCTCTTTTCACCTCTCTGAAGCTTAGTTTATTTGAGGGAAGTACATTTTATGTTGCATTCTTTATTGAGGATATTATAAGGATGAGCTAAAACTATATATAATTACTTTGAAAGAATATATCATTCCACAGAGGAGAGTAAAAAAAAGTTGTTTTTTTCTTAATCTATCATTTTTACTTACATGCAGTGCTGTCTGTGATTGTCAATTTATAAAAAGAGGTGCTAAATGTCTTTCTACTTATTTTAATATTAAATGATCTTTCTTTCTCATGATTGTTTTCCTCAAGATTAATAACAAATGAAATATCAAATGCTAAGAAATTATTATTTTAACTAATCAATTAAATGAATGGATTAAAGAGAGAAGGGGGGATAAAAAAGAAAAGGGAGACAGAGAAGGAGGGTGAAGGAGGGAGAATATACAGAAGAGATATTGGGTTATTGGACCAGGCCTACTACAACATAATTTCATTTGATCCTCACAATAATTGAACATTACCATTTCCATTTTGTATTTTAGAGCGCCCTGGCTTGGGAGAGTCTTATAATTTGCCTAAAATTATGAGTAATAAATAGTTGATTAAAAATTATTCTTTCTAACTCCAAAGCTCATGTCTTTCCAGACCACAGTGATACATGTTTTATGTTAAATGTGGTGTGTTACTTTCCTAGGGTTTCCATAACAAATTATCATAATTTGAGGCTCAAAATAATAGAAAATTTTCTCACAGTGCTGGAGACCATAAGTCTGAAAATCTAGGTGTTGGCAGGGCTGTGTACCCTAAGAAGACTCTAGGGAGAACACTTGTGGTGGCATCAGGAGTTCCTTGGTCTGGGATTACGTAACTCTAATCTTTGTTACCCTTTCACTGGCTTCCCCACCCCTCTCCACTACCCCTCATATCTCTGTGTCTTCTCTCTCTCTTTCTCTTTTTAAAACCAATTCATTGAGATATGACTGACATTAAAAAGCTGTACCTATTTAATGAACAGAACAGAATGAATTTGGGGACAATAGCTACCTGTGAAACTATCACTGCTATCAATGCCAAAGGTATGTCCATTACCTTCCAAAATTTCCTCCCAGCCCAATTATGATGATATTGTATGTGTCTCTGGGTTTAAGAATACTTTACATGCAATCTGTTTTCTTTGAAAACTCCAAGTATACAATACAGTATCATTAGCTATAGGCATCATGCTGTATAGGCTTCCCTGGTGGCTCGGCAGTAAAAGAATCTGCCTGTAATGCAGGAGACAGAGGAGACCTGGTTTTGATCCTTGGGTTGGGAAAATCCCCTGGAGGAAGGCATGGCCAATCACTCCTGTATTCTTGCCTGTAATAGCCCATGGACAGAGAAGCCTGGCAGGCCACAGTCCATGGGATCGCAAAGAGTTGGACATGACTGAAGCAACTGAGTATACACATACACTATGCATGTACATATTATGCTGTATATTATGCTTTCAAGGCTTACTTGTCTTACAAAACTGAAACTATGTACCCTTTGGCCATCACTTCTCCGTTTTCCCTCCCACCCTTGCTCCTGTCAATCACCATTCTATTCTGTTTCCAAGAGTTTGATTATTTTAGATTCCACATAGAAGTGAAATCATATAGTGTTTGTTTTTCTGTGTCTGGCTTATTTCACTTAACATGTCTGTGTCTTCTCTTATAAGAATTCAGTATCTTCTTACAAGACTCCACATCTTGTCATTGGGTTTAGGGCCCACCCAAATCTAGGATGATCTCATTAAAAACCTCCATCTACAAAGAACTTTCTAAACAATGCCATAATCACAGATTTTAAGGGCATGGACATATTTTGGGGCAGGGGCTCCTCATTCAACAGACTACACACTATCAATAACATTTAAATTAGGAGTCATATTGAGGACAGTGACATTGTCACTTTTGTATTGCGTATTTTGCAGTGAAGGTTCACACAGTAGGTACTTCATAAATATTGTAAGAATTAGAAACACATTTGTGACCAATAATTACTGTTTTTAGGCATTTGTTAAATGATGAACTTAAACTGATTTTCCAGTTAACAAATGATACATCAGTAGAACACCAGGGTTTCACAATATTTGTAATGTGAAGCCAGAATCTACTTACATGCTAATTAAATTGAGCCTGTTAGCAAAATTCTAACAGTATGAAAAAGAAATGGGCTCATATATTATGCAAAATATGTGAATATAATAAAAAATTGACTCTAACTATTGGTAATCACAGATAAATATTGCTTTACAAAGCTGATGTTGAAATTAGCTCAATTTACTACCATGGGCAATTACATAGCCAAATACATTCTTGATGGGACTTGTGTAATGGGCCATCATTCTTTCAAGAACAAAATTGTTTCCTATTCCTGTGATTTGATAATAAGTAATAAACATGTAATATATCAATTTACAAAGTCAATTACATAATCAAGAAGAGTGCCAACAGCAATAACCAAAATACTCTGTACTGTATTTACTTTCATATTCTCCACTTTCCCTAAGGCACCAGCTCTGGCATTTTTCCTACTTTCTCAATTTTCTTTGCATAATTTTCCACTTGGTGGACTGCCATTGTCAACAGCAGCACTCTTCAACTTCTGGAGGTTTGGTAAGAGCAGTTGAAGAGACTGGAACTGTGTTTAATTAAATCCTGGTTGCTGAATGTAAATGTAAAAGTGCTTAATTATTCAACATTGCTGCTGAGGAAAGTCACAGGAGAGGATTCAGAAGAAACGTGGTGTCTCATGAACCTTGAGATACAATCATGAAAAGTATTGACTTCCTCTTTAACAACTTTGAATTAAAAAAATTAAAGAATGCAGATGAAAGTAGGTATAACTCTTCAAATATCTTACTGACTAATTTCACCTGCTACAAAAGACACATACAAAAACAGATAATGTGATGTTAAACTCCATGTTTTGTATGCCACATGAAAACAGCTACAGACTTTGTGATTCATGTGTAGTTAAGGGAAAATGAAGAAAAAGAGGATATTCATTTGAATTCCAGGATAAGAAACTATTTCACTTTAAAATTTGATTTTATGTTTCTTTCAAAAATTTTTTTAATGTTTAGGAAATGACTTAAAGGTTTCAAAGTGTTTGGAATTAATTAGTTCAATAAGTTTAATGTAATTTTAATTACTACCCTAATTTATAAAGTGTTTATGGGTAAATATGAGTTAAACATCTCTTACTACCAATTTATTTGTTAAATAGAAGCACAGATACCATAGTCTTGCAGTTCTATTCCTTCACTATTCCTTTAGTTTATGTATAGAAGAGGCAGAATTCTTTGGGTAAACTTCATATTTTACACAACATTGCATAGAATGTTTTTATTGATTATTTAGCTTTTGCTGACAGTATTGCTGATAACATTTGGATAAGGTGGCATTTTAAATTATACTGTAGAATAGCCAATCAGATATAGATTAAATTTTATACAGATGTGGATATCCCCAGATGTGAATATAGGAAAAACTTAGTTTTGTCTCTGAGTATTTATTCACCTTATAAATCTCCCAGCACATTCTTATCTGTTATGTAAATAAGATGTGGAATTCCAAGAGTGTATCAGTGTTCTACAGCAGATGGTACACTGAGATTTACCACACCATTACATTTAATGGGTTTGAATTCATTTGGATCTCTTGATGTTCTCTCTGTCCTTCTCATGGCAGCAGTGTTGCCAATGTTCCTGATTATATATGATTTGAGAGAGTGCTTAAAGAAGAAAAACTCCTTTATCTTAGAAATATGAGTATTTTATGTCAAAGTTTAAAGTGTATATGTATTGCATTTCAGAGGATTTATATGCCCTGTGAGAGAAGGATAGTTAATGAATATTCAACAAAGTACTTACAGTCATTACACTCAAAGATATTTTATAAAATGGAAATACTCAATTAACTATTGTAGTGCTAGTAGGGAGTATTCATCTGCAAAAACAAAACAGAAATTTCCAGCCTACATCATCATGGATGAAGTGGGAAAAAAAAGTTTGATATAAGAGAATACAAAGACTCAGGAAGCATGTGTCTCAGTCATAATTAAGGAAAAATGCTCATGACTATTTTTGTTACGAAAAATTTTTATAGTTTTCTCACTCACTAATTACTCTAGATTAATAAATAATAGTCCTGAAAGCTTTTTATCTTTGAAGGGTCAGAGCTCAGTGATAATTAAAAATGGCAGCATGAGTCATATGCACTGCTTGTCTCTGAACTTGCTCTATTTGGGAGCAGAGTGAGTGCTGGGGTAGCTTTCACCAGTTACAGAAATCACTGTGGATGAACATGGAGTGGAACAAGAATAAAGAATCCAAAACTGCAAATATAACCAGGTACCTCTAAATCAGTATTTCTCCAAGAGTGGAAGTGGAGAGGAAATGGAGACACCTGGACCCTGTCTCAAATTTATAAGCCAAAATTTGTGAGGGTTGAAACTGTGAAGCAAAACATTAAAAAACTCTACAGAAATAGACACAGGTGTAGAGAGCAAACATATGGATAAAATAGGGGGAAGGAGAGAGTGGGGTGAATTGGGAGACTGGGATTGACATATACACACATATATACATTTTACTATATATAAAATAGATAACTAATGCTGCTGCTGCTGCCAAGTCGCTTCAGTCTTGTCCGACTCTGTGCGACCCCACAGACGGCAGCCCACCAGGCTCCTCCATCCCTGGGATTCCAGGCAAGAACACTGGAGTGGGTGGCCATTTCCTTCTCCAATGCATGAAAGTGAAAAGTGAAAGGGAATTTGCTCTGTCGTGTCGACTCTTCGCGACCCCATGACTGCAGCCTACCAGGCTCCTCCACCCCTGGGATTTTCCAGGCCAGAGTGCTGGAGTGGGGTGCCATTGCCTTCTCCAAGATAACTAATGAGAACTTAGTATACTAGTATATAGTAAAAGGACTCTGCTTAATACTATGTCGTGACCTAAATGGGAAGGAATCTGAAAAGGAGAGTATAAACAAACACACACACACATATACATGTAACTGATCTACCTTGTTGTACAACAGAAACACATAGCATGGTAAAGCCACTATACTCTGATAAAAAGTAAAACAAAAAACTCTGCAATGATTCTCTTTGTACCTGTACCTAAGTGGCTCAGACGGTAAAGCATCTGCCTGCAATGCAGGAGACCTGGGTTCGATCCCTGGTTGGTGAAAATGCCGTGGAGAAGGAAATGGCAACCCATTCCAGTATTCTTGCCCAGAAAACCCCATGGATGGAGAAACTTGGTGGGCTACAGTCCTTGGAGTCGCAAAGAGTCAGACACGACTAAGCGATTTCACTTTCACTATCATATATATGTATGTATATATATATATAAAACAATAGTGCAGGTTAATGTTGCAGGTAACGTTCAAAGCCAAGATTCTAAAGCAAGTTGCCTGAGTTTAAATTGGGTTCCTCCACTCACTAGTTCTGTGACCCCAGACTTATTACTTATCCTCTCTGTCTTAGTTTTATCAGCTGTTAATGGGGCAGATCTACCTATGTCACAGGGTTGTTTTCAATATTATATGAGTTTATATTCATTAGTACCTGGCACTCAGTACATGCTAATCAAATAGGAGTTTGTAAAACTCCTATTAAAAAAAGGGTAATAAAAAAAATTCACCTGTTTATTGGAACTGCCAGATCATTTAACATTTATAAGCTTTCTATTAAAAAAAGAAGAAAAAAATCTCTCCAGATAATATACACATATCAAATAAAACATTAATTATGATTCTGTGTTTGAGGTAATAGAAATAAAGTTGCATTCCATATTGTTTTTGTTTCCTTAATTATTATAACTTTATAATAAATATTTTTAATATTGTCAGAATCAGCTTCTAGTAATACTCTGAATAAAATATCCTTTCAATTTTTTTAAGTCATGCTGAATACTAACTCTGGTGACATACACATTCTCATGAACAGTGAACATGTTCTTCATTAGAATAAGTTTAGGCTTAAATGCAATATCTTGGTGTAATATGTTCCATGCTTTTTGCCGCAAATCACCACAGTAACACAGCACAGCAGTCATCTTAAAGTGACGCTGCAGACAATATTCCAGGCACTTCATTACAGTTCATTTGTGGGGCATTGGACTAATTTGGCAGCAGTACTGAAGTCACATTCATTTATAGGCACTTCAGAGGCATCCACACAACATCCCTTAATTGCATTACAATGGCCTGCCATTTCCATGTGTTTATCGATTTCAATTCTTAGAAGCCTTTTCTATTATTATCTGTAAACTCCTTTGATTTACAGTCATTTGTCTACAGTAGGAACAAAAAAAGCTGAGTGCTAAAGATAGATAGGAGAGCTTGATAATATTTCAACTGACTGATAGCTGGTTTTTTACCTAAAATTTATTCTAGGAATGAATCATAATTTTTGACCTATTATGATATTGCCATACTTTATTCATTCTGATATCAGGATCTTGAAATTTACATGTATGCCATCAGCATCAGTGGGCAAGTTCTTCTATATTGAAAGCAGTATGTCCGGGCAGTTCATAATTGTACTTACAGCATTATTCACACAAGCTTCCAGTAAGTCTAATTACTTCTTCAAATTGGCCTGAAAAGCATTAAGACAGTAGGGCTTTCCATTGGCCCAGAAGTCATTTGATCTCTTTATGACTTCCCTGAGCTAGCATCAGCCATTTCAGATTAGCTCTGACTGTGAAAAAGACAATGCTACATCTGTTTTTTTCATTTGTTTTTTAATGGGAAAAAACACTTTCTAGTAAGGCAAACTTCATATCCTTACTTATGTAAGAGTTATGTGTAGCCCTCTAAAATATATAAATGAGAGTAATCATAGGAAAAAAAAAAAGGTTCATCAGAATCTAATTTTGAAACTAGAAAATGTACCCAGATCAATTTTAGTATTATAGAAGCTGATTATTTTGAAGTGTGTGTGTGTCTAAAATGAGAGAACTACTACCAAGTTAGTTCAGGCAGACTTTAATATCCTAAATATAAATTTTAATAATAATTCAGAAAGTTTATAAATCATATTTTTAAGTAGTAATAAAACTGAAATTCATGCTGAGTGGCATGATCTTTGCCTTCTTGGAGTTTGAAAAATACCATATTTTTTATTAGCAGGTTACCATCTTAATATCTTTAAAAATAAAAAATGCATGTGGTTTGAAGTTATTTGGGAATATTTGACAAACATTGGTAATAAAATTAGAAAATACAGAAAACTTTAGTTTATTTGTTCTAGTATTACATGAATTCAGAGATTGATTCTGTACTTAAGTCATAACATTTGAAGTACTTATAGATATTTAAATACTCATGATGACCTAGCTACTATTTATATGTATATTTGCATATATATACACACAAAAATGTTTAATTTCTGTTTTGATAATTCCAAGTTCATGATAAACCTCAAAATATCTCATATAATGACAATTATAACTCAGTGAAGATCAATATAAAATTATTTTAAGAGATTTCCTTTTCTCCAATGTTTATGAATGGGAAAGCAAAGTAACTAATATCTGATAAAGGAGAATCATGCATGCAAGTCTTCTGTCACTTACACTCATCTTTGCTGCTGCTGCTAAGTCTCTTCAGTTGTATCCTACTCTATGCAACCCCATAGACACGGCAGCCCACCAGGGTCCTCTGTCCCTGGGATTCTCCAGGCAAAAATACTGGAGTGGGTTGCCATTTCCTTCTCCAATACTCATCTCTGACTTCTCCATATTTTTTATATTCTATATCCAGTCAAATTGAAAAACAAGTCAGTATTGCTTGATTTAACAATTAGCTATTTAACATCCACCATATCCAGTCACTCTAGTAGATTCTAGGACTAGTGAAAATATGGTAATCAATATAGTAATAAAAATCAAATAGATTTGGGCCCCTACTCTCATAGGAGTAACAGCATAGGAGACAGACATCAAAGAAAAAAAATCACGTAAATATAATTACAACCTCTGTTTTGTGCTATGAAAAAAAATAGTGATCTATAGAAGGACCTCATCTACTCTACTAAATTCAAAGAAGCTTTCCTTAAAGAAATTCTGTTTGTGTTCACTTCTGAAAAATGAGTTACAGTGAGTCAAGAATGGTGAAGCAAATCATTCTAAGTCCCTGAAGCCCTGAGAACAGGAGGGAAAAAAAGTCAATATGATTCAACACAGAGAGGGAGAAGGGAAATAGTATGAGATAAGACAGAAGTTAGGTATGGAAAGCCTCGAAGAGCAGGAGATTTTTAAAGAGTACTCTAGATGCAGAATATAGAATGAACTCTTGGCAGGTTTAAAAAAAAATAGGTAGATGCAAGAACAGTTAGGAGACTACTGGAGTAGTGCTGCCTCAAGGAAATGATTATTACTTGGAGCTGGATATAGAAGGCGGTAGAAAAGGAGATGTGGATAATACTTAGAGATACTTAAAAGGAATAATCAAAATTATTGGTAGAATTGAATATAGGAGATGAAGAAAAAAGAGGTATATGGGATGATTCCTAGATTTCTGGCATACCCTCTTGATGGATAGTGCTACCATGAACTGTGATACAGAAAGCTAGGGTAAAACCAGAACAGGGGGTAAAAAAAAAAACAGTAGGGGGTATGGTATAAAATGAACAGCAAAAGAGAGTCTTGCTTTGGTGCTGAAAAAAAATTATAGGAATGGGAAGAATAAGATCCAAAATATAGCAGAGAATGAGACCAGTAGTTCCTTGGTTTATCTTCTTGGAGGGTTTTAACCTTGAGAAAGGAAGGTATAAGAAAAAGATGTTGAAAGAAACAAAAAGGGAAAGGGACTTTGCCTCATTAGATTAATATAAGATTAATAATTAGCATTAGATTAGTGTAAGTGTTATTATAAGATACAGGATTTGGATGCATTTCCTTTAATGTTAGGTTGTTTTTTCCATCAGTTCTTATCCTGAAACTGTGCCCTTGCATGAACTTGGAGAGCAGTCCCATGGCAAATAAACCTGGTATCTCAGTGCAATTAAGAAAAGGAAGGGTTACTGTTCAGCCATTCTAAACTGCACCTTGTTCCTCTCTTATATGAATGAGACTCAGAGATTCTGCCAGACCTCTTGGGGATGGGATCACACGAAGTAGTTGGAGCCTTCCAAAGACACTAGAAAGGCTTAGGAGAGGACCTTTTGGTCAGTATCTAGACCATAGGTATACGGCAGCATTAGAGAGGAGTGGTCACCTATGAGTGCTGAGAAGGCTCTGATGAACACTTGAGAAGTGGGCTAGTCCATATGCTACACTGGATCAACAAGGTGAGCACTCACCAGACAGGGCAACAGGATAATTCCTAGAAGAAGGGTGGCTAAAGTGACCAGAAAATGCTCTGGTGACTAACAACACCAGCAGAAATTTTTCTCGACTAGTACAACATCCCTCTTATATGTCAAATGCCATTTTGAGAAGGAAAGGAAGAAAGAAGTGAAAAGAGAAAATTGAGCATTTTGCTTAAAGAGACTATTTCCATTAACACATTGAGCTTAGAATACGTGATTTACTGAGTAAGATCTCCCTACTCTCTCACAGTTCATGAGGTTCAAGAGGAAGATCAAATAACTTAAAGACAGAATAAAGAAATGTTTTTTCCTTACCTCAGCTCTTGATAGATGTATTAGACACCAGATCTTTACAACTACATGTATTTTATGGTTAAGTTTTTTGCAAAAATTAGTAGAAAAATCTTTATAAATTTAAAAGGAAAATTGTTTATTTGCAATTCAATTTTTGAGAGAATTGTTGGTGATTTATTTCCATTGCTTCCACATCTATTTATATGTGTGTACAAATGTATTAATTATATTAAAGAACCTCTTAATGGAAGGAGGACAGTGAAAGAGCTGACTTAAAACTAATATTAAAAAGACTAAGATCATGGTATCTGGCCCCATTATTTCATGGCAAAGAGAAAGAGAAAATGTGAAAGTAGTGACAGATTTCTCTTTTTGGGCCCTAAATTCATGATGTATGGTAACTACAGCCATGAAATCAGAAGATGTTTGCTTCTTGGCAGAAAATCTATGACAAACCTAGACAGTGTGTTGAAAAGCAGAGACATTACTCTGCTGACAAAGGTCCATATAGTCAAGGCTATGGTCTCCCCAGTGGTTATGAATGGCTGTGATTGCTGGACAGTAAAGAAGGCAGAGTGCTGGAGAATTGATTCCTCTGAACTGTGGTACTAGAGAAGACTCCTGAGAGTCCTTTGGATAGCAAGGAGATCAAACCAGTCAATCTTAAAGGAAATCAATCCTGAATAGTCCTTGGAAGGACTGATGCTGAAGCTGAAGCCCCAGTATTTAGGTCATCTGATGCAAATAGCTGACTCCTTGGAAAAGTCTCTTATGCTGGGAAAGACTGAGGGAAGAAGCAGAAGAGGGCATCAGAGGATGAAATGACTGGGTGGCATCACCAATGCAATAGACATGAACTCGAGGATACTTTGGGAGATGATGAGAGACAAGGAAGCCTGGAGTGCTGAAGTCCATGGTGTGGCAAAGAGACATGATTGGGCAACTGAACTACAACAGCAATGTATGTATTCTATGACTAAGTGCATGATTTCTAGGTACTGAAATGTAGTCACAAGCAGATTATTTTTCCTCAAAATTCCTAAGCCTTTACAATGAAATATTGCTGAAATATATATAAGCTTTACTGACAGATGGTCTCCTATCTTTCTGTGACCTTGCAGGAAAGAAAAACAAGATCCCTAGTCTTATAAACTGAATATTTACGTCCCCCCACCTAATTCATATGTTGAAGCCCTAAGCCTCTGATGTTTGATGGCGTTTGGGGTGGGACTTTGGGAAGTAATTAGATTTATGTGAAGTCATGAGTATAGGGCCTCCATGATAGAATTAGTATCCTTACAAGAAGCAGAAGAGGCTATAGCTGTCTCTTGTCCAAGTGAGGACACAGTGAGAAGGGGGCTGTCTACAAGCTATAAACAGAGTCCTCACTAAGAACCTGTCCATACTGACACCCTAATCTTGGATTTCCCAGCCTCCAGAATGTGAGAAGTAAATATTTGTTGTTTAAGCCACACAGTCTATGGTATTCGGTAACGGTAAGTCAAATTGACCAAGCTTGAATGTGCGTGTACTTAGTCACTCGGTCATGTCCAACTCTTTGCCACCCCTTGGACTATAGCCCGCTAGACTCTTCTGTCCATGGGTGTTCTTCAGGAAAGAATACTGGAGTGGGTTGCTATGCCCTCTTCCAGGGAATCTTCCCAATCCAGGGATCAAACCCGTGTCTCCCACATTGCAGGTGGATTCTTTACCATCTGAGCCACAGGGGAAACCCACATCTACTCAAAGAGAGTTAATAGTTGCAATTTCCTACTCTTCCAGGACACTTTCTTAATGGCATAGAAGGAGTGAAGGGAACCCCACAATTGTCTGTCTTGTCTGACCAAAGGAGAGCTACATTTATATTAGCAGGTCTAGTTATGGAAATGGTGTGTCGAGCCAGTGGTCTGTATATATCCTTTTACTTTTGACCATCAGAGAAAATTGGTCATAGGACCTTCAGTTTTATGGCATAAGCTGGGTTTAGTCTGGCCAAGAATGGCAAGGCAATAGGAAATATACTTCCTGATCATATCAAGGATGGTCCAGGAGCTATGGATTCCAGAGCAAACTAATCCCCCAGGTCACCTAAAACATAAAACTAAAAGCTAATCACATACTTAATGTTTCTAAAATTATGATGGTCTTTAATTCAACTGGTTATATGGTAACCAAATTGCTTAAACCCAGTTAATATCTAAGTCGTCTGGGCTTGAATTTCTCTTGTTGAATGGTGACCAAAATATTTCCATTCTAACATGATAATTGCTTGAGGAACCCTAGGCCTCAGAGAAAAAGATCTGTTATAGTCAACCATAACTGAAAAAAACATGCACATAAAAATATATGAATAAATTAAGGACATATTTATAATTTTTTTCTTTTTTTACTTTGTTTCATGAACAGTTTTACAAATCAGTGGAATTTCTTTAAATGCACCATTATTGAATGGATGCTAAATATTTTATCATATTGTTGTACTATAAAATCCCTATTTTTGGACATATAAACTAATTTTAACTTTGTGTGCTATATACATTACTACATAAATGTGTACATAAAACATATGCATTATAAATACATAAAATATATATATACTGCAAGTTCTAGTAGGTAACTGACCTTGCACATATATCACTGTCAATGTCTCTGTGTTTGTAATATAGATTGCTAAATGTAGAGGTCTTGGGTCAAATAATATTTCTTTTATAAAGTTTCTGAAACCTAGATATAAATTGCTTTTAGGAAGGTTTTGCCCTATTTTTATTCTAATTATTTCTAATAACAGTATTCACTTAATTTTTTTATTCTCCAGTACTTCTGTTGTAAGACTTAATATTAAATATAACTTGGAATTGAGACACTAGAACAGTGTCATGTGTTCTGTTAAGGTGCAATACTATTAGATAATTGTTTTATTCTCCAGTACTTCTGTTGTAAGACTTAATATTAAGTATAACTTGGAATTGAGACACTAGAACAGTGTCATGTGTTCTGTTAAGGTGCAATACTATTAGATAAAAGTATACTGCATAACAAACAGATTTACTGACCTTGCTATTTGTATTTAATTCCAAATTGGTTAAGATTGATAGAGTTTAAGAAAGAATCTTAAAATAGGAAAAAGTGTGACCTATTGATGAAAATATTATTAAAGTTTTAACCCTCATTATTTTGAGATGAAAACAAGTTGAACTTATTAATGCATAGAATACATGAGACTTTTTGACTTTTAACATCAAGGATTTGTAAAAATTCATGTATAGAATTTAAAGTAAAGTGTATAAGATAAATGAACTGACCTTCATTCTGTTTTACTCTATGAAATTTTCCTTTGGGCATTATTGGCTTTATTTAGTCCATTACATAAAATATATTTCAGAATAAAATTTGAATATATTTATTAAAGATCTATTCTACATTATTAAGCAGTTATATGAATATAAAAGTTGAATAAGGATCAAATATAGATATAAATATAATATTCTGTGTTATCACTATGTTCTATGTTCTATTAATAATTAGGTGCTTACTCTGATTTTGATAAAAGAAATGTTCAGGAATAAAATATAGTTGATATTTATTAACTGCAGTAGTTTCATAGAGATATGACATTTTATTCCTTCTGTTAGGCAGGTGTATGCATGTCTTAGGCGAGGGTAAGGCAATTTAGCTGTGGTTGTGTGTTTGATTAGATTTACTTAATATGCACTTTTTCTCTACAAAGACAAATTTTATGTATATTAATAGCATACCTATTTCTGAGAACTTCTGAGCCTTTATTTTATGCTATCTTCTCATTAACATTTATAGTCACAGTTTTGGGTAAGGAAAGAAGCCACTTCCCTAAATATGTGAAGATATCATTTCAAAATATGTGTTTTCTATCATTTACCTATGATAAACATATTTTGCACCAGTCGAATCAGTGCATTGCCCTTTTTTGTTATTAGACAATTATTTTTCTGTGCACTGTTTGGCTTGAAAGTACCAGTTTGATGATTACACATTTGAATTTTTTCACAAACTAAGAAAATAATAGGTTCCTTTGAAATAATAATAATTATAGGTGGCACTCAGAGCCAGGCACTTTTGCTTCACATATAATAATACATTTAATATTCACAGGAAATTTGTAAGACAGTTATTATATCTATGTTCTATAGTTTAAGAAAATGAGACCACAGAGAGGCTGTGTTGCTCAGCCAAGAACATACAACTATGAAAGAGTGAAGTTAGTATTTCATCCAGGCTCTTAGCTGTGTTCTCATGTTTCACACCCTCAGGTACCCAGGTAGGCATCTCCTGCTACATTGTCACTCTTGTCAACTCAGTCACCAGTACTTATCATTTGCACCTTCTCATATATCTCTCATTCACACCTATGCCATATTTGGTACTCTAATTTAGGCTGTCCTCACATTTTGCAATATCTTCAATTTCCAGTTCTTTTAAATACAGACAACAGAATAACTTTCTTGATGTGCCCTCATAGTCAAAGCACTCAACAACTAGAAACATAAGGAAACTTTTCAACCTTATAAATGGCATCTGTGAAAAACCAATAGCTAACATTATACTTGGAGAAGGAAAATGACAACCCACTCCAGTATTTTTGCCTTGGAAATCCCATGGACAGAGGAGCCTGGTGGGCTACAGTCCTTGGGGTCACAAAGAGTCAGACACACTTAGTAACTAAACAACAGCATCATACTTAATGGTGAAAAATAAAATCAAGGAGGTTTTCTCTTGCTTCTTTAATATTTTACTAGAAGATTAGCCAGGGCAATTAATTAAGAAATAAAAAGCATCCATATTAGAAAGGAAGAATTTTTTTAGAAAAATCTATTTGCAGATGACATGATCTTATCTATAGAAAATCCTAAGGAAAGCACTGAAAAACTATTAACTAATAGTTTAGGAAGGTTTCAAGATACAAGGTCAGTACACAAAAGTCCATTGTATTTCCATACACTTGCAATGAAAAATCTAAAAATGAAATCAAGAAAAATAATTTCATTAACAATACTATCAAGAAAAGTAAAATATTTAGAAAAAACTTAACAAAAGGTACAAAACCTATAGTCGGAAAGCTATAAAACCCTGCAAATACAGAAAAATGAATTTTATACTTTAAATTGGTAATGGTATAATATGTTAATTATATCCCAGTGAAGCTAGGGATATATAAAATTATACCTTTTTTGAAGTACTTCCTTCTCATAATCCTTCAAGTGTTGCAAATATAAGTCAGAACACCTGTGTATACACCCTGGTGTTATGATCTGGACTTTCCAGGCTCTTATGATCTGGACTTTGCAATTTTGTCCTTTTGTGGGTCCATTCATACTGTGTGAAAACTAAGTGTGACTGTTACTCATGTGTATGTGTTAGTTGCTCAGTCATGTCCAACTCTCTGCACCAGGCTCCTCTGTCCATAGACTTCTCCAGGCAAGAATACTGGAATCAGTAGCCATTCCCTTCTCCAGGGGATCTTACAACCCAGGGATTGAACCTGGGTCTCCTGCACGGCAGGCAGATTCTTTACTGTTGGAGTCCCCAGGGAAGCCCAACTGTTATTCATATAATCCACATATTTTCCCTCCTTCATGCCTTCTCTAGACAAGAGACTTATCTCATCTTTCCATTCAAATCTTCTCTTTTAGTCTCATCTACTATGCCATTTCTTTTCTGAGAGAGGTGATCTTTTAATTTATACTCAGTTGCTCTCTCTCCTCTGAACCTTCATAGCAGAGTACCACTATACCTCTGATAGCACTGGTCACTTTCTGTTTTCTAGCATGGTTGAATCAACTTTACACAAAGTCCTTGAGGGCAGGGTCCTTTTGTAATATTTATTGTTTTGCCTCCCACAAATACTAAGACAACATGCATTATGCTGCACAATAAACATTTTGAATGAGTTAATTATTTATTAAAGAATCACAGATAAAAATGAATAAATTGAAATAGTAAACAAATGATCCTGGGAGTGAATGAATCTTACTTTTTCTTTAATCTTTCAAATCATGTTTCATGGCTATATATTTAGGGTTCTTAGTTGCAAGAAATAGAATTGACTGTGATTAGGCAGAAAATGAATTATTAAAATTACATTGTCAAAAACTCCAAAATGGCCAGAGAGCCATGTTTTTAAGCAGTCTTGTCAGAAACAAAACCCAATCAGAGAACAGAGGGTGATGTAGAGGAAACACCCTTCCTGCCAGCTACTCAGCACTTAAGAAAGTCAAGATTGGATCACAAAGTCTATTAACATCAACCTCTAAAGAACTGGTCACAAGTCTCAGCTAGATTTTACAGAATTAATGTGTACTTTCATAGCACCCACTGTGAATACTACTCCTTTCAGAATCTATTGATTATGAAAAGCTAAATATGTTTAGCAAAGCATGAAAGAGCTCCAGTCATTCTTCAGTGGTCACCAGATCACTTTTAAGCATAAAAATTTTAAAGGTGTCATAGACCTTATATCTATTATTATGGATAAAAATTAATCTCATGAAGAGTGAGGTACTGAAAGTTGAAGGTCTGTAATTACCCACTATCTAGATATACTGTCATAAGCCAGGAAAACACAGTCTCTAGGTTTCCATGTCAGTGAATACTGAGCACTTTATAAGGTAATATTCCACAGAAATCAGAATCCAGAATCAGCACTTGGATTTTTATGCTGACTTTGCCTGGGGGTGGACTAGGATGGATGACAGCTCAAGTTAAGCATGAGTGCAGTGGACATTAAACAGTCTCTCTTGTCAGTCATTAAATGAGGATAGAAATTGTATGACAAGCATGACCTTCAAGAAAATGACCCAGGGTACTTGATTATAATATCATTGGTCTTAGAAAAGTTTCCTCTTAGTCATTTCCTTTGTGAATAACTGACATATTTTCATACAGTTACTCACTGCAGTAAAAAAAAAAAACTCAGATAGATATTCTAGTCTTTTATCTAAAATGTAATAGTCTAAACACCCCCAAAGCTTGAAATAGTAAAGTCTGATCATGCTGAAAGTGGCATTGTGAAATTATCTGATCGCTCTTAAACCTTGGTTCCCTCAACTCCAAAACATAAACTAAGAATGTATCATCTGATTGTCATGAAGACTGAATTAAGTGAGACATATGTAGAAGATCTAAGAGAGTGTCTGGCTCAGAGTGGGCAATAAATAATTGGTTTGTTTTTGTTCAGTCCTTCTGTCATGTCCAACTCTTTGTGACTCCCATGGACTGCAGCACGCCAGGCTTCCCTGTCCTTCACCATCTCCCAGAGCTTGCTCAACTCATGTCCATTGAGTCGGTAATGCCATCCAACCATCTTGTCCTCTGATGTCCCCTCTCCTCTTGCCTTCAATATTTCCCAGCATCAGGGTCTTTTCCAATGAGTTGGCTGTTCATATCAGGTGTCCCAAGTATTGGAGCTTAGGCTTCAGCATCAGTCCTTCCAATGAATATTCAGGATTGATTTCCTTTATGATTGACTGGTTTGATCTTTTTGTAGTCCAAGAGACTCTCAAGAGTCTTCTCAACACCACAGTTTGAAAGCATCAATTATAATTGGTAGCTATACTTAATTACTTTAAGCATAATATCTATCAAATGAATTAATATTTGTAATTGTTTATTTTTCCTATGTAATAGTTTTCTGTGCATTATCTTAAAAAAATAACAGAGGCATTGTGCTCAGCATTTAACAGGTGGAGAATTGAGACAAAAGTGTTATTTAACAAAGAAGAGTAGGAAAAACAGAGCTACATTTTTATTATAATTATACTCTTTCTGCTAATGGGGAGGGTGAGAGTGGTATGCACAGAGGATGAAAAGAGTCATATTATAATTGGCATGAGAAATAAATAGACAGAGTGAAAGAAGATAAAGTGATATTTATTTATTGTTTATTTATTTATTTTTAAATTTAATTTATTTAGTTTTTCCCTTTACATTATTGTGTTGGTTTTGCCATACATTGTCATGAATCTGCCATGGGTATACATGTGTTCCCTTTCCAGAACCCCCCTCCCACCTCCCTCTTGATTCCATCCCTCTGGGTCATCCTGGTGCACAAGCCCTGAGCACCCTGTATCTCTTACACAGTGTTTTCTTTATAAAATTATAAATTTCTTGAGTTTTAAAAGGTATCCATTACTAGTTACCCATGGTATCTCTTTATCAAATAAAATAGTGCATTTTAAAATCCTTTATACACTGGCCATATGAGAGAAATGTAGCCTGTCCTCATATCTTACCTCACCCTTTTTTATGCACTAGAATGTTTTTGCTGAACACAGGGAACTACTTCAATTCTATCTTTGCCTGAAGACAAATATAACCATGGGATAAATGTCTGGCTAATGGAATAGATCAGAAGTGTATGCAAATTCTGGGTGGTGCTTTTAAAGTGAGAAGACCAGTTTTCCATTTCCTCTTTTACTCATCTGGTTGGCCAGAACACACCATGACAGCAGGAGGCAGAAGAGCCTTCTTGGTCCATGAGATGGAAGCTGCCTGTTGAGGACAGCAGAGCAACAAGATGGAAGGAGTCTAGACCTCTGACAATTTAGGGTATGAGAGGCCCCACACCAGCTTAGAATATTATATGAAAGAAAGAGTTCAATTTTAGTTAGAATACTGCTGACTTGGTAGCAGCAATTTAAATGATATATTTATTTATTTATTTATTTTGTATTACTTGATTTACAGTGTTATGTTAGTTTCATATATATAGAAAAGTAATTCAGTTATACATACATTTTGTTTTCCATTTAAGTTATTACAGAATAATGAGCTGAGTTCCCTATGCTGCACAAATTCCTTGTTGGTTGTCTATTTTAAATATAGTAATATATATATGTCAGTCCCAAATTCCTAATTCAGCCCTTCACTTCACCTTTCCCCATGATAACCATAGGTTTATTTTCTAAGTTTGTGAGTCTGTTTTATAAATAAGTTAATTGGTATCATTTTTTGAAAATTCCTCATATCAACAAGGATTATATGTATTTGTCTTTCTCTTTCTGACTTTACTCATTATGATAATCTCCAAGTCCATTCATGTTGCTGCAGTGGCATTATTTCATTCTTTTTAATGGCTGAGTAATATTCTATTGTATATATGTACCCTATCTTTATCTTTTTCTCTGTTGATGGACATTTAGCTTGCTTGCCTCTTTGTCTTGGCTATTGTAAACAGCACTGCAAGGAACATTGGACTGCATATATCCTTTCAAACCATGTTTTTCCAACAATATATGCCCAGGAGTGGGATTGCTGGATCATATGTTAGCTCTATGGTTAGTCTTTTAAGGAATCTCCATACTGTTTTCCATAGTATCTACACCAATTTAGTTTCTCACCAACAGTGCAGAAGAACTCCCTTTTCTCCACACCAGCTCCAGCATTTATTGCTTATAGACTTGATGATGGCCATTCTGATGGGGGTGAGGTAATATCTCACTGTAGTTTTGGCTTGCATTTCTCTAATAATTACTGATGTTGAGCATCTTTTACTGTGCCTCTTGGTCATCTGTTTATTTTTTTTGGAGAAATGTCTATTTAGATCTTCTGCACATTGTTTCATTGGATTGTTTATTTTTTAATATTGAAATGAAAGCACTTTTTATAAATTTTGGCGATGAGTTCCTTGTTGATTGCATCGTTTGCAAATATTTTCTCCCATTCTATGGATTGTGTTTTCGTTTTGTTCTTGATTTCCTTTTGAGTTTAATTAGGTCCCATTTATTTTTGTCTTTATTTCCATTACTCTAAGAGATGGAATGAAAAGATTGCTGCGATTTATGTCAGAGATTGTTCTGCCTATGTTTTCCTCTAAGAGTTTTATAGTATCCAAGCTTACATGCTGGAGAAGGAAATTCAACCTACTCCAACATTCTCACCTGGGAAATCCCATGGGCAGAGGAGCCCCTCGGGCTACAGTCCATGGGTTTGCAGAGTCAGACACAGCTTAACAATTAGAAACAATAAAGTGAAGTGAAGTCGCTCAGTTGTGTCCGACTCTTTGTGACCCCGTGGACTGTAGCCCACAAGGCTCCTCCATCCATGGGGTTCTCCAGGTGAGAATACTGGAGTGGGTTGCCATTTCCTTCTCCAGGGGATCTTCCTGACTCAGGGATTGGACCCAGGTCTCCTGCACTACAGGCAGATGCTTTAACCTCTGAGCTACCAGGAAAGCCTAGAAACAATAAAACAAAGTCTTATATATTTAGATCTTTAACTCATTTTGAGTTTATTTCATGTGTATGGTGTTAGATAATAAAAAAATGAAATAAAAATGAGTGGTATTTTAATACAGTACAATATAGTTTACTTATTCTACTATTGCTATCATAACTATTACTATTTTATGTATACCCTTTATTGCAGAACTATAGAGTGCTATTAGTACAGGCTATCAGACATGAGCTAGACCAGTATCTTCCCACCTTTATCCTGTATTTGTTGGTGAAGAAACTAAGTCCCCAAACTAACAATTTCTGGGATTTTAAATAAATTGCCTAATTGCCTTTTAAAATGATTTAACAGATTTAAGTTTCTGTTTTTCTTTTGCTTCTCCATTCAAAAGTTAAAAATAAAAAGCATATAATGTCAATGGTATGAATTTCATATCTGTATTACTTGCTTTAACTATATTGCTTGTTTCAAGAATTTAATTTTGAAATAATTTAAGAACATAAATATCCATGAAATTTGCTCATTTAAAAATCTAGTTTAACACAATATGTATTCTATGACCCAGTTTTTGTTTATATGTGTGTGTATGTACATCTGTACATATATATCAATGTATATTCCAATAAAAGTTCTTATGGAAAAACATTCCTCCGTCACTTCTCAGTAATGCTTTCTGGGATCAGAGTTGAAGATAATAAGGGAAGAACTTTAACTTTTCTCTTTATACACTCCTGTAATAATTGAATTTTTCAGTGGTTCTTTAAAAAATTGCTTTGTCAATTTTATATGACCCTATCAAAAACAGCAAGAAAAAAATCCAAAACTTAAGAACGTAAATACAACTAAACCCATATTAATTATTTAAACCTGTTATTAACTTTATGTGGTTAAAATATAGCTGAATGGAGCAAGGAAAAAAAAAAACTCTATATACAGAGCACTAGGGCAATAATGAGTAACCCAATAGGGATTACTCCTCACTCAAGAGACCAAGAGTTTAAGAATAGTGTAGTTGATTGTCAAGGTGTATCACACCAAGTAAGAGGGTATAGGGATTCTGTCTTTCTCACTGTAAATAGTAGAATGAAAAAGTGGAGGGGAAAGAAGACAAAGAGAAGAACAGGAAGAACAGAAGAAAGAGGAGGATAAGGGAAAATTAGAGAAGAATAAAATATAATCAGTTTTTTTGTAACAATCCCATGTAGAGATTATTTGAAAATAAAACAGTAAACCTCGTCTCACTAGGCAAGGTCTCAAGAACTCAGTGAGTAAATAAATACATGTGTTCTTGTTATGATTTAAGATTTTTCTCAATCATGTGAAAACTTTTATAAAGTATGGAACTTTAATATAATAGCATATAGTATTAGAACTTTAGTATTTCCAGTCATTTTAATTTGTTTTAAAGAAAATCTTCCAAGTACAAAGCAACCTACTATGAATTTTGCCTATTTTTGTATGTGTCAAAGTTTTTATGGAATTAAAGAAATGATGAAGGGAAAACTGGTGAAAGCTATTTTTTCACAAAGTACCAAGTTTACAATGTACAGAAGGCACAGATAAAACATCGACCTAGAGAAGTAGCCTATAAATAGGATAGTTCTTACATTCATGTGGAAGTGCCCACATGTCCCACAGACAAGTTGGAGCAGCATAGCTGAAGCCAGAGCTTGGCGACTGGCCTGTGGGTGGCTACCCTGGCATGAATCGAAGTGACTGTGGTGCAAAAGTATAGCAAAGATAGCCTCATTTGGCACCAGATAACTGGGCTTTTTGAAAATGGGATGGGGGGGCAACAAGCTCTCAAGTGTCCAACAGGACAATTCACATATTTATACTGCACCTCAGAACATAGTGCAGTAAGCCTGGGCGTGGAGACGCCATTACATAGTTGAGATCTGGGAGGACCCAGACACGCAGAGGTCACTCTAGGAGTCCTAGGTCTCCCCTCCATCTCTGCAGAGGCCAGAGGCCCCCTTGTTGTCCCCTCCCCACATTCCCAGTAGCCATTTTGAGATTTGCGAATGGCCGTCTATAAAACAAAGCACTTTCCCAGAACAACGTTCAAGCCAGAGTCTGAGATGCTATTAATTAGCCAGTTAAAATCTCCACCATGAACTCTGTCCCTGTTTGGCAGGGTCAGGGCTTGTGAAGAAGATTAGATTTGTTAAAGATAATCAAGAACCTTCAATTACTCTATATATTGGAGTTGCCCTGAGTGTAAATGTGCAGGAGGACCACAGCACTTAGATTTAATAATTATTCCATTTATTTCAGTTCACTGACTGTTTATATGTAATTAGTGTACATTTACAAATACATGTTTATAAAGATTTGTGTACTGCTATTAAGGAAGTTCTCTGAAATGAAGAGTATGTTGAACCTGAGTAAGAAATCTTATCCATGGCTGACACTGTCCCTGCCACCAACTGGTTCTGTAACCTGGGGCAAGTCATTTAATTTCTCAGGGCATTCATTTTCTCTGAAAAAAAAAAAAAATTAGGAGACTGGACTAAATCATTGCTAAGGTCAATTTTGATTTCGGATGTCTGTCATGCGAGTGCTAAAATGAGTCCTGCTGAGATGATGGTGGTTAGATTTGCATTAATCAAGAAACAATGATAATAAGTGTAAAACCATTTAGTGAATCCAGGCCATTTGCCTGGCACAAAGTAAGTCATTTTATGTAGGTTATTTCTAATCATCTAAATAAACCCATGAGGAAATAGAAGTTCAGAGAGGCTGTAATTTGTTCTGTGCTTTCACAGCTGGGAAATGGCAGAGCCAGGCTTGCCACATCTTCTCTGAAGTTTCTGGATTAGATATTATGGTACTTATTATTCATTTCTCTATATTGCTTGATTTGGAGAGTCCACTTTCCAAGCATTTTTAAAATCCTGTCCTTCAAACTCTTTGTTTTATGAAGCCATTTTTATATTAATAGCATCAAGATAAGACAAACTCTCCCATGAATACCTGAAGAATACATTTAGCACTTATTTTCATATGTATATATGTATATATATATATACATATGTTTCATTGACTGTCTATATGTAATTAATAACATATATATATATATGTTTCATTGAATGTCTATATGTAATTAATAACATTTAAAAATACATGTTTATGAAGATTTGTGTACTGCTATTAAGGGAGTTCTCTAAATGGAAGAGTTTTCTGAAATGAAGAGTGTGTGTGTATATATATATATGTGTGTGTGTATATACATGCATACATACACATGTACACACATATAAATCTTCTGTAAGTATCTTCAGTGTGCATGCATGCTTAGTTGCTAAGTCATTTCCGACTCCTTGTGACCCCATGGACACACCAGGCTCCTTTGTCCATGGGATTTCCCAGACAAGAATACTGGAGTGTGTAGTCATTTCCTTCTCCAGAGGATCTTCCTGACTCAGGGATTGAACCACTGTCTCCTGCATTGGCAGACAAGTTCTTTACCACTGAGCCACCAAAGCAGCCTATTTTCTATGTACTGCAACCATATTGTATATGCTCTGAAGGAAGGCCAAGGACCAGGTCAAGGAATGGTCAGGAGGTGTGTTGTATCTCTGGGGATGGAAGTCAGAGTTAGGTGGCTGAATGATGCTAGAATCTCAGGAGTCACTCACTTCCACGGTCATGCCATTGCAGGGCTACCTCACCCCATCCTGGCCTTGGGCAGCAAAAAGCAGCTGATGGATAAGTGGTTCACTGGGACCATTTGAAGTTCAGCAAAATCAGTTCTCATCAGAGATACCTATGGAAATTTGGCTGCACAAAGAGATGCTGTGCAAGGCCTAGAGAAACAAACTGGTGGAAACAAAACTGGTATCCAGAAATATAGAGCAGAGCAGTGTTGTGGTACAGTGGTGAGAATAACTGCCTTCCAGAGAGATACAGAAGAGTCAAGCCAGGGTGGAGGGACCTTCCCTGGCAGCATATCCTTACAGCTGAATAATGGGTCACCAGGAGAGCTGAAATAAAGCACGTCTTTCCATGCAATTATTTCCCAGGGCCAAACCGTGCTGATGCAATGTTATAAATGGAAAGGTTTCTGAAGCAACTACTGTGAGTTGTTTCAGGCTTTTACCCACATGTGTTAGTCTCTAGGGCTGCCATAACAAAATACTACAGACCCAGTGGCTTAAAGAGCAAAAATTAATTTCCTCCATTTCTGGAGCCAAAAGGTCCAAGGTCAAGGTGTTGACATGGTTGGTTCCTTCTGAGGTCTCTCTCCTTGACAGAGATGGCTGTCCCCTCACTGTGTCCTCACAGTCTTTGTGAATGTGCCTCTCTAGTGTCCCTTGTGTGTCCACATTGCCCCTTCATATAAGGATACCAGACAGACTGAATTAGGGCTCTCTCTAGTGGCTTTATTTTTAGCTCCTTTTTTTCTTTTCAGTTTTATTGAGATATTATTGACATATAGCATTGTAGCATTGTATAAATTTAAGATGTATATCATTAATGATTATCACAGTAAGTTTAGTAAATATCCATCACCTCATATAAATAAAAAATCAAAGAAAGAGGGAAATATGCTTTTTCCTTGTGATGTGAACTCCTAGGATGTGAACTCTCAATTTTCATGTATAATACAGAGCAGTGTTCATTATATTTATTATGTTATACAATATATCCTGGTACTTATTTTTATCTTATAACTGGAAGTTTGTGCCTTTTCAGTCTTCATCCAATTCCTTTCTCCCCATTCTCTGCCTCTGATAACAACAGCAAGTGTCATCTCCTTTTCTATGACTTTGGTTTGTGTGTTTGTTTTTGAAGTACAATTGACACACACTATGTTGGTTCTTAGTGCACGATGTAGTAGTGATTTAATATTTCTGTATGTTTCAAAATGAATACCATGGGATAAGTCTAGTTACCAACTGTCACCATACAAATATATTACATTATTATTGATTATATTCCCCACACTCTGCATTTCATACTTTTGATTCTTTCATTTTGTAATGGAAAGTTTGTACTTGTCCATCACCTATCTCTCTCCTCCACCCATCCCATCCCCCTTATGGCAACAGCCTTGATTGGATTAGGTTCACTCTAAAGGCCTCATTTTAACTCAATCACTTTTTGTTAAAGGTCTTATATTCAAATAGTCACATTCTGAGGTACTAGGGATTAGGGTTTTAACATATGGATTTGTGGGGGAACATAACTCACCCTATAATACCATGGATTTAGAAAATTAGAAGCTTTCACATTGGCACATGTCCTTGTAGTTGCTACTAGAATATCACACACATTAATAGATGATAAGAACATTTGACTCCTGAACAATTAATGGATAAGGGATGCCAACTCCTGAGCAGTTGAAGATCTGCATGTAACTTTATGGTTTATCCTCTGTATCTGTAGTTCCCTATCAACAGATTCAGCCAAACTCTGATCTTGTAATACTGTGGTATTTGTTGAAAAAAGTCTGGATATTAGTGTTACAAAAACAGATTTGGGTCCTCTCTCCAATGCACAGCAACACAGTCTCCTAACTCCAGATTATGGTGAAGGAAAGAACAGATTTATTGCCAGACCAAGCAAAGTGTACTGTTAGCTAACACTCAAAAGACCTGAACTCCCTGATGGATTTCAGGGAAAAAGTTCTCAAAGCAAGCTGAGGAAGAGAGCTTCATAGTATGCAATCAGCTCATGCACAATTCTGTGATAGGTTGGTAGTGAAGTAAGAGTTATATTAAAGGGGTTAATGTCATCAGTCCTCAGGTTCCATCTAGTCTGAGGGCTATGTGTTCTTGGTCATCATGCAGTTAGAGTCTTCTAACTGGTGGGGGTTTTATTAGCTTGGTACAAAAGTAATTGTGGCTTTGGACTGTGAATTTTAAATCATTATAACTATGCACAAACACATCTTTATTAATCAAAATAGGAACCATTACAACCAACACATTTTTTGCCAATGAGAAATAAATTTGTTTATTCCTCTAGTGTAAAAGTCCATGCTTTAGGATTCAGCAAACCCTTGGGAAGCATTTTTTGCCTCCTGCTGGTTGTGAAATCGTTTTCCCTGCAACAAGTTTTCCAGATGCTTGAAGAAGTGGTAGTTGGTTGGTAAGAAGTCAAGTGAATATGGTGGATGAAGCAAAATTTTGTAGCTCAATTCTTTCAACTTTTGAAGCTTTGGTTGTGGGAGGTATGGTTGGATGTTGCCATGGAAAAGAACTGGGCCCTTTCTATTGACCAATGCCAGATGCAGGCATTTGCAGTTTTCAGTGTATCTTATCCATTGACTGAGCATACTTCACAGATTTAATGGTTTCACTGAGATTCAGAAAACTGTAGTGGATCAGACGTGCAAGAGACTTGTGACCATGATCTTATTATGGTACAAGTTTGGCTTTGGAAAGTGCTCTGGAGCTTCTTCTTGGTCCAAGCACTGAGCTGGTCATATCACTGGTTGTCATATATAATCCACTTTTCATCACACATCACGATCCAATCAAGAAATGATTCATTGTGTAGAAAAAGAGAAAATGACACTTCAAATGATGATATTCTTTGCTTTTCAGTCAGCTCAAAAGGTACTCACTTATTGAGCTTTTTCACCTTTCCAATTTGTTTCAAAAACTGAATGACCATAAAATATTTGATACTGAGTTCTTCGGCAACTTCTTGTGCAGTTGTAAGAGGATCAACTTCGATGATTGCTCCCAGTTGATCGTTATCAACTTCTGATGGCCGGCTAGTATGCTCCTCATCTTCAAGACTCTATGCTCCTCATCTTCAAGGCTCTCATCCCCTTTGCAAAATTTGTTGAACCACCACTGCACTGTATGTTCATTAGCAATTCCTGGGCAAATGCATTGCTGATAATTATAAGTTGTCTCTTGATTTGCGACCCATTTTGAACTCAAATTTAAAAATCACTTGAATTTGCTTTTTGTCTAACATCTTTTCTATAGTCTAAAAGAAATATAAAATACATAGCAAGTAACAAGTCATTAGCAAAAAAAAAAAAACATAAAGTGACAAATATGCATTAAATTGATATATAACATACCCACATACCCAATATCAAATGACAAAGTTCAAGAGTGTAAAACCACAGTTACTATCCCACCAACCTAATAGTATTTGTAAAACAGCTCAGACACTATTATCTATATCCTTCAAGGAGGAACTGAAGATTCTGTGACTCTGCTATATGACTAATCTATTGTTTAAATCATTACCAGTTCTCGCAGTCCAAGTGCTATCTTTTATTACTACATATTCACATTTTTCCAGTTACTAAGTTATGAGCCATCCCTTTATATCTCAGGGGAAGCCTAGGAAGCTAAATCTTTTCTGCAAACAAGAAAGTGAGTTGGACATCACTTAATGACAAAACAACAAAAAAAGATGTAGCTGAGATGCAAATTAATAAATCACCCATTTTTTTGTCATTTGAAAGCTAATATTTTAATGAAATACTTGAACCTAAGCAATGTCACAATCTAATTAGATAATTCTTATATAATAAGAGCTCTCACTTTTTAGTAAATATCTAGAATACTTTTTGTTCCTTTTTTTTTATTAGGTTTAATCAGACATAATTCATGGCCCCAGTATGAATTGACTATCACTCTTGTGTGTATGTGGGTACACATGTTTTCAGTCACTCAGTTGTGTCTGACTCTTTGCAACCCCATGGACTAGAGCCCACCAGATTTCTCTGTCCGTGGGATTTTCCAGGCAAGAATACTGGCGTGGGTTGCCATTTCCTTCTCCAGCGAAATCTTCCTGATCCAGGAATTGAATCCGCATCTTTTTCATGTCCTGCATTGGTAAGCAGATTCTTTACACTAGGGCCACCTGAAAAGACCCTATTTATCACCCTTAATCCTATATTAATACTAAATCATTTTTGGACTGACTTTCTAGTCTCAGCTTCTCTTGAAGTAAAAATATCATTTTGAGTTCAACTGCTGAAAGGTCTCTGCATCACATATATGTATTTTAAGTATTTATTTAAACCATTATGCTAATAATGGATAGTCTCCCTTGAATTTTAATTTATTCATTATATTTTTAGTGATATACAGCTCCTCATCAGCCAAAAGATCAGGACCTTTTCCCTTGAATTCTCTGCGCTAATATCTCCCGATTTATCTTTATCACATAGCCATGAAAGGAAAAGAGAAACTAATTGTCGAGATTTCCTTCTTTTGCACATTACAGTATACCACCAACATTCCTGCCAAGATACTTTTTAATCAGATGATTATTTTCTTTTTGGCTCTTTAAGAATAAAATAGTCCATCACTCATCAGTTATTACTAGCAAAAATAACTGACTTGTTTTAATTTGAAAAATAAGTTGAATAGTTTACCCTTAGAAACACACCAATAGCAATTGAACTCACAGAACCTATGGAAATTTCCTCAAAACATCTGTTTTTGGAAAAGTCTATATTTTTATTTATTACATGTATTTTTATATTGTTTTCACTTGAAATGTTTAAGCAAGATTACAAATTATGAGATGAAGTGATATATTCTCAACATAGAGTAGGATTACTTACCGAGTTTTCATTAGATTTATTTAAAATAGAATCTAGCAAGCAGAACTTGTGCCAAGTTTAAAAGACCGCAGAAGACATAAACTCATAGATTGGAATAATTATTTTACAGATAAAGAAACTGATGTTACATTGTATAGGCAAAGTTTAAAAGGGCTTTCATTTTTACATTCAGATTGTTTGAGAAAAGTGTTCCTGACAGACAGTTGAGGAATAAATAATTCTATTTGCAGATAAACATGCATGCACCAAAAATAATTCATTCATTCAGAGGAGTGTTGAGGTGTTTTGGTAAGTTTCCAAGTCAATGGAAATTGAGTTTTGTGCATTGGAAGAAGGTAATCAGTTGAGAAATGGCATAGGGAAAAGTTGAGTGTGACCTAAATACATAGCTTGTGACAGTGCAGGCTGACAAAATGGGCTAAGATGGGAGAAGTGGGGTTAAGAACACCTGTAAGAAGACAACTACATTTGATCCATTTGTGAATTAAGTGGGATCTGGAGAAAGACTATGAAGATGATGGTGAAGAAAAACACAACAAAAATTGCCTCATGTACTATTTGTTGTTACTCTTTAGTTGCCAAGTTGTGTCCAGCTCTTTGCAATCCCATGGATTGTTGCCTGCCAGGTTCCTCTGTCCATGGGATTTCCCAGGCAAGAATAGTGAAGTGGGTTGCCATTTGCTTCTCCAAGTGATCTTCCCAACCCAGGGGTTGAAGCCCCATCTCCTGCATTGGCAGATGGATTCTTTACCACTGAACTTCATTTTAAGTCCTGAGTATAACCTCATGACACTGAAATTATTCAGGTCAAAATTCCCAAAAGAAAAATGTAATATAGAAAGTAGGAAAAAGTTATCCTTAGGGAGGGTTAATAATGGATGGAGACATCCAAAACTGAGGTTGTAATATATTTTCGTAGAATAAATGAACTAAGCTTACATTCATGTTTCCTTAGGAGTTAATGCTCACAAAATGAAATTTTGGCCAACTAAATATATTGACCTAATAAAAAGATTTTTAAAATGCACACTGCCATTTGTATTTTGTGTATTTAGCAGCTCTACTCAGAGGGTCTTATATTTTAGACTTAAGAGTCAGTCTGCCTGACAGCACATAGATGCAATGATGAAAGCAAGGGGGAAAAAAATGTCTTTGCTTTCACACTTTCTTTGTACCAAAGTCACTTGCCACCATGGAAAAATGCCCTTTCTTTCTTCCCAGTGATGTTTATGGTAGGGAGGTGGCAGCATCTAGTTTCATAGTATGCATTTGAACGTTGTTTGTATGTTAAGCATTCTACCTCTGAGGACCTTTAGCTGGTGGGAAAGCTCAGAATCAATTCATTTGAAGTGGGAAAACAACTCTGATGTATGGCTTCTTTTCTCTGTTTTCCTTGGTTGCTCAGCCCCCTACAGTGTTTTCAATCCTAGAAGTGTGAACAGCAATGCAAAGCAAAAACATAACCAGGGCAAAGGATATGTCTAATCTAAATTTGTCAAAATGCATTCAGTCAGTAATTGTACAACACTTTCTGAAGAGGGAGTATATATCACAGTTCAAAGCTGGGAAACTTCATGAAAAAGAACTAATTTAATTGGGCTTGAGGAAATAATTTTTTAACTTAATGCCCCCACGGTCATGAGATTTGACAGTGTGCTTGACTAAAATCTGTCTAAGGTTTGTTTCCTCACCCCTTCTTTTAGTACACACTTTGGTTTGTGAAAACCAGTGTTGAAATTCCAAAAATTATTTGATAATCCTCTGATTATTTGATAATCCTCTGTAGCAAGTTGAATTATGTTCCCTAAAAAGGCTATGCTGAAGTTCTAATGCCTGTTCCCTATGAATTTTACCTTACTTGGAAATAGGATCATGGAAGATATAATCAGGTTATGATAAGCCCTTACTGGATGCAAATGGACCCAAAATCTAATGACTGGGATCTTATAAGGAAAGAAGATTTAAAGACACAGAGACACACACACAGAGGGAAGAGAGACATTTGAAGGCACAGGTAGATATTGGAGTGACACAGCTATAAGCCAAGGAAGGACTATGGTAGCCAACAAATACCAGAAGCTAGAAAAGGCAAGAAAGAATTCTTCTCTAGAACCTACTGGGAAAGAGTGGCCCTGATAACACCTAACAGACAAATTTGGCCTTGGAGTACAGAATGAAGCAGGGCAAAGGCTAACAGAGTTTTGCCTAGAGACTCACTGGTCATAGCCAAAAGAGTTCAACACCCTTCTCCAGCAACACAGGAGAAGACTCTACACACGGACATTACCAGATGGTCAATACCAAAATCAGATTGATTATATTCTTTGCAGCCAAAGATGGAGAAGCTTTATGCAGTCAGCAAAAACAAGACGGGGAGCTGACCGTGGCTCAGATCATGAACTCCTTATTGCCAAATTTAGACTTAAATTGAAGAAAGGAGGGAAAACCGCTAGACCATTCAGGTATGACCTAAATCAAATCACTCACTATTATACAGTGGAAGTAACAAATAGATTCAAGCAATTAGATCTGATAGAGTGCTTGAAGAACTATGGATGGAGGTTCATGACATCGTATAGGAGACAGGGATGAAAATGACCCCAAGAAAAAGAAATGCAAAAATGCAAAATGGTTGTCTGAGGAAGCCTTACAAATGGCTGTGAAAAGAAGAGAAGCCAAAATCAAAAGAGAAAAGGAAAGATATACCCATTTGAACGCAACGTTTCAAAGAATAGCAAGGAGATATAAGAAAGCCTTCCTCAGTGATCAATGCAAAGAAATAGAGGAAAACAATAGAATGGGGAAGACCAGAGATCTCTTCAAGAAAATTAGAGATATGAAGGGAACATTTCATACAAAGGTTGGCACAATAAAGGACAGAAATACTATGGACCTAACAGAAGCAGAAGATATTAAGAAGAGGTGGCAAGAATTCACAGAAAGTGAAATCGCTCAGTCCTGTCCAACTCTTTGCAACCCCTTGGACTTTAGCCTACCAGGCTCCTCCCTCCATGGGATTTTCCAGGCAAGAATACTGGAGTGGGTTGCGATTTTCTTCTCCAGGAGATCTTCCCAACCCAAGGATTGAACACTGGTCTCCCGCATTGTAGGCAGACGCTTTACCATCTGAGCCACCAGGTAAGTCAGAATACACAGAAGAACTATACAAAAGAGATCTTCATGACCCAGATAATCACAATGGTGTGATCACTCACCTAGAACCAGATATCCTGGAATGTGAAATCCAGTGGGCCTTAGGAAGCATCACTATGAACAAAGGTAGTAGAGGTAATGGAATTCCAGTTGAAGTATTTGAAATACTAAAAGATGATGCTGTGAAAATGCTGCACTCACCATGTCAGCAAATTTGGAAAACTCGGAAGTGGCTGCAGGACTGGAAAAGGTCAGTTTTCATTCCAATCCCAAGGAAAGGCAATGCCAAAGAATGCTTGAACTACCGCACAATTGCACTCATTCCACACGCTAGCAAAGTAACACTTAAAATTATCCAAGCCAGACTTTAGCAATACATGAACCATGAACTTCCAGATGTTCAAGCTGGATTCAGAAAAGGCAGAAGAACCAGAGATCAAATTACCAACATCCACTGAATCATTGGAAAAACAAGGGAGTTTCAGTAAAACATCTACTTCTGGTTTATTGACTATGCCAAGGCCTTTGACTGTGTGGATCACAACAAACTGTGGAAAATTCTGAAAGAGATTGGAATACCAGACCACCACCCTCTTGAGAAGTCTGTATGCAGGTCAGGAAGCAACAGTTAGAACTGGACATGGAGAAACAGACTGGTTCCAAATTGTGAAAGGAGTATGTCAAGGCTGTATATTGTCATCCTGCTTATTTAATTTATGCAGAGCACATCATGAGAAACACTGGGCTGGATGAAGCAAAGTTGGAATTAAGATTGTCAAGAGGAATATCAATAACCTCAGATATGCAGATGACACCACCCTTATGGCAGAAAGCAAAAAAGAACTAAAGAACCTCTTGATGAAAGTGAAAGAGGAGTGAAAAAGGTGGCTTAAAGCTCAAGATTCAGAAAACAAAGATCATGGCATCTGGCCCCATCCCTTCATGGCAAATAATTGGGGAAACAATGGAAGCAGTGACAGACTTTATTTTTTTAGGCTCCAAAATCACTGTAGATGGTGACTGCAGCCATGAAATTAAAAGATGCTTGCTCCTTGGAAGAAAAGTTATGACCAACCTAGACAGCATGTTAAAAAGCAGAGATATTGCTTTGCCAAAAATAGTCTGTCTAGTCAAAGCTATGGTTTTTCAGTTGTCATATATGGATATGAGAAATGGAGTATAAAGAAAGCTGGGCACCAAAGAATTGATGCCTTTGAACTGTGGTGTCGGAGACGACTCTTGAAAGCCCCTTGGACTGTAACAATATCCAACCAGTGCATCCTAAAGAAACTCAGTCCTGACTATTCATTGGAAAGACTGATGTTGAAGCTGAAACTCCAATACTTTGGCCACCTGATGCAAAGAACTGATTCATTTGAAAACATCCTGATGCTGGGAAATACTGAAGGCAGGATGAGAAGGGGATGACAGAGGATGAGATGGTTGGATGGACATGAGTTTGAGTAAACTCTGAGAGTTAGTGATAGACAGGGAGGCCTGGCGTGCTGCAGTCCATGGGGTTGCAAAGAGTTGGACACTACTGAGCAACTGAACTGAACTGAACTTGGACTCCTTCCTTCCAAGAACTATGAGAGAGTATATTCTTGTTGTTGTAAGTAACCTCATATTTTTACAAGAGCCCTAGGTAGCTAATCCATACTCTGAACCATATTTTTACTCTAATTTAAAGTTTTGTATTTTTGTTGTTTAGTTGCTGAACTGAGTCCAATTTTTAGCGATCTCATGGACTGTATCCTGCCAAGCTCCTCTGTCCATGGGATTTCCCTGGCAAGAATACTGGAATGGGTTGTAGTTTCCTCCTCCAGGGGATCTTCTTGACCCAGGAGTTGAATTCTCCTACAATGACAGGTAGATTCTTTACCACTGTACCACATGAGAAGCCCATAAATTATCTACCCATTGTTATAATATTTTCATTTTCTCATTGTTAAGAAAATCAATTCTCAGCTTTTTATATACAGAATATTGAGGCTATCTTAAAAGACTCCTAGTAAGCTTGAGAATTTGTGAGCAGAATATGCAAATTTAAAGGGAAGAAAAACATTTCATCATCTTAATGAATCAATGTCAATTGTGTGAATACAAACATTCTTATTTCCATCTTCAGTCTGGACTTAGCTTCACTTGCAAGCATCCCAGAATTAAATTGTATGACCTATTAACTTCTTGTGTGTCTCAGAAGCAGATAGATGAGGAGGTTATTGTGATGGTGATGACTAGATTCAGGATAATTCATGTCTTAAATCTTCTTAGTACTTCCTGATATGCTGTATACACACATGTGTGCAAATAGATATGTGTCTATAAATAGATGGAGAAGGTAATGGCACCCCACTCCAGTACTCTTGCCTGGAAAATCCCATGGACAGAGGAGCCTGGTAGGCTGCAGTCCATGGCATTGCTGGGAGTTGGACACGACTGAGTGACTTCACTTTCACTTTTCCCTTTCATGCATTGAAGAAGGAAATGACAACCCACTCCAGTGTTTTTGCCTGGAGAATCCCAGGGGTGGGGGAGCCTGGTAGGCTGCCATCTATGGGGTCACACAGAGTTGGACACGACTGAAATGACTTAGCAGCAGCAGCAGCAGTATAGATACACACACACACACACACACATATTTATCTTTTGTATAAAAATGTTTTATGTTTTCTTTTACCTTTATTATAGTTGTGGAATTCCCGGAAAACAAAATCTGAAATAAAGGAGTATATGTGAGACTTTACTGAGGAGCTAGGAAATATATACACAGATTTACTGAAGGGGCAACGCATGGAAGCAGAGGTATTTGCTATAACATTTTTTTTATCATGTTGGCCACAAATGTGAGGAATCCTGAAGTTAATATTTTATGATAAAGAAATTCCTCTATGTCTACAAAAAACTCAATGAATGTAGCCTTCCACCTCCTTGACTGAAATTAACTTGGTCCTCCCTAGAGGTCACCATTCCCTAGTCCACAGAAGCAGCATCAGCCCTCACACTCCAGGTGTTATAGGACCCCAGAGAGATCAAGGAGTCTTTTTGCTTCCTCTGTTATGTTGTCTCCCTGTTTTTAATTTCTGACTCTTTTCTTTGATTCTCACAGTCTTTCTCTGTGCAGTCCAATTACTGCTAGCAATTATAATGACATCAACATTGACTCAAAGGTTGCACCAAACATGTGAACTCTCAGGTCCTGGACCTTCTCGTTCCCAAAGGCCTGCCTTTCACTGGAGTTCAGCCTTGTCTGATGCTGTATTGACCTTCACCTCTTATTTTCCCAGTGCCTTAAACTACTTTGCCTCTATATCTCATGGGTGGAGGCCCAAATCTGGAAGGCCCGTGTGGCCAACCTGCTTCCTGAGAGCTGACTGTCACATGGGAGCTGCAATATGAATAGACTTTGTGTCCAGAAACTGAAGGCAGACTGTAGATAAGAGCCAGTGAAGGACTAAGGTCTCAGCCCAACAGCCCACAAAGAAGTAAATCTTGCCAACAACCATGGGAGTGAACTTGGATGCAGGGCTTTCCCCAGATGAGCCTCGAAGTGACTGAAGCCCTGGCCAACACCTTGATTAAAATCTTGTAAGAAGCCCTGAGTCTCAGGTCCCTAGCTAAATGTACCCAGATCCCTGACCCACAGAAACTGTGAGATAATGAAAATTTGTTTTTAAGCCATCAAGTTTTGGTACAGTTTGTTATTCAGCAACAGATAACTATTGGAGTATCTGAGGCCAAAAAACTAAAAGTCATCCGTTCCTTTCGAAATTGATGTAAATGCTGAAAACCAGTGTTTTGTAATTAGGTAATTGTTGAATGGAAAGCAACAATAGAGTCTCTAGGAAGAGAGTAAGAAGAGAAAATAGCTGAAAGGAGGAACATATATCCCATGGTACACCTCATGCGTGCATCCATATTTCTTCTTTTCCCATAAAAGTGCTATTGGTATCATTATTATTTATGGTCCGCTCCTAAGGATTTGATATTCTAGTCAAACAGTACATAATGAGTAGAATGACTCTAGCCCTATTCCCAGATTATATGAGCAATTTAATAACACTTATTTCTTCCTATTTCCAGCCTTCCCCTGCTCAGACAATTTATGTAGGAACATTTTTATCTTATCCTACTCTCACCAATAGCATGTAGGTTTTCCCAAATTCTTTGCACCATTTTTCCTGCTGTTGTTTATATAGACTGTGATAATAATACTAATAAAATGACTATAACCGAAAGTTCTGATCATATGCACTTATATAAACCATTTAGGAGCAGGTCACTACCATTAACCTTTGTTCCTGTGTGGTTAAATTCCATGTTTCCCATGTGGTGTCTCTATTCTACATCAATATTAGGATTTGCTTGTACTGTATTTTTGTACTACATCTCAAAATGTTATTAGTGCAAAATGTTATTGGTACAAAACTAATAGCAGTTTCAGACCCTGAATTTTAAATCATTATTACTAGGCTCAAACACATCTTTTATTAATCAAAATAGGAACCATTAATTATAGTCAACACATTTTTGCCACTGAGAAAAAAGATTGTTTATTCCTGTAGTGTAAAAATCAGTGTTTTGGGATTCGATGAACTCTTAGAGAGCATTTTCTGCATCCTGCTGGTTGTGGAAGCATTTTCCCTGTAAAAAGTTGTTGAGATGGTTGAAGAAGTGGTAATCGGTTGACAAGAGGTCAGGTGAATATGGTGGATGAGGCAAAACTTCATAGCCCAATTTGTTCAACTCTTGAAACATTGGTTGTGCAAAGACTTGTAGTTGGGCATTGTCACAGAGAAGAATCAAGTCCTTTCTGTTGATCAGCGCCAGCTGCAGGCATTGCAGTTTTCTAGTATCTCCTCAAGCTTAGAATGATGTACTCCAGTTTTTGTTTGTTACTTTTGTTTTATTTTCAATATCAGACAGTAACATAGTAATTTGCGGTCAGTGTTTGAGTGTTGGGATACTGATGCTCAGGGCAGCTCTTTCCAGTCTTTCTTGGAGGTATAGTTTTGTTCTGTGTTTAAGGCTAAGAAAAAGGTCCAGTCTTACCCTTTTATAGAATGAAGCAAAACCAGTAGATAAAGTAGAATGCACACCTATTTTATGGTAGCAAATATCTTGTTTTTAGATGTATAAAAGTGTAGTAACACCATAGAAGGGAGCCGTGTTGGTGGAAGTGAGTACTCCACCTATCAATCAGTCCATCCAGGGAGTTAAATCTTTTTCTCTAAGTCTTATTTAAGGCAGCATTGCCAAGAGTCCTGAATATTATGCCCATGAAATATCAGAAGAATATAGTGAAAAAAAATTTAAAAACCTGTTTTTGTGTCTAGATCTAGTATCATTTTGTATTTCAGATTTTTATTTTCATAAGAACTGACTGTCAGTAGAGAGCTATCAGGTCCTAGTGTTTATCTGTAGCTCTGGTGAAAGCCCCGCCTGTCTGCTTCTGGCTTGTGAGAATTTCTTTCCTTCGGGGTGGTGGTTGGTGCCAGAATGAGAGGAAATATCATGCCCTGCGAGAGTCAAGAGCAGCTGGCGCAATTGCCCTGGTGTTTATGGGATATTATAGGCATAAAGGCACATTTGGAGCTGGTTGGGGAAAGAACTTAATGCTTCTTTCCTTTATCTTTATAATCCACTTTCCTAGCAAGGATTATCCTACCATTCATACTAAATTTAGCAAATGCAGATTAAAAAAAAAAGTAAAAAGAAAGCTAGGCTGCCACAAGGTACTCTGAGGAGGCAGTGCATGTGCTGGGTAGATAAACTGCCTTTTATCAAATGAAACAATAAAGACACAAAGAAACTTGTTCAAATTGTTTCTCTTTTTTTTGAACAATGAAAGCCATTTTTGTTAGAATTAACCAGAGGGAGTTGTACATCTGGAAAGCGGTAAACACATAGCTTCTATCTGGGAGAAAACTGGTGTTATTGCCAAAAAAATTATGCATCTGCAGTATGATCCAAATTTGTCAAGCTGGGGGTGTCACGGAGAGGAATTTGCTACCAGAAATTTGCATTAGATGGCATTTTTCACTATTTATTTTCACTGACATCTTCCTTTGTTTTTGGCAGAATTTTTATAGTGTGTATTTCATGAAGAGCTATAGAAATTTAATATAATAAAAAAAGTAAAATGTCAACATAGCAAAACTAGGTTCCTAGACTCATAATGGTGACTTTTATTTCCTCATAAAAGCCAGGTCTTAGGCAAATTTTGCAAATCACAGATGTTTTTCCTTAGTGTTCTATTGTCTGCTTTTTAAATATTCTCATACTTCCCATTGTTGTTGCTGTTCAGTCATTAAATCATGCGCAACTCCTTGAGATCCCATGGACTGCCGCCACCAGGCTTGCCTGTCCTTCGCTGTATCCAAGAGTTTGCTCCAATTCATGTCCATTGAGTCACTGATGCTATCACATTGTCTCATCCTCTATTGCCCCCTTCTCCTCCTGCCTTCAATATTTCCCAGCATCACGGTCTTTTCAAATGAGTCTGCTCTCCACATCAGGTGGCCAGAGATTTGGAGCTTCAGCTTCAGCATCAGTCCTTCCAATGAATATTCAGGGTTGATTTCCTTTAGGATGGACTGGTTGGATCTCCTTGCAGTCCAAGGGACTCTCAAGAGTTCTCTCCAGTACCACAGCTCTTCCTCATCATATAAAACAGGTGTTTTTTTGCTTATTCTCCATCCCTTCCAGTGAACATCAGCACTTAGGATCTTTCCTGTCTGCTTTATTCATGAATTAAATAATTAATTCAGAAGACAACTAAGGAGTAACTATGGCCCACAGACTGGAGAGGACACTGAGAATGAAAAGATGAATATATATTTAGTCAATATGTTAGTGAGTTTCTTCTCAAAGCATTAATATATAGGAATGCTGTGTAAGTGAAAACTATTAGCTATTATAGAGCTGAGCTCGACAAAAATGAAAAGAAAGTTATCAAATGCTATTAATGTACCAAGAATAAATTTAATGCAGAGTGGAAGTTGTGATGGGTCCAGGCTTTTCCAAAATAGATTTCAGCTTTATGGGGTTGGATCACAGGTTTTGGTGCACAAATAAGGTTGCAAGAAGAGCCCCTCCATGCCTTGAAAGGCATGAAACCTCAATATAAACTCAGGAAACATGAGCCTTACTCTGCTTATTCTTCTGGAATATGGTTTTGAAATTTTCCATCTGCCTACACCTCTAGGGGAAGAGAGTAAACTGGGAAAAATTGGAACCCCACATATAGTTAGAAGATTAGAACTTTTATTCTCAATATTTGAAAATAAATTTTGCCTCTATCAGAAGCAAACTTAAAAACCATATGTATGCTTACATCTAAAACACAGGATACTCCCAGAAAACAAAATGTCCACTGGACATAATCATACTATCAAAAATTTCCAACCACATAATGAAGTAAACATCCATGAAAGAGTCAACAGATGCAACAAAGGTAAGGTAAATAGAATTCATTTATAATAGTTAACATTTTTAACAGTTGGTATTTTTTTAAACAATACTTAAGTATTTGTCACAATACTTTAATTTTTCTCAAATTAAAAATATGTAGACTCTTAATTCTCATTCCTCTTCCTACATCTGTCTACTGACTTGCACTGAAGCTAAGTTAGAAGAATTTTATTGTTTTCTGGAATTTGAAGGGGGATTTCATGTACTTGCTTACTCATGTCCTCAGAAGTATTTATTTAGAAGTAAATCATATCAAGTGCTGTGCAACATTCTTGAGATACAGCAGGAAATGATACCATCAGTGTGGCTCAGGAGATAAAGCCTAATGAGACAGGAGACTAGTAAGAGGGCAACTCTATTTCAGTGCCACAGATTAATGACAAAAATAAACACTATAGCACACAGTACTCTTTAATTAACCTAACTTTTTACAATCCTGGAGAAGAGCTAAGTTTACCATGGTTAAATTTTTGATTCAATGTATTAAGAAAAACATCATATAGACACCAGAATGAAATAAAAATCTGTTTTAATGGAAGTCACAAATCAAATTGGCCTCAAATATCTACTTTAACCAAATTTCCAGTGATTTAGCAGTATCTACACAATTATTTGTGAAGAAAATGGTGTGCCTTAAAATTCTGTGTATCTAAGTTTACAATCACATGAGAAATTAATTGGCAGATAACTTTACAAATATGTGAGCTTAGAAAGCATGCCATATGTCACTCATTGAAAAAGTTGATGAAGAGCATGTTATAGTTGAACAAGTTCAGTTCAGTTCAATCTCTCATTTGTGTCTGGCTCTTTGTGACCCCATGGACTGCAGCATGTCAGGCTTCCCTGTCCATCACCAACTCCCAGAGTTTACTTAAACTCATGTCCATTGAGTCAGTGATGCCATCCAACTATCTCATCCTCTGTTGTCCCCTTCTCCTCTCACCTTCAATTTTTCCCAGCACCAGGGTCTTTTCAAGTGAGTCAGCTCTTCACATCAGGTGGCCAAAGTATTGGAATTTCAGCATCAACATCAGTCCTTCCAATGAATAGTCAGGACTGATTTCCTTTCGGATTGACAGGTATGATCTCCTTGCAGTCCAAGGGACTCTCAAGAGTCTTCTCCAATACCACTGTATTCTTGCCTTGAGAACCCCATGAACAATATGAAAAGTTGAACCAGAAATAAACCAAAATAAAGAATAGGAATATTGGATCTGAAAAGGATATAATCTCAAAGTAAATATAATTCCAAAATAAAAGTCAAGTGTTAAAAAATATTCTTGATGAAGAAAGTACATTCCCTGAAATGAAAGTAGTAAGAATAATCAGGGATCTTTGGCTAGTGGGATAGTTCCATATAGGTTGGTTAAGAAAAACATCTTATTAAAGGCAAGAAATAAAAAACCCGAAAGAACATGATTGATCTTTTCTTAATTGAGTTTAGTATAATGTGAATCTGTGTTCCCTATAGAAAATATCATGGCAACACTAGTGAGGAGACAAAGGCTCCTGGACCCAGGACTTAATTAAATGGTCTCAAGTTCATATTTCTCTACACTCAGCCTTGCCAATTCATGTGATGATGATATTGCATCTACAAATTTTTATTTCTTTTAATTACTAAAGTTATTTGGAACAAAACCTGCATCACTAACTTTCCTGAATTAGATCTTTTTCTAGGATAAAATGTATATTACTAAGAAAGGGTATTATGTGATTTAAATTCTTATTGATAACAGAGATCAAATTGCCAACATCTGCTGGATTATAAAAAATTCAAGAGAGTTCCAGAAAAACATCGACTTCTGCTTTATTGACTATCCAAAGCCTTTGACTGTGTGGATCAAAATAAACTGTGGAAAATTTTGAAAGAGATGGGAATACCAGACCATCTGACCTGTCTCTTGAGAAATCTGTATGCAGGTCAGGAAGCAAGAGTTAGAACTGGACATGGAACAGCAGACTGGTTCCAAATAGGAAAAGGAGTGTGTCAAGGCTGTATATTGTCACCCTGCTTATTTAACTTATATGCAGAGTACATCATGAGAAATTCTGGGCTGGAAGAAGCACAAGCTGGAATCAAGATTGCTCAGAGAAATATCAATAACCTCAGATATGCAGACGACACCACCCTTATGTCAGAAAATGAAAAGGAACTAGAAAGCCTCTTGATGAAAGTGAAAGAGGAAAATGAAAAAGTTGGCTTAAGGCTCAACATTACAAAAATTAAGATCATGGCATCTTTTCCCATCACTTCATGGGAAATAGATAGGGAAACAGTGGGAAAATTGTCAGACTTTATTTTTAGGGGCTCCAAAATCACTGCAGATGGTGATTGCAGCCATGAAATCAAAAGACGCCTACTCCTTGGAAGAAAAGTTATGGCCAACCTGGATAGCATATTGAAAAGCAGAGACATTACTTTGCCAACAAAGGTTTGTCTAGTTAAGGCTATGGTTTTTCCAGTAGTCAGGTATGGATGTGAGAGTTGGATAGTAAAAAAGGCTGAGCACTGAAGAAATGATGCTTTTGAACTATGGTGTTGGAGAAGACTTTTGAGAGTACCTTGGACTGCAAGAGGATCCAACAAGTCCATCCTAAAGAAGATCAGTCCTTTTGCTGTCTCGCATGCAGGGTTCTCGTTACCATCTTTCTAAGACAGCAAAAGGAACGCAGATGCATAGAACAGACTCGTGGACTCTGGAAGAGGGCAAGGGTGGGATGATATGGGAGAATGGCATTGAAACATGTTAACTATCATATGTGAAATCAATCGCCAGTCCAGGGTTGATGCTCGGGACTGGTGCACCGGGATGTCTTAGGGGGAGGGAATCGGGAGGGAGGAGGGAGGGGGGTTCTGGAGGGGGAGCATATGTAAACCCATGGTGGTTTCACGTCATTTTATGGCAAAACCAACACAATAAAATAAAGAAAATTAAAAAAAAAAAAGATCAGTCCTGGGCATTCATTGGAAGGACTGATGTTGAAGCTGAAACTCCAATACTTTGGCCACCTCATGTGAAGAGTTGACTCGTTGGAAAAGACCCTGATGCTGGGAAAGATTGGGGGCAGGAGGAGAAGGGGAAGACAGAGAGTGAGATGGCTGGATGGCATCACCGACTCGATGGCCATGGGTTTGGGTGGACTCCGGGAATTGGTCATGGACAGGAAGGCCTGGCATGCTACGGTTCATGGGGTCACGAAGAGTCAGACACGTCTGAGCAACTGAACTGAAGTGAACTGAAGTGAGCTGATATCAAAACTATAAGTGGCTGTTGTTGTTCAGTTGCTAAATCATGTCCGACTCTCTGAGACCCCATGGACTGTAGCACATCAGGCTCCTGGACTGTCTTCCATTATCTCCCAGAGTTTGCTCAAATTTTTTCATTGAGTCATGATGCAAACTATCTCATCTTCTGCCATCCCCCTGTCCTCTTGCCTTCAGTCTTTACCAGGATCTTTTACAAGTCTGCTCTTCACATCAGGTGGCTAAAGTATTAGAACTTCAGCAGCAGTTCTTACACTGAATATTCAGGGTTGATTTCTTTTAGGATTGACTACTTTGATTTCCTTACACTCCATGAGTTGCTCAAGAGTTTTCTCCAGCACAACAATTTGAAGCATTAATTCTTTAGGGCTTGGCCTTTTTTTATGGACCAGCTCTCACATCCGTGCATGACTATTGGAAAAATAATAGCTTTGACTATATGGAAGTTTGTTGGTAAGAGGTATTTTTTAATACATTGCCTAGATTTGTCTTAGCTTTTCTTCCAAGGAGCAAACATCTTTTACTTTCATGGCTGCAATCACTGTCTGCAGTGACTTTGAGCCCAAGAAAATAATATCTGTCACTGATTTCACTATTTCCCCTTCTCTTTGCCATGAAGTGATGGAACCAGATGCCACTATCTTAGTTGTTTTTTTTTTTTTTAAGATTTATGTATTTATTCATTTTTGACTGTACTGTGTCTTCATTGCTACTTGAAGGCATTCTCTAGTTGCAGAAAGCGGAGGCTACTCTCTTTTTGTTCTTTTTGCTGTGTGTGGGTTTATTTGTAGTCGCTTCTCTTTTGCAGAGCACAAGCTTTAGACATGCAGGCTTCAGTAGTTATGGTACAGGGGCTTAGGTGTTCTGTGGCCTATGGAATCTTTCTAGATCAGAAATCGAACCAGTGTCCCCAGCATTGGCAGGCAGATTCTCAATCACTAGACCACAAAGCAAGCCCTTAGTTTTATTGGTGTTGAGTTTCAAGACAGCTTTTTATTCTCCTCTTTCACCCTCCTCAAGAGGTTCTTCAGTTCCTCTTCATTTTCTGCCATTAGAGTGGTATCATCTACATATTTGAGGTTGTTGATAGTTCTGCTGGCAATCTTGATCCCAGCTTGTGATTCATCCAGCCCAGCATTTCACATGATATTCTCTGTGTAGAAGTTAAATAAGCAAGGTGACAATATACAGCCTTGTCATACTCCTTTCCCGACTTTTAACCAGTCAGTTGTTCCATGTCTGATTCTAGCTATTGCATCTTGTTTTGCATACAGGTTTCTCAGGAGACAGGTAAGGTGGTCTGGTACTCCCACCTCTTTAAGAATTTTCCACATTTTGTTACGATTCACACAGTCAAAGGCTTTATCATAGTCAACCAGAAGTAGATTTTTTTTCTGGAATTCCCTTGCTTTCTCCATGATCCAAGAAATTGTTGACAGTTTGATCTCTGGTTCCACTGCCTTTTCTAAATCCAGCTTATACATCTCAGTTCATGTACTACTGAAGCCTAGCTTGAAAGGTTCTGAGCCTATCTTTACCAGTATGTGAAATTAGCCCAATTGCATGATAGTTTGACATTCTTTGACCTTGCCTTTCTTTGGGATTGGAATGAAAACTAACCTTTTCCAGTGTTGTGGGCTCTGCTGAGCTTTTCAAATTTGCTGGCATATTGAATGCAGCACTTTAACAGCATTATATTTTAGAATTTTAAGTAGCTCAGCTGAAATTCCATCACCTCCACTGGCTTTGTTTATAGTAATGCTTCCTAAGACCCCCTTGGCTTCATACTCCACAATGTCTGGTTCTAGGTTAGTGACCACACCATGTGGTTATCCAGGTAATTAAGACCTTTTTTTTTTTTTTTTTTGTATAGTTCTGTGTATTCTTGCCACCTCTTCTTAAACTCTTCTGCTTTGTTAGGTCTTTACCATTTCTATTCTTTATCATGTCCCTCCTTGCACGAAATATTCCCTTGACATCTCCAGTCTTCTTGAAGAGATCCCTAGTCTTTCTCATTCTATTACTTTCCTCTATTTCTTGGCATTGTTCATTTAAGAAAGCCTTCTTACCTCTCCTTGCTATTCTCTGAAACTCTTCATTCAGTTGGGCATATCTTTCCCTTTCTCCTTGCCTTTCATGTCAATGGTTATTTACTCATTTTGCTATCATTTCAGTGTGTTTTACTAAAGTGTACCACAAATAAATCCCAAAGACCTCTATGAGCAGTGCCAACAGGTTCATAAAATCTGGAACATGATATTGAAAAGCATGATTAAAGACAAAAGATTTAAAATGAGTAGTCAATTTTTTTCACCTGGGGATACTGCAAAAAATTAGAAAGCACTTGCTAGACTGTTATGCATTATCTGTTATCATCTTTATGTTTTGGAAAAGTCAAAAGACTAAAGAAGGTCAAGTTTGTAATGGGAGTTCTAATAGAACTTTATGATAAAGGTAAAGTAGTTCTGGGGAAAAAATTTGCAAGTGGAAAAAATAGTGAGTCAAAATATAAGTTAATATGAAATAAAATTCAAAAATTAGAAAGATAGCAGTGAAAAAATAATAAAATGTCCTCATAAAGAGGAGAAATCAACCACTGCTGAAAAGTTGTGAAAATATAATGAGCCTGATTTGTGTTTTAAGATTGTAAGTGAAAGGTCTAGGAATGCTACAGCAGGCTATTTTCTGTTCAAATCATCAGAGAAATTAATCAGGAAAAATGAAGAATATAAGATATAAATTATTAAAATAAAATTACTAAAATGATAGGTGGTAAATCTGAAAATAAAAAGAATAAACATGACCCTATTTAACATTACAGTGAAATACATTAAAATAATTCCTCATCCACAATTTATTAAATTTATCCTAAGTGTATATTTCTATTATAAGTGGTTTTGGAGTTCAAAGAGCAGAATACTTTTCTAGTCCTTATAAATGCTATTATATAAAGGTTTTTAAAAAGATAATTAGCTTATTGTATTAAACAGAAAGAAAAAATGTGAAGATGTAAAGGGTTATTACACTCAAATTATTTCTTTATGATTTAACTTGTATTGTACAGTGATTCAATCAGGTTTCTTATTTTGTAGTTGCATTCATTAAATTATTTTTCATAATCAAATAATATTCAATTCTGTAAAAACTGTCATAATAAAATCATATTGAACAAAATCCCATGTTCACACATTAAAACAGCAAGCACAAAATATCTTTCCTGTCAATAAGCATAGATTTCCCCTTTCAGTTAGAAATAAAAATGAGATATGAAGCAAAGGAAAAATATTAGCTTCCAAACCAGCATAAGAGTTCTAGAAATTGAATATATTTTCAATATGTGTAATGAAAGAGTCTGCTTTAAACTGAAAGGAAAATAAATTTTGAAAATGACTTGAAATGGGGTTGCAATGTGACCAACCTCTTCAAACTTAATCCTTTCTGATTGCCATGTTTCCTCTGGCCATAGGATCTTTGCACATACTGTCCTCTCAGTCTCAAATGCTCTTCTTCTCACCACCCCCTCAACCCTAGTCCCTTTCTCTTACTTCAAAGATTAATTCCTCCTCAAGAAAATTTATTTCCTCTTTTATGCACTCATTCCTCCGTTTCATCTAGTTAATTATAATCTATTATATTTCATTGAATCTAAGATGCTGCTGATGGTAAGATACATCTTATTTTACATGATACCACAAGAAAAGAAAATATGATGCCAGTTAAGCTATGAAATGATGTTTCATAAGATTCAGAATTTTTATTTTCCTTTTATTGAAAGAGCTCTTTCAGTATAGACCTATTTTACCATCTATTCCTCTTGTGCACATGTAAAAATTTTTTGAAATGGAATAAATTGCTCCAAAATGTTCACATTCAGAATCCAACCTGCAATTACTTTCAACTCAAGAAGTCAATATCCATGTGATACTATCAGTTCCACATAATCTTTTAAAGGCATCTAAAGCCTTGGTGGTTCAGTGCTTCCTAGAAGTTTGCTTCAAACTCCAAATCACTGCTTTCTTCTACAAGTTTGCTCCAAGTTTCTCCTTCACTGGCAGATTTGCATAGATAAAAGTTACCAGAAGGCTTCAAATTAAGGCTTTCTGATACAAGCAAACATTTTATTTTATTCCTCAAATGTACATGAATAGTATCTAATCAAACCACCAAAATAGACAAACCAAGTCCAAATCCAAACTTGTATAGACAATGCCTTCTTTCACACGTCTTTCACTTCCCCAATTTCCAAAATGTTAAACTGCATATTTCATTTTATTTTTGCTTTACTAACTTTTATTGGACTATAATTGCTTTACAGTGTTGTGTTTCTGCTGTACAGCAAAGAGAATCAGTTATACTATATATAAAATAAATAACTAATGAGAATCTAGCACAAGGAACTCTGGTGACTTAAACAGGAAGGAAATCTAAAAAAGAGTGGATGTATATATAAACAATATATTTTATGTTGATGAAATGTGCTGTGTAAATGTCAACATGCAAAGCCTTGTTTTAAGCACTTTATGAATATTAACTCATTTCGTCTTCATGACAGTCCTGTGAGGTAGGTACAGTTAATTCCTTTTTATATAGGAAGAAATGTATGCACAGAACTTGTGACTTCTGAACTTCACTAAGTCAGAAAGTGAGAGAACTGTGTTAATTTGTGTATATTCTATAATTACATTAGTAGGTTCCTTGATTTAAAAATTAATTCTATCTACTACCAGATTGTAAACTTTATGATGGTATATTTTGCCTGTATCAGGATAGGTTTTGTCTGTTGAATCCCCAGCATGTTTCAGCGCTTGATGCAAACCTAAAGCTGAGAAATGTTTGTTGTAGACTGAACATAGATACTCAGTTTTTTTCTCAAATCTCAGCATCTTTCCTTTTCTGTGTTTTGCTGTTAACTTTGACTCTTGTGATCTAGATTTATGTGTATAAAGAGAATATGTCCTCTCATACTTGGTATAATGAGGAAAGTCAAAAGGTTTTCACTTGAAATTATTTTCCTAAGTGATTAATGTAAGCCAACTTTTAACGATTCACACCTTCATATTTAGCATCTTTCTTGGAAGTCCTCTCTTCAAAATGTAAATACTGTTTATGAGAGGTATAATATGTCAAATAATATTGAGTGAATTTGTTTAGCTTATCCCTTTTACTGATAAACAGAGTAAAAATAGGTTTAACATGAAGATGCCTTTTGTGGGAATCAAGGTGAAATCAGGGAATCTGGAAGGGTTAAAATTAAATATCATTGAACTCAGATTGTTTTAACTTCTATTGAAATATGACATACATAAAAAAAAGTGTACTAGTCATAAATGCACATCCTGATGGGATTTTTCACAGAGTAAAGACACCTTCAGTTCAGTTCAACTGCTTAGTCGTGTCCAACTCTTTGCGACCCCGTGGACTGCAGCACACCATGCCTCCCTGTCCATCACCAACACCTGGAGCTTACTCAAACTCACATCCACCTAGTTGGTGATGCCATTCAACCATCTCATCCTCTGTCTTCCCCTTCTCCTCCAGCTTCAATCTTTCCCAGCAGTAGGGTCTTTTCCAATGAGTCTGTTCTTCACATCAGGTGACCAAAGTATTGGAGTTTCAGCTTCAGCATCAGTCCTTCCAATAAATATTCAGGACTGATTTCCTTTAGGATGGACTGTTGGATCTCCTTATAGTCCAAGGGACTCTCAAGAATCTTCTCCAGCACCATAGTTCAAAAGCATCAATTCTTCAGTGCTCAGCTTTCTTTATAGTCCAACTGTCATATCCATACATGACTACTGGAAAAACCATAGCTTTGACTAGATGGACCTTTGTTGGCAAAATAATCTCTCTTCTTTTTAATATGTTGTCTAGGTTTGTCATAGCTTTTCTTCCAAGGAGCAAGCATCTTTTAATTTCATGGCTGCAGTCACCATCTGCAGTGATTTTGGAGCCCCCCAAAATAGTCTGCCACTGTTTCCATTGTTTCCCCATCTTTTTGCCATGAAGTAATGGGACCAGATGCCATGATCTTAGTTTTCTGAATGTTGAGTTTTAAGCCAAATTTTTCACTCTCCTCTTTCACTTTCATCAAGAGGCTCTTTAGTTCTTCACTTTCTGCCATGAGGGTGGTGTTATCTGCATAACTGAGGTTATTGATATTTCTCCTGGCAATCCTAATTCCAGCCTGTGCTTCCTCCAGCCCAGCGTCTCTCATGATGTACTCTGCATATAAGTTAAATAAGCAGGGTGACAATACACAGCCTTGACGTACTCCTTTCCCAATTTGGAACCAGTCTGTTGTTCCATGTCCAGTTCTAACTGTTACTTTTTGACCTGCATACAGATTTCTCAGGAAGCAGGTAAGGTGGTCTGGTATTTCCATCTCTTTAAGAATGTTCCACAGTCTGTTGTGCTCCACACAGTCAATGGCTTAGAGACAAAGTCAAAAATACCTTAACCAAGCAGAGAACAATATCAACATCCTAGAATCTCTAGTCACTCACCCTCCAAAGAAGAAAAACTTTCTGATTTCTTTCATCATTGATTAGTTTTGCCTGTTTTTGAACCTAATATAAACAAGATGCTAAATCATATACTTTTGTATATGGCTTCCTTCATTCAATTGTGTTTCTGAAATTTAAGTTTATGATTCCTTGTAGCTCATTCATTCCCATTGCTGTGTTGTATTCCACTGCAGAAGCACATGATGATTTATTTATCTGTTTTACCATTGATTGCTACTTGCACATTTCCAGTTTGGGACTGTTATAAACAATACTGATAAGAACTGTTTATGTGTCTTTGGTAAAAGTGAATTTATTCTGAGTATATACCTAGGAGTAGACTTTGGGGACCATGTGACATGTGAAAAGTTTAGCTTTAGTAAATACTGCCAAATGTTGCATTCTCCACTTTTTCTTTCTTGTTTTGGTGATTTGGGAGTAAAGGGCTCATCTTGGTCAGCTTCCCTGATCTATTTTTTAATTGAAAAAAATTTAATACAAGGTTACTTTCCACTTACAGTTATTAAAAAATATTGGCTATATTCCCCATGTAGTACAGGACATCCTTGACCAGCCTATCTTACATCCACTAGTTTTTACCTTCTAATTCCCTACCCCTATACTTCCCTTTATCACCTCCCCACTGGTGACCACTAGTGTGTTCTCGGTATCTGTGAATCTACTTTGTTAAATGTCATATTCATTAGTTTGTTGTATTTTTTTAGATTCCACATATAAATAGTATCATATACTATCTTTCTCTGCTTGACTTATTTCACTTAACATAATGCCCTCCAAGCCCATCCATATTGCTGCAAATAGCAAGATTTTATTCTTTTATGGCTAAGTAGTTTCCCATTGTATACATATTTTTATATCCCATCTTCTTTATCCACTCATCAGTTGATGGACACTTTAGGTTGCTTCCATATCTTGGCAGTTGTAAATAATGTTACCATGAACACTAGGGTGAATGTATCTGTCTGAATTAGTGTTTGTTTGTTTGTTTTCAGATATATACCCAGAGGTATATTACTGGGTCATACAGTAGTTGTATTTTTAGTTTATTGAGAAACCTCCATACTGTTTGCCACAGTGCTAGAACCAATCTACATTCCCACCAACACGGTACTAGAGTTCCCTTTTCTCCATCTTCACCAACATTTGTTATTTGTGTTCTTTTTTAATATAGCCATTCTGACAGATATGAGGTGATATTGTGGTTTTGATTTGTATTTACCTGCTGATTAGTAACACTGAATATCTTTTCATGAGCCTTTTGGCCATCTGCAAATTCTCTTTTGAAATTTGTCAGTTCAATTCTTCTGACATTTTTAATTGTTTTCCTTTTATTTTGAGTTATATGGGGTATTTTTATATGTTGGTATTTTTATACATCCCTCATCAGTCATATCAGTTGTCAATATTTTCTTCCATCCAGTAGGTTGCTTTTTCTTTTTATTGATGGTTTCCTTTGCTATGCCAAAGTTTTTAACTTTAAGTGTGTCCCATTTGTTTATTTTTACCTGTATTTCCTTTACTTTAAGAGTAAGATCCAAAAACATATGACCATATTATCCAAAGCAATATATAGATTCAGTACAATCCCTATCAAAATATCAGTGGCATTTTCACTGAACTAGAACAAATGATTTTAAAATGTGCGTGTGTGAACTTAGTCACCAATCACATCTAAATCTTTGCAACCCCATGAACTGTAACCTGTCAGGCTCCTCTGTTCATGGGATTTTCCCAGCAAGAATACTGGAGTGGATTACCATTTCCTCTTCCAGGGGGTCTTCCTGACTCAGGGATCCAAAAGGCATCTCTTGTGTCTCCTTTTGTGGAAACACAAAAGACCCTAAATAGCCAAAGCAGTCTTGAGAAATAAATTCAGAGCTGGAGGAATCACAATCATGCTCCCTGATTTGAAAGTATACTACAAAGCTGCAGTCATCAAAATAGTATAGTATGGCCACAGAACAGACCCATGGATCAGTGGAAGAGGACAGAGAGCCCAGAGATAAACCCACACTCTCATGGTCAATAATCTGTGACAAAGGAGGTAAGAATATACAGTGCAGAAAAGACAGTCTCTTCAATATGTGGTGCTGGGAAAGCTGGACAGCTAAGTGTAAAAGAATAAAATTAGAACATTCTCCAACATCATATACAAAAATAAAATGGATCTTTTTATTTTACCTGAATGTAAGACCATACATTATAAAACTCCTAGAGGAAAATATCTGCAAAGCATCCTTTGATGTAAATTGCAGCACTGTCATTTTTTCTTTTTTTTTAATCTATCTCATCTTACCTGATCTATAAGGGCTTTCATGATACACTGAATCCTTTATTCAGAAGGTAAGTATTGAGACCCTACTGTGTACACTGAAAGACTGATAGTAAATTTAGTGCTTTTAGCTTCAAAATATGTGTGCATATACATTTTCCATTCAGTCACCATAGAATCATTATAAAATAGATGGTTGTGTGGCATTAGCATTCTTTCCTATATTTGGATTATGACATTTGAGAAGATTAAATGTCTTGCTCTTCCCAGCTGGTAAATAGCAGTGCTTGAACATGAGCACAAGACTTCTGACAGAAAATCCTTTTATGATGATTTTCCTTGGTCAGTTCACCTCATATTAGAGATATGACATATTTTCTCCTATCGGTCTAGTTGTCATTTGAGACCAGAATACTAAGGGAATTATTTTGGCCATAAAACCTCTCCTTTGTGACATCAGGGAAGTGACTTTGACTTATTGCCTTCTACTGTTTTACCAGAGGAGTTGCTAGATGCAGGCACAGGTGTGGGGCAAAGAAGTCAGTTCTCCTTTAATATGCCCTGAATTTGCCTAGAGGTAAAAGCAGGCTGGACTTTTCTAGACACCCCGCTATGCAAAAGCATGCCTTTGAGCCAGAGGAGACAGGCACAGAGCCGACATTGTCCAGCTTGCTCAGTTATGCTTTTTCCGGCAACCTCTTATTTCACAGACTCTTACTTTTCTCCCCAAATCTAATTTTATAAACATACAACCACTTTTATCAGCAGGTAAAATGAAACTTTGACTAACAAAATTTAAACTCAGTGGCAAAAGCATCCAGTAAGATGGGTAGTAAGAGAGAAAAGATGGAAGATAAATGGGAATAAAACAAAATAAAACATTTTCACTCAAATATCAGTACAGTTGAAGAAATAGGATATAAAACAACACTGTACAAATGAAAAATGTCTAGTTGTAAAGTGCATTTTATAAAGACAAAAATCAAGCCAAATTATACCTTTAATGATCTACCCATAAATTCATGTCAGTGCTCCTGGATTCATTCGGGGTCCAGAATGACACAGTTTAATTGCACACAGAAGTCCTGGAACAATCTTTTGTTTCTTTATTTACCTCTATTATAAAACATCTTGGCAGACTTAGCCATTAACATTTTCTGCTTTCTCAAGGAAAAAATAATTTAGCCACTTAAAGATATTAGGCTCCTGTGTATTGTTTCCCTCCATTTGGTACCCATGATTCCCCCTCTGAACATTTGAGTGCTTGCAATCAGGGCACAATGACACTCACTAATAACAAATGAACCACCACGTCAGCCATAATGCTGTGCAGCTCCCAGATTCACCAGTGCAGAGCCCCAGCTATGTGGAACAGAGTCCCAGAGCAGAGGCCGGCTCCTCTCCACAGCTACATCTGTTCCTTCTCCCTCTGGAGCATCTACTACGAAGCATAATCCCCGCTGAGCATGTGTAGACCCCAGTTTGGGCCTCTTTCCCCTGAAATTCTCAGGCCCTAAAATTCTACTGCTTGCATTCAAATACTCAGACTCCAACAGCCATTGGAACCTTGCGGGAGCTCAGGAGAAATAATATTCTTGCTTATATCAAGGGTATTTTTCTACTGACAGAAGTAGTTAAGAGAAGTTAGCATGACTTCACTGAAAGAAAAATAAATATTTTAATTTTTCTGATAGGTAATAAAGAAATGGTATCTTGGTATCTTTTCTGTATATAAAGTGAAGATCATATGGATCCTAAGATTATCCCCATTGGAGGAATTTTGTCACTTCATTAGTTGTTTTATCTTATAATGCTTTACCTTCATCTTCATATTCAAGAATGTCATGTTTTATTTTTATTGTATATGAATTCAAAATATTTGACTGTTAAGGATCAAGAGTTGACATGATCCCCTTGAATAATGAAAATAATCCAGTAAGCCACAATTCAGAATTTTTTTTAACCCAGTTAACTCATGAAAGTAACATGGAATTTTCAGCTAGAAACAGCAGAATCATCAGATTTCCTAGTGGCAATTTTGATTCTTTGCGGGTAGATCATATTGTATCCAGGGCTTCCTTCATGGCTCAGTGGGTAAATAAGCCACTTGCAATGCAGGAGACACAGGAGATGTGGGTTCTATCCCTGGGTCAGGAAGATCCCTAGGAGGAGGAAATGACAACCCACTCTAGTATTCTTGCCTGGGAAATTGCATGGATAGAGGAGTCTGCTGGGCTGCAGTCCATGTGGTCACAAGAGTCAAACACAACTGAGGCCCAGCACAGAGAAGACAGCATATTGTACTCACAGTCACCACTCAAGGAGTTGTATTGTGATGGGCTCCCTCACTATTGTAATCTCACTAAGTCCTTTAAAAATTACAAGAGTTTAATTTAGGAGATGGGGAGGGATGTATCTTTCTGTCTTTAAAAAAGAAATCCATCTTTGTTCTCTTCAGTCAATACTTCTAAGGTTTTATCAGCGCAACAACATTCACCTCTGCTTATAGTCTCCCATTTTTCTTAAGCATTATCCAACCAACCTGATCAACCAGTCCATAAACCCTCTGAAAACAGTGATCATCACTTACACAACTCAGCAGTGACTGATGTAACAGCAAAGCTTGCTGTAAACATCTATAGAATAAACGAATGATTAAAAGCATGAATTATAGGATTTCCCACATGCTTAGACCAGAGATTTGCCTTAGGAATGCCTGTTATTTTAATAGCAAAATGTGGCTGATATATAATTTAAGACATTTTTTAAAATGGAAGTTTCCGGCTCTCACTGTATCCTGGACCTTATAAAGATAGACAGACATCTATACTGCAGTAAGAATAATGGCTAATTGACCTCTGGTCTTCTGCTGCCCTTGTCTTTGATTAACCAGGCAAGTAAGCTAAGAGGCTCTGTTTCAACACATTTCCATCTGAATTAGTCCTGAGCTGTTGTAAGCAGGCTTGTTTTGTAAGAGGGATGAAACAGCAAAATATCATAGTCTTGCCAGTCTTTCTCTTTAAACTCTTTCAAGCTTCCTTCAACCCCAGGCTATTTATAACACCATCACTATGCTCAGACCTAAAAGAAACAACCTCTTAAGCTAGAAAAATCAGGTTCCCAACTCTCTTTCCTCTGGGTGGCATACCAAGTATTACTGAGATTATTTATTTATTTATTTATTCATTGGCATTACCAACCTGCGTTAGCATTTATTTGCCTCTCTCTTTTAATAGAAGAAATTAGGTATGAAGCTCAATGTTTATATTAACCTCATCATTACCTCTCACGTGAGTTAGAAGATCAGTTAACTAATATATAAAGGGACCAGGAACATCTTTGGGGACAAGCTATAGTATTAATGATTAGCATGTACTTCTTGTTACCTTTGTTATACCCATATGGCTCCTGACAGGCACCTAACACCAAAGCCTGGAGGAACTCTTGTCACTCTGCAGCAGGAATTCAGCTGAGAATGCCATGTACATAGTTGGAACAGCCTTTCAGCAGCAGAGGGGCTCTCGTTGGTGCAGTCTCCTGCGTGTAGCTGGTTGGCATGGCCAGCAAGCTGTGGTTACCTGTGAGTATCAGCCAGGCAAGGCCACATACTGGGGAGGAGACCCAGGCTCCCACAACCCCTCCACATACAGATATACCTCAGATCTGAGACACAGTGGGTTTTTATGCATGTGAAGTGGGCTCACCTTAAGGAAGATGATGGTCCCTCACATATAACCCAGACTCTCCAGGCAGCTGGAGCCAACAATGCATTTTACATCTATGTTTTTTTTTTCTACAAGTCACTGGTGAGGTCTTTCTTTCTGCCTCTCTCTCCCCTCTTCCTCCCTCTTTCTTTCTCTCTCTCTCACACACAAATGCTGCCAAAAACAGAGAAGTGGCTGTGCAAAGTTGCAGAGAAGTGACTTGTTTTTCTCTGAAATAGGGGAGTAAAGCTTTAAATCCCTGCACAAGCTTGCTACTTCCTCTTTTTTCATTTGTTTTCAGCTTAAATTTGGCCAAGATATCCGTGGCAGCAAAGGAAGCCTGATTGGAGAGTACAAGTCAGGCTCTCTCTCCTAAATTGTCTCAGCCCTGCAGAAACCTCTATTTGTGTGTTCTGGAAATGACAAGAGATATGTATTGTATATTCAAATAATATGGCAGTAAAAGCAAGATTCAAGGGTTGTTAATCTCAAACATATTATGGGACTGCAGAACAACTAAGGAACAGAGTATCTCCATTTTAATTACTCGGGTTGGCAGAGGAATCCAATTATGTCTCTGTGTCCCTAACATAACCCTTCCTGTCTTTGTTTGCTGCTCCTCTATTCTGATCATGTTTTGATCACCTTTGTTTATTTATTTGTTATGTTATGTTTTCTACTATGCCAGTCTCTTGTTATAATTGGATAGATATTTTTAGGTTTTATTTTCAGTCAAAGAGCTGCTCATCTTCCTCTAGAAAGCATGAATTTTTTCATGTTAAGAATATTTTGTTTCTTTTATCATTCCCTAGTGGAATTGAAGCAATGAGGATAACTGGCTTCCCATATGTGCCAGACCATTGTTTGAATGTGATGGTTACCAGCATCAGTTGCACAAATTATTGTACCTCCGAGCTTCTGACATCACTGGAAATTTCAGGCTGGGCTAATATTTTCTTTCATAAGTATTCTTAATACAATGTGAAGAAAGGATCCCTAGATTTTCCACTTCCAAGTAGATTTCACACCATAGTATCTGTAAAGTCCCAGGACTGAGTGGAAATAAGTAAAATTTTCAATTCAAGTTAACACTCTCATTGAGAGTTGGACTGAAATATTACCTGTATAGATAATGCATGTACTTTTATAATACACATCAGATTAGCCATCAAGTTCTTTACATTCCACCTTCCATTATCCATGAAATCCACACTTTTGTTTCTTTTCCTTATTGCTAGTATGTTAGCCCTCATCGTTCTTCTGTAAATATTTTAATAATTATTTGACTAGTCTCTCTGCTTCCAATCAACCCTTGCTTTCTCCCTCACTTTGATTTCCCCCCCAAACATATGCATCATATTTTTCTGCTCAAACATTTTACAGGGTTTCAATCTGCCTATAAACTATCATTCACTCTCCCCATCTGACAGTTGAAACCTTATCTGTCATGGCACCAATCTAACCTTTCTATCTAAACTTTATTTCCACATGTTCAACACTTCCATCATACTGCATTATTTTTTTTAAAGAATAATCTGTTTGATAAGTGGTACTTTATCTTTAAAATTTTTGATTTATCTATTTTTATTTTGGGATGTGCTGGGCCTTTGTTGCTGCATGTGGGCTTTTCTCTAGTTGTGGCAAGCAGGGGTTACTCTCTAGTTGTGGTGTACTGGCTTCTTAATGCAGTAACATCTCTTGGTGTGGAGCTTGGGCTCCAGGTGTGCAGGTTCAGTAGTTGTGACTCATGGACTTAGTTGCTCTGTGGTATGTGGAATCTTTCCAGACAAGGGATTGAACTTGTGTCCCCTGTGTTGTTAAGCAGATTCTTAACCACTGGACCACCAGGACAGTCCAATAAGTAGTATTTTCACATGAAATTGTCATTTTAAGATTAAAACATTAAATGTTATTGTGTCCCCATAGATGGGATCCCCTTCATAAAAATCCTGAAGTGTCTGAATAAGCTGTTTTAAATACATGGCCTTAAAAGATCTTTTCTTTTTAAACAAGTTGCCCTCCCTCTTCCTTTCTCCCTCATTGAATTGGTTTTTCAATTGAGTTATATTTAACTTACAGTTTCAACAAAGTGTGTTTTAGGTGTATAATATAGTGAGTTGATATTTTCATGCATTATGAAATGATCATCAAAAATAGTCTAATTACCATATGTCACATACAAAGTTGTTGCAGTATTATTGACTATAATCCCTATGTATACATTATCTCCCTCTTATTTATTTTTTGGCTGGAAAATTCAATCCCTTTTTCCTATGTGGTCTGTCTCCCCATCCCCTCCCCTCTGGCAACCCATATGTTTGTTCTCTTTATCTATGAGTCTGTTTCTGTTTTGTTTTTTTTACTTATTTTTTTAGATTACACATATAAGTTAAATCATATAATATTTGTCTTACTTCACTTAGCATAATACCCTTTAGGTTTACCCATGTTGTTGGAAATGTCAAGATTTTATTCTTTCTTTTTTCTTCCTTTAAGTTTTTATTGAATTTGTTACAATTTTGCTTCTGTTTTGTTTCTTTTTGCTTTTTGCCCTTGAGGCACATGGGGTCTTAGTTCCTCAGCAAGGGATCAAACCCACACCCCCTGCACTGGAAGGCAAAACCTTAACCGATGGATCACAAGGGAAGTCCCCTATTCTTTCTTCTGGCTAAATAATATTCCATTGTGTATATATACCACATTTTCTTTATCTGATCATTTATAGATGGACACTTCGATTGCTTCCATATCTTGGCTATAATAAATAGTGCTGCAAAGAACATAGGGGTACACATATCTTTTTGAATTAGTGTTTTCATTTCCTTCAGATAGTCAGAAGTGAAATTGCTGAATTGTATGATAGTTCTATTTTTAGTTTTTTAAGAAGTTCTATAAAGTTTCCCATTATAAATTGTTTGCACCAAATAGCATTCCCACTAACAGTACACAAGGATTCCCACTTCATTTCATGTCAGCACTTGATATTTCTTATCTTTTTGGCGATAGCCTCTCTGACAGATGTGAAGTGGTACCTTGTGATTTTGGCTTTCACTTCCCTGATGATTAGTGATGTTGAAAAACTTTTCATGTGCATGTTGGCCATCTGTATATCTTGCTGGGAAAAATGTCTACTTAGGCCCACTGCCCAAATTTTAATCAGATTGCTTTTTATTTAACATTCATCATGTGAGTTCTCTTTTATATTTTGGATATTAGCTTTTGATGGGATGTATCCTTTGCAAATATCTTCTCCCATTCAATAGATTGCCTTTTCTTTCTGTTGATGTTTGAGTTACAGATGCTTTTTTTAGTTTGATGTAGTACCATTATCTATTTTTGCTTTCATTTCCCTTGCCTGAGGAAACATAGCCAAAATAGTATTGCTAAGACTAGAGTCAAAGAGCTCACTGCATATGTTTTCTCTTAAGAGTTTTATGGTTTCAAGTCTCACATTTAAATCTTTAATTCATTTTCTGTTTATTTTTGTATGTGGTATAGGCAGACAATCCAGTTTTATTCTTTTGCATATACTTATCCAGTTTTCCAATACCATTTGTTGATGAAACTGTTTTTTCCTCTTTTGTATATTCTTGCCTCATTTATTGTAGATTAATTGACCATATGAGTGTGGGTGTATTTCTGGGCTCTCTATTCTATTCCACTGATCTATGTGTCTGTTTTGTGTCAATACCATACTGTTTTGATTACTATAGCTTGGTAGTATAGTTTCAATTCTGGGAGCATGATGGCTCTGGTTTTATTCTTTTTTCCTAGGATTGCCTTGGCTATTTGGGAACTTTTGTGGTTCCATACAAATTTTAAGACTATTTATTATAGTTCTGTGAAAAATATCATTGGTATTTTGATAGAGATTGCATTGAATTTGTAGATTTATTTGGGTAGTATGACATTTTAATGATATTAACACTTCCAATACATGAGCACCAATACATGAGTATATCATTCTATTCGTTTATACTGTTTTCAATTTCCTTCCTCAATGTCTTTTTTCAGAGTACAGGTCTTTTATCTCCTTAGTTAGATTTATTCCTAGATATCTTACTCTTTTTTGGTACAGTTGTAAATGAGATTTTTTTTTCACTTTCTGGTAGTTTGTTATTAGTGTACAGAAATGTAACAAATTTTTGTGCATTAATTATATATGTATATATAGTGACATTTTACTGATTTCATTTATTAGTTCTATTAAATAATAGCTTCTTGATAGAATATTTGGAGTGCCAGATATAATATCATATCATCTGCAAATAATGACCACCTTACTTCTTAATTTATATTTTATGTTTTTTATTTCTTTTTCTTGCCAGATAGCTAGCTAGTACTTAAAATAAAATGTTGAATAAAAGTAGCAAGGATGGGCATCCTTGTCTTGTTCCTGATGTTAGAGGAAATGTTTTTAGCTTTTCACATTGATTTTAGCTATGGATTTGCCATATATGGCCCAGAATCCTCAGTTCTTCTTCAGGAAGAACTACTGTATATGTAGGTGTAGATTCAGTATGTCCATGGGAAGAGGTGAGCTCAGGTTCTTCGTGTGCTACCATGTTGAACCCATTCCCCAAAACTGCATTATTGAATAGGCAACATTTTCTACCACTATCTTTTTGCCTTTCCTTGCCCTGTTACAACTAGGAATTAGATTTTACTTCCATTTTCTTATATTCAAATTTCATCTCTCAAGAAAGAGCAGTTATTACTCTTGTCCCATTCAATTTCAAAGAAGTCTTTATCAAAACCTTTTCGTAGCATATTTTGTACTTGCTTAGTCTTCATTATGTACATATTGATATCATATAGCCTACTGTAAACTTCTTGATGAGAAAGATTATGTTTTATACATCTTTGGGTATTCTCAGTTGCCTTGGTACTCTATCATTAATATGGATATTCAGTCATTCAACAAATATTCACTGAGTTCCTATTCAATGTCAAGCATTATGCTAAGTGCTAGGGATCTGGCTACCAACATAACACAATCATTTTTTCATGTTTGTGTAATATATTTTCTATTAGAGAAAATACGTAGATTTGGGAAGGAAAGCAGTGCAAGAGGTATAAAACTGAGATGGTGAGATGTCATTTTAGGTAGGGAGACCAGGACAAGTGGCATTGGAGAAAGTAAAAAAAAGCCCAAAATAGTATGAGGAAAGGTAATGGCACATGGGGTTGGGCCTTGCAGACTTCTAAGACAACAAGTGAAAAGGCCCTATGGAGGATTTGCTGAAGGTGAAAGGAAAACTTAAAGAGTAGTAGGAAATGAAGTAAAATTATACTTGAATTGGATGGACAGTGGTGATCAATTATGTAGTACTTTGGAGTTAGTTATAAAAGCATTGGTTTTAATTTGAATACTACAGCAGGTTATAATCAGAATTGGGCAGAAAAGGGAAATAACAATCAACATGTTTCAAAGTATCCTCCAGTTTTAGAAATTAAAATGGATTGAAGGGTGCCAAGAATGGAAGCAGAGAGAGCAGTTACAATATTATAGGATGTCGTATATTTTAGATATAAATGTACAGTATCTCTGTTAAGCCCTCTTTCTAGCCAACTGCATGAAGGTAGAAGTTGCAGCTAGATAAATACTCAATAATCTTTGCATTTTATTATCATGCCCTGAAAGTCAAAGCTAACTGGCCATTATACAGTGTGACATAATCAAAATAAGGAGGAAGAGCAGCTCTTATTGCACTGACCCATGAGTGTCACTTATATAAGATTGGGTATAATTAATAGTAGAAAATAAATCATGGCACATAGTTACAGCCTCTTTGGTAAGCTAATTTCCATAGATATTTCTTCTTCTGTGTATATGATTTATAAAAGATAAAGCAAATTATTTCACTTCTATTCTTAAAATTCAGCTATTTTGTTTAGTCTTTGGATATAAAAACTCTTTTCCTGGCTGCTCATCAGTTCTGTCATATGTTAATTAATAAACATGCAATATTTAATAAGTACCTACAAGATATTGCTCTATGCATCTAAGGCAAAGTCCCATAGGAAATTATAGTGCAATAGGAAAGACAAATTCTTATATGTGTCTAAATAGGATAATGGCTCAATTAAATAAGGGTAGTGACTGAAAGAAAAAAATTAACCAATATTTAACTAACTAGTTATATCTTATAAGCAAAAAAAGAAAAAGAAATACTAGCCATTATAAATAATACCATCTATTCTAGGCTGAAATATTTAAGAAAACTTTACTGAAGAAAGAGTTGATATAAAACAGAATGAGAAAAAAAGGGGGGGAGAATTCCAGATGTGGAGATTTCATAAATATCTTCTTGAAGGAGTGTTTGAGTAATAGACTATCTATGTTGTGCTGTGCTTAGTCACTCAGGCATGTCTGACTCTGTGAATGTTTGGACTGTAGCCTGTTAGGCTCCTCTCTCCATGGGATTTCCCAGGCAAGAATGCTGAAGTGGGTGGCCATTTCCTTCCCCAGGGAATCTTCCCCACCAAAAGATCAAACTAGTGTCCCAAACTACTTGATTTAATAAACTATCTAGGATAAATCAAATAGTTTGAGGTAGAATAAAAACAAGACTGTAAAAGAGCTTATCTGCTTCATGACTCAGATAATCATGATGGTGTGATCGGTCACACTCACCTAGAGCCAGACATCCTGGAAGGTGAAGTCAAATGGGCCTTAGAAAGCATCACTACAAACAAAGCTAGTGGAGGTGATGGAATTCCAGTTGAGCTATTTCAAATCCTAAAAGATGATGCTGTAAAAGTGCTGAACTCAATATGCCAGCAAACTTGGAAAACTCAGAAATGGCCACAGGACTGGAAAAGGTCAGTTTACATCCCTATCCCAAAGAAAGGCAATGCCAAAGAGTGCTCAAACTGCCACACAATTGCACTCATTTCACACGCTGGTTAAGTAATGCTCAAAATTCTCCAAGCCAGGCTTCAGCAATACATGAACCGTGAACTTCCATATGTTCAAGCTGGTTTTTAAAAAGACAGAGGAACCAGAGATCAAATTGCCAACATCTGCTGGATTATCGAAAAAGCAAGAGAGTTCCAGAAAAATATCTACTTCTGCTTTATTGAATATGCCAAAGCCTTTGACTGTGTAGATCACAATAAACTGTGGAAAATTTTGAAAGAGATGGGAATACCAGACCATCTGACCTGTCTCTTGAGAAACCTGTATGCAGGTCAGGAAGCAAGAGTTAGAACTGAACATGGAACAGCAGACTGGTTCCAAATAGGAAAAGGAGTATGTCAAGGCTGTATATTGTCACCCTGCTTATTTAACTTATATGCAGAGTACATCATGAGAAATTCTGGGCTGGAAGAAGCACAAGCTGGAATCAAGATTGCTCGGAGAAATATCAATAACCTCAGATATGCAGACGACACCACCCTTATGTCAGAAAAATGAAAAGGAACTAAAAAGCCTCTTGATGAAAGTGAAAGAGGAGAATGAAAAAGTTGGCTTAAGGCTCAACATCAAGAAAACAAAGATCATGGCATCTGGTCCCATCACTTCATGGGAAATAGATGGGGAAACAGTGGGAAAATTGTCAGACTTTAATTTTGGGGGCTCCAAAATCACTGCAGATGGTGATTTCAGTCATGAAATCAAAAGACGCCTACTCCTTGGAAGGAAAGTTTTGATGTGTGGTACAGGGTACTCAGGGCAGGTGCACGGGGATGACCCAGAGAGATGGAATTGGGAGGGAGGTGGGAGGGGGGTTCTGGAAGGGGAACACATGTATACCCATGGCAGATTCATGTCAATATATGGCAAAACCAACATGATAATGAAATGGAAAAAAAAAGAAAAGAAAGAAAAAGAAAAAGAAAGTTATGGCCAACCTGGATAGCATATTGAAAAGCAGAGACATTACTTTGCCAACAAAGGTTTGTCTAGTCAAGGCTATGGTTTTTCCAGTAGTCATGTATGCATGTGAGTTGGACAGTGAAAAAGGCTGAGAGCCGAAGAATTGATGCTTTTGAACTGTGGTGTTGGAGAAGACTCTTGAGAGTCCCTTGGACTGCAAGGAGATCCAAACAGTCCATCCTAAAGGAGATCAGTCCTGGGTGTTCATTGAAAGGATTGAGGCTGAAGCTCAAACTCCAATACTTTGGCCACTTCATGCGAAGTGTTGACTCATTGGAAAAGACCCTGATGCTGGGAAAGATTGGGGGCAGGAGGAGAAGGGGATGACAGAGGATGAGATGGCTGGATGGCATCATTGACTCAATAGACATGGGTGTGGGTGGACTCCAGGTGTTGGTGATGGACAGGGAGGCCTGGCGTGCTGCGGTTCATGGGGTCGCAAAGAGTCGGACATGACTGAGCGACTGAACTGAAATGAAAGAAGCTTAAGCTCTTGTAATAGAAAGTGAAATCGATCTCGGAGGAAGAGCAGTGAGTGGTCCTGAAGAGAGATCTTAGTTCCCTGCCCAGGAATTAAACCTGGATAACCTGGATGAAAACCAAGAGTCCTACCCACTAGAGCACAGGGGGCTAGAGGCTGGAAACACAGCATCCTTGGATCTTTCCCCTATTTGAAAGCAAGAATTTTTCAAAAAGGCAAAAATTGTAAAAGAAAAAGTACAAAGTCTATTATTAGAGACACACACAATGCATGGGAGAGTACACAGGAAAACATTTTGTTTGTTCAACTCAAAAGCAGGGCAGTGACACACACCTAGAGAGGAATGCAGATGTCCTGAGTGAGGAGGAGAGCAGTATGTCAGAAACTAGACAGTGACAAAATAACCAAGTAAATAAAGTTGGACTTTAGCCACTGGACATTTAATAGCTGCTTAATGACTTTTAGGGAGTGTAAGAGGGAAATAAAATTTTAAAATTATAAAAACTTCATTTTAAAAAGGTCAAGAAAGAAGCAATGTACAGAACTGATTGGATAGAGAAGTCTGAAAACATGGAAAATTTTAAGACATCACTCAAATCCTATCTGTGTCTGTCTGTGGGTCTCCTGTCTTAACTAATATTGCTATACTTGTTCTCAAGCTTTTATACTGATGTTTCACTGCAGCAAATATATTTCAAACCATTATACTGGTATATTCATTGCTGGAGATAGATCACACATCCAGAGTTTAATTTGGGCTAAATGGTTGTCATTTCAAAGTAAGTAAACCTAGCACAACCACACTTTAGAATGGAACTTTTATCTTACAGTGGTGACTAAATCCACATTGCTCATAATGTTGATTACTAATCTAAATGCCACAATGCAAAGAGAGGCACTACACACATAATGGGAGGACTAGTTATTAATAAAAGAAAATGCAACCATTTCCCACCTGCAGTCTGTGTAGATTAAAGCTAGGGGGACATTGGCAAGAACAGAATTTTTTAAAGTGAAGAACATTGTAGGAGTAAAAAGAACTGTCAGGATTTCCCTCTCCTCCTTGCTGTGCCCTCTAAATTTAGTTAGGATTTTAAAAATCTTTGGAGAATTTAGAAGTTGGAGTCAAGAAGGAGGAATTGACTTTTACTCCCTGGCTGCACATTGCTGAGCTCAGAAAGCCATAGATGGGGTCCATGCTTCTGCCAGGGTGGAAAGTGTTTGGGAGGAGGGTTTGGGCTAGAGTTTTCATATCAAAGAAACCAGCCTGGCTCTCACACTGAAACTTCTGGAGCTGGGAGAAAGACTGGAGCATCCGTACAGGTGAAGAGAAGTCAGAATGGAAGCAAGCTGAAATTCTGTAGTTTGACAAGCAAGGGGGTTTAATTTTCCCTTGAATCAAGTGGATGCTGTGGAAGATAGCTAGTCTGCAGTCATCTTGAAAATACTGCCGCCACCCCAGTCAGAAAAGGCTACTAGCTATGGTGAGCACCTAGGGTGGTATCCTGCAGGAGACACTAGCTGAGAGAAAAATCACCGGATCAGCTCAGGATGGCCACATTCTCACCAGAGAATATATAATAGTGGAGACCACCATGGGCTGGGTAGAGAGGGGTGGTTCATAAAGAATCTGACCTTGTATTTCATGGAAGTTCAAGTTTGATGTCTGCCATGACAGAATAATGACCAGTTAGTGCTAGCCAAGAAAGAATTCCCAGTTATCCCACTTGGTAAAAAAAAGAAAACAAAATACCTTTACTGTCTTCTCCTCTAACCTTCTTCATTATGCTTTAGTTCTTGGAAGAACCAAGAGGGTGAAGAGGAAGAAAGGAAGGGCATAGTGCAGGCAGGCATGAGTTTACCTTGAAGCTGATAGAGCCCAAACTTCAGAGCCCCTCACTGGCACAGGTCTCCTAAGAAAGAAAAAAAAAGAAAAGAAAAAGAAAGAAAGAAAGCCATGGACCAAATTAGTAGTCATTATTTATTTTTTCATAAAGAGAGGGTCTCTCCCCAAATTTTAAATATGTAACACTCTATAAAACCTGGGTAGGGCAAAAATAAAAGGGTAAATAATTCATGTCCTTTTCTTGTGTGCTGCTTGCCTGGCCATGGGTTAGACTAGATTAGTGTGTACTTACTGGCTCAATCATGTTTGACTCTTTGCGACTCCGTAGACTGTAGCCCATCTGGCTCCTTGGGATTCTCCAGGCAAGTATACTGGAGTAGGTAGCTATTCTCTTCCATGGGATCTTCCCAACCCAGGGAATGAACCTGCATCTCCTGTGTTTCCTGCTTTGCAGGCAGATTCTTTACCTGCTGAGCCAGGACTCAATTGGGGTGGTGTTTAAATGGAAGGAGAAATTAATGTTTTGATACAGAATGAGCCAGACTTATTAATATCTGAAATCAAGACACTTCTAATATCTGAAAGTTATTGGAAATCTGAGTAATGTGCTTGAGTGGCTGTGAAGAAACAAGGGAAGGGAGATCTGAGAGAGGGTTGGAAGACTGTGGAGGGAAGAATAAGCTGCTTCCTATTATACCCTAGAAGTTTACCTCACTGAATACTTGTGTTTTGTTAGGAAAGAAAATATCAGTGCCAGTTTTATGATGAAACTTAAATGTAATTTGGAAGGAAGCCCACTTACCTCCTCTTTTTCCATTTCCATGTTTCACGTTTGGACTGAATTTTTATCCTCAGAGCCAAGATTTCAGAGAAGTGCAAGGCAAAATAGTTTGAATGCTGTACACATGCACATACATGCACACATACTAATGGATGAGTGCACACAAACACAAATATATCTAACCAACATGTGTCTAGTCAATCTGTAGTACATCTATAGGAAAATTGCTCTAAAATTTCCAGCCTTGTGCTCATCTTATGCACAAAGAATTCATTAAAAAGGGGAGAATTTTATATTTTTGCCTCCTATTTAAAGTAGTACAGATGAAAAACATGGACCTAAATAAATGACATTCTGTTACCTCAAAAAATGCCCATTTTGCCTATGAAACAGTCCTATGTCTATGTAAAAATAGATGTTGGTGTGTTTATCATGTGACAAATACATATAGCTTAATTTCATTTCTGATAAATAAAAAGACAAGAGAAGTCCTCTAAGTAAAGGAAAATAAAGCAGCAAGTTAAGATACTAGTTGTGGTAAAATGTAATATTTAAGTGCAAAAAAGTCTGTGTTGATACTAAATTGAATAGTAAAACTTCAGATTTAAAATGTGTAGAGTGTGCTATAATGTTTTTGTGTTCTTATTTATCAGAATATCCATGAACATACTATAATTTGCTCCCCAGTAGTTATAATCAGCTCATCTTTTATGTGAAATGTATCATCCTTTTCTTCTTAGAACATTGTGCCCTCCAGTCACATTTGTTATACTTTTGGTCCCATCACAAACCCTTTGGAATACAGAGTGCTATTGAATTTAGTCTCCATTTGGATTTCTTCCAGAGTTATTGCTTTGAGAAGAGCACATGAAATAACAAAATTGGCAGGCGCTGGTTTAACTCCATGGCTAACTCTATTGTTTTCTGTTGATGACAAACACATGGAATAGTTGAAAATGTAATCTACAATGTTGTTCCTCTATGCAGACAGATTACATTATATATAATTTAGCATTTATCTTCAGTTACATTCTGAAGCTTCACATACTACAGTAAACATCTCTTTTTTAGCTTATGATGGATAATTGATAACAATAGAGGATTGAAAATGAAGAAGCAGAATAATAAAACTCCCATTCACTCACTTGCGCACAATAACCAACCTTGGGTTTTTCTCTTTTATTGTGATAGTTTTCTGTTCTGGCAAAGGCACTAATGTGATTTGGGAACTTGATATTCTCTCTTTATTGTGATGAAATCAAATAAGGGTAAGCATTCTGGCCCTAATGAAACTTAAAGGAAGATCGAGGACATTAAGTGTTAATCAGGGTACTTTTTAGAGGAGTGTGTGTGAATACTACTGTGGGATCTTTGTTTTGACTTCTTGTATGCAAGCAGCATTCTGGAATCATGCTTCTAAAAGAAATGTCAGTATTAGGTAAGAAAAAGTACCAATAAATTTTGATGTTCAAAAACTTTCTTATAACCATAGAGGTCAACCTAGGTGCCCTGTGCATCCATAATTCTATCTAATTGTCTCCATTCCCTTCTCACACCACATGTCCTTGAACTTCAAGCTCCTGAGTAATTTATAACTACACCACACGATTCTCCACTTCTTGATTATGCTACCTCTATCATTTCACTTCTCACCCTAAAAGAAAAACAACAGAACCTGATGAAGTAGTGGAACATATGAAGGGAATGGTTTTAGTTTCAACTTTGGCAAGAGATATGTATTTCATTAGTTTACATTCTTAAAATTATATGAATCCTTATTAGCAGCTACTAAATGTTGCTTTGAAATAATATTTAAATGTTTAAAGACAATAATTAATGTTTTAAAAGCAAAATGTCTGAAAGTTAAATACAAATAAGCTTCAAATGATTTGATAGAAACGAGGAATGCTGTGTTTTATAAAGCTAGACCCTCACTTTTGTGGCTTCCCAGGTGGATTCACAGAATCTGCCTACCAATTCAGGATATACATGAGATGCAGATTCGATCCCTGAGTCAGGAAGGAAATGGAGGAGAAAATGGCAACCCACTTCAGTATTCTTGCCTGTAAAATCCTGTGGACAGGGGAGCCTGGTGGGCTGCAGTTCATGGGGTCACAGAGTCAGACACCAAGGCGCATGCACACACTCACTTTTTGTGAATAAACTGATGTTCAAGTAGTTCAAGTAGTAAATAACAGTTAATATCTTGGCTTAAATGCTGACTCTGAATTCTCTGATTCTGCCCATATATCATCTCCCTGTGATACCTTCAACTGGATTCCATGATGCTGAGTCTACTATGACAGCGAAAGTGTTTGTCACTCAGCTGTGTCCCTGACCCCATGGACAGGCTCCTCTGTCCTTGGGACTCTCCAGGCAACAATAGTGGAGTGGGTTGCCGTTTCCTTCACAAGGGATCTTCCCAACCCAGGGATAGAACCCAGGTTTCCCACATTGCAGGCAGATTCCTTATCATCTGAGCCAGCTGTACCAATATTGTCATTTATTTTGTCTGTACTCTTTTCCTTTCAAGAGTATTAAGAATGAGAATGCCAACTCTTGTTTGAAATATTTAGTAAAACCTAATTTAAAAACTGGGCAAAAGACTTGAACAGACATTCCATAAAGAAAGATATATGACTTTTCAATAAGTACAGCAAAATAACTCAACATTGTTAATTATCAAAGAGCAACTAAAACAATAATGGAATATCCAGTACATTAGTTAAAATTGAAAACTATTGGCAAGAATCTTGAGAAAATGAAGCATTTCACATTGTTACTAGAAGTAAAAATTTTTACAACCACTTTGGAAATTGGGCAGGTATTTTCTCAAAAAAATTGAATATGTATTTCTGTATCTTAAACTTTCATTTGAAATCCTGAGGTCAAATATGAACCCATTCAAGGGAAAAGAGGAATGCTATAGCTTCTCTAATTGAAGGTCACCATCCAAAACATAAATCTTTCTAAGTTGTAATTTTACATATACTCATTATTTTTAGCAATTTGATTATGGTTTGCCTAGTTGAGGTTTTCTTTCTGAATAACATATACTTCAAACCAAACATTAAAATTAATTTGAAGTAGATAATAAGTTTAGATATAAAAAACTCTCTTAAAAAGTAGAGACATTACTTTGTCAATAAAGGTCCATCTAGTCAAAGCTACGGTTTTTCCAGTAGTCATGTATGGAGCTGAGAGTTGGACTATAAAGAAAGCTGAGCACTGAAGAATTTATGCTTTTGAACTGTGGTGTTGGAGAAGACTCTTGAGAATCCCCTGGACTGCAAGGAGATTCAACTAGTCCATCCTAAAGGAAATTAGTCCTGAATATTCATTGGAAGGGCAGATGCTAAAGCTGAAACTCCAACACTTTGGCCACCTGATGAACTGACTCATTGGAAAAGACCTTGATTCTGGGAAAGATTGAGGGCAGGAGGAGAAGGGGATGATGGAGGATGAGATGGTTTGATGGTGTCACCAACTTGACGGACATGAGTTTGAGCAAGCTCCAGGAGTTGGTGATGGACAGGGAAACCTGGCATGCTGCAGTCCATGGGGTCACAAAGAGTCAGACACAACTGAGCGACTGAACTGAACTGATAAAAACTCTTACTTTAAGCTTTCTAAAACAAAACATTGTAGAAAGTTTTTATGACTTTGGGGTAGCATAGTGCAAAACTCATTAATCAGAAAAGGAAAAAAAAAGCAATAAAATTGTTTTCACCAAAATTAAAATTTCTGCCTATCAGGAACACCATTAAGATTGGTCAAAGACATCATATGATGGTAGAACTTATTTGAAATGCATTATCTCTCAGAAAGGGCCTCCAGGGTAGTTTACATGGTAAAGAATTTTCCTTTACCCAGAGATCTGGGTTGGGAAGATCCCCTGGAAAAGGAAAAAGCTACCCATTCTGGTATTCTTGCCTGGAGAATTCCATGGGCAGAGGAGCCTGGTGGGTTGCAACAGGTTGGACATGACTGAAGCATCTGAGCACCATGTGTCAAAAGACATATCCAATATATATGCATGTGTGTATGAGCATCAATATTACAAAAACAAATGTGGGCAAGATACTTAAATAGGAACTTTATAAAAAATCAGAATTGCCAATAAACATATAAAAAAGTTTATCTTGATCAGCGATACACACATTAACATAATAAAAGGAATCCAGATTGGAAAAGAAGTAAAATTCTCACTGTTTACAGATGACAGGATCTACTACATAGAAAACCCTAAAGACATCACCAGAAAATTACTAGTGCTAATTAATGAATATTAATGTTTCAGGACATAAAATTAATACATAGAAATCCTTTGTATTCCTATACACTAACAATGAGAGAACAGAAAGAGAAATTAAGGGAGCAATCCAGTTCACCATTGCAACACCATAAAAGTAAAATACTTAGGAATAAATTTACCCAAATAAACAAAAGACCTATATATAAAAAACTATAAAACATTTACAAAAGAAATATAAGATTACACAAATAGGTGGAAAAATATATCATGTTCATGGATTGGAAGAATCAATATAGTGAAAATGAGTATATTACCCAAAGCAATCTATAGATTCAACACAATTCCTATCAAACTATTGGTATTTTTCACAGAACTAGAACAAACAATTTCACAACTTGTATGGAAACACAAAAATCCTCAAATATCCAAAGCAATCTTGAGAAAGAAGAATGGAACTGGAGGAATCAACCTGCCTAACTTCAGGTTATACTACAAAGCTACAGTCATCAAACAGGATGATATTGGCACAAAGACAGAAATATAGATCAATGGAACAAAATAGAAAGCCCATAGATACATCCATGCACCTATAGATACCTTACCTTTGACACAGAGGCAAAAACATTCCATGGAGAAAAGACAATCTCTTTAACAAGTGGTGCTGGGAAAACTGGTCAACCACCTATTAAAGAATGAAACTAGAACACTTTCTAATATCAAACACAAATATAAACTCAAAATGGATTAAAGATCTAAATGTAAGATCAGAAATTACCAAACTCTTAGAGGAAAACATAGGCAGAACACTCTCTGACTTAAATCATAGCAAGATCCAATATGATCCACCTCCCAGAGTAATGGAAATAAAAACAAAAATAAACAAATGGGACTTAATTAAACTTAAAAGCTTTTGCAGAATGAAGAAAACTATAAGCAAGGTGAAAAGGCAGCCTTCAGAATGGGAAAAAATAATAACAAACAAAACAACTGACAAAGAATTAATCTCCAAAATATACAAGCAGCTCATGAAGGTCAATACCAGAAAAGTAAACGGCCTAGTCATAAAGTAGGAAAAAAACTAAAGAGACACTTCTCCAAAGAATACATACAGATGGCTAAAAACACATGAAAGGATGCTCAACATCACTCATTATCAGAGAAATGCAAACCAAAACCACAATGAGGCACCGTCTCATGCCAGTCAGAATGGCAGCCATCAAAAAGTCTACAAACAATAAATGCTGGAGGGTGTGTGGAGAAAAGGGAACCCTCTTACACTGTTGGTGGGAATGTAAAGTATTATAGCCACTACGGAGAAACAGTGTGGAGATTCCTTAAAAACTGGAAATAGAACTGCCATATGACCCAGCAATCCCACTGCTGGGCATACACACTGAAGAAACCAGAAGTGAAAGAGACACTTGTACCCCAATGTTCATTGCAGCATTGTTTACAATAGCTAGGATACCTAGATGTCCATCAGCAGATGAATGGATAAGGAAGTTGTAGTACATATACACAATGGAATATTACTCAGCTATAAGGAGAACACAGTTTTAATGAGGTAGACGAAACTGGAGCCTACCATACAGAGTGAAGTAAGTCATAAAGAGAAACACCAATACAGTATATTAATACATATATATATGGAATTTAGAAAGATGGTTATGATGACCCTATATGCAAGACAGCAAAAGATACAGAGATGTAAATAACAGACTTTTGGCTATGTGGTAAAAGGCAAAGGTGAGATGATTTGAGAAAATAATGTTGAAACATGTATCTTACCCATATGTAAAAGAGATGACCAATGCAAGTTCGATGTATGAAGCAGGGCACTCAAATCCAGTGCTCTTGGACAACCCAGAGGGATGGGGTGGGAAGGAGATGGGAGGGGGTTCAGGATGGGGTACACATGTACACTCATGGCTGATTCATGTCGATAGATGGCAAAAATCATCACAGTTCAGTTCAGTTCAATTCAGTCACTCAGTCATGTCCAACTCTTTGTGTAATTAAAAAATATGACAGTGTGATATATTCACACAAGTACTATAATGATAAATTAAAAACACTGACAATTCTAAGTGCTGTCAGTAATGTGGAACAACTAATATTCTCATGCACTTCTGTGCTGGGAGTGTAAATTAATATAACCATTTTGGAAAACTATTTTTACTGCATCTATAACAAATCTATAACTAAATCTATAAATTTATATCATCATTATAATCTTACAGAAACATGAAAATCTGTATCAGGATCTTCACAGCCAGTCAGTTCAGTTCAGTTCAGTCACTCAGTCGTCTCCTACTCTTTGCGACCCCATGAATCGCAGCATGCCAGGCCTTCTGTGTCCATCACCAACTCCTGGTGTCCACCCAAACCCATGTCCATCGAGTCAATGATGCCATCCAGCCATCTCATCCTCTGTCGTCCCCTTCTCCTCCTGCCCCCAAACCTTCCCAGCATTAGGGACTTTTACAATGAGTCAACTCTTCGCATGAGGTGGCCAAAGTATTGGAGTTTCAGCTTCAACATCAGTCCTTCCAAAGAACACCCAGGACTGATCTCCTTTAGGATGGACTTGTTGGATCTCCTTGAGGTACAATGGACTCTCAAGAGTCTTCTCAAACACCACAGTTCAAAAGCATCAATTCTTTGGTGCTCAGCTTTCTTCACTGTCCAACTCTCACATCCATACATGCCTACTGGAAAAACCATAGCCTTGAGTAGACAGACTTTTGCTGGCAAAGTAATGTCTCTGCTTTTCAATATGCTATCTAGGTTGGTCATAACCTTCCTTCCAAGGAGTAAGCATCTTTTAATTTCATGGCTTCAATCACCATCAAAGCCAATATCCAATACCTATAACAGACCCAAATATCTGTCATCAGTACAGAGGATGAATATACTGTGGTATACATATACCATGAAATACTATACAGTAATATTACATGCAACAGTACAGATACATCTAACAAAGGTCCTATTGAACCAGAAAAGCCAGGTAAATCAAGATTGCGAAGAAACAGGAGAAGTCTTTCAAGTTATAGATTACTTTTGGATTATGGACTTGGGGATGTGCTCACTTGGTAAAGTTTTATCAAGCTGACAGTTGTAAATTGGATCTTTTTCTGTATATATTCAGTAAAAGTCTATTTTTTAAAAATCCTTTTTAGTGCTGCAACCACGGATGCCCCAAGATATAATAGATAAAGCCTGTATAATATGTTTCTTATATAAACATTGCCTTGATTCTCATTCAAAACATTGTTACCTTTGCCTTTCCCACCTCCAGGGGATCTCCCTGAACCAGGGATCGAACCCAGGTCTCAATTGCAGGTATATTCCTTACTATCTAAGTCACTAGGGAAGCCCTTATTTTACATTTAACTGATACCAAATTACCTTTTCTTGATTTCAAAATAATAGCAGATGAGCAGCAGGTTGGGAGTATTGGTTATTCAAATAATGCGCCCTGTCAACAGAAAGATAAGCAGTGAACCTGAGGAAAAAATAGAAGAAACACATAAGTACTCAAAATTTAAAGAAATTTGGAGACATAAAGATCTTAGATTTTTAATATCTCCTAGTGTAACCTGCTAGATTACAAGAGAATAGAGTAACAGATAATTAAGCATGACAGTCTTTAGTCCACAGCAATTCTTTTAATAAATTAATTTAACTACATTTTATAGTAAATATTATATCAAATTGTTGGCATGGGAAGTTATAGTGACAAAAGATGCTTTCGTTGCTTTCATGGAGCTTGCATTTTCATCAGGAAAATAGAATGAAAACAGGTAAACAAACAGAGTAGGCCACTTTAAATCATGCTAAATGCTGTGAACAAAGACGGTCTGATGGCCCATAAATGACATTTGATCTGATACCTGAGTGAGAGGTAATGGTTTGTGCAAAAGCTATGAAGTAGAAACAAACTAGATGTGTTCAAGAACAGAAAGAAGACAAATATGGGTGAAACATGGTAAGCATGGGTGGAGAGCTGGGAGACTGAGGATGAGAGAAAAGTGAGGTCAAAGGAGGAGGCAAGATACAAATCATGTGAAGTTTAAAGGCATGCAAAGGATTTGTGTTTTAAGTGTGAATTTAAATTATTGTATAGTTTTAAACAAGGCTGGCATAAAATAGTCTGATTTGTATTTTTTATGGCTCTGTAGAAAATGGACTGTTGTAGGGGTGGGGAAGTGGGAACATATGAATTATGTATCTATTGAACTATTTTGATTTGTGACACAGAGAAGTAGGAAATAACATTCATAAATATAACCAATAAAGATTATAAGTTATATGGTAAATTATATACATATATATATGTATATATATTTAGCTATCCTGATATCTCAAATTTCTGGTGTGATATATTCCCCAAATTTTCTAAATAAGTTTTCAATATATTTAGTAAGCTTGTTTTTAAAACAAAGGAGCCCAAAACAGATAACAGCATATTTATTTTCTTAACTTTGATTTGTAAAAAAGATGATTGAGGAGTTACAACAGGAAGGCAGAAGTTTGAATATTTAACTATGAAATATGCTCAGGGCATCTTTTTGTAATTTTAAGAGTTGAGTGTTTACTAAATTTGACAAGATTTGCTACTCTATAACTAAGCAGTCATTGACTTTCTAGGTGTTAAGAATCTGTTTTTTAATCATATATAGTGTCATATAGTGAAGTCGCTCAGTCATGTCCGACTCTTTGTGATCCCATGGACTGTAGCCTACCAGTCTCCTCCGTCCAAGGGATTTTCCAGGCAAGAGTACCGGAGTGGGTGGCCATTTCCTTCTCCAGGGTATGTTTCCGACCCAGGGATCAAACCCAGGTCTCCCGCACTGTAAGCAGCCATTTTACCCTCTGAGCCACCAGGGAATAACCACTTCCAATCACAGAGCCACTATTAAACGTGAGGATTGAGGGGTTAAGTGATCATTGAGAACATGTTTAATTTAAATATTCTATGATCATCATCATGAATTTAAGTGATACTTGGTAACAGAGCTGAAGAGCACACTTAACTTTATTTTCTGTATTGTTTAGAAAAATTGTTAGCCACTACTAAGAATTATAGAAATTATATTTTAAAGATCAGTATAATATAATGGGCTTCCCCAATGGCACAGTGGTAAAGAATATGCCACCAGTGTAGGAGGACCAAGTGATGCAGATTCAATCCCTAGGTAAGGGAGACTCCCCTAGAATAGTAAAAGCTCCAGTATTCCTGCCTGGAAAATTCCATGGACAGAGGAGTCTGGCAGGCTACACTCCATGGGATTACAAAGAGTTGGACGTGACTGAGCACACAGGCATAACACTAACTTTAAAAATTCTTTTGGAACTTGGACTTCTGGGAAGATGAAGTAGGCATAGTTTATTTCTCCTGCTAGTAAGTACTCTGTTAACTCTAAAATTATATGTAGAACAATCATAAGAATGCTCTGAAAGTGTAGAGAAGGAGGCAGAGAAACTAAAGCCTAAGGTACAAGGAGAGGATGGTGAATTATCTGGGTTTTCCCTGCTTTCTATATCCCAGTTGAAGCTGGCAGCCCAGAAGTGCCAGGGGATATAGAAAAAAATGTCTTAATAGAAGTCTGTCCTCTTCAGCCAAAGGACTAGGAAGAGGGCAGGCTAGCAGGAAAGAAAAAATTCAGAAGATAATTGATATACAATCGGTAAAAATTTCTTTCAGTTATTTTAACTAGTGAAAAGTAGATATACAGACACGTGTGTGTGTATATGTGTATTTATAGACCCATACATTCAAGCCCATAAATTCTACAATGATGAAACTTCTATACTTAGCCAAATAATAGTTAACTTTCTATTCTGAATTTGCAAGATAGCCACATTATAGAGGAAATCAACTAATCAAGGCTTTTCCTTGTTTTAAATGTTGCTGTTGCCACTATTCACAATTCAAATTAAATTCTGGTATAGTTTGATCATAAATCAGGTACTCATTTTCCCCTGGCAGTGAATTTTAAAACAATAATACTAGCCTGCCTAAGCAGCTTAAACTTTTAAAATGTAGATGGAGTAAATGTCAAACAAATAATAAATCTAGATTATATCTATTTACAGTAAAAGATCTCTTAGTCTTTGGGATAAATATAAAAGAAATGTTTTAAAATTTAATTTAAATAATTTTTCAGTTTTAAGGGGTTCTAAGTTTTTACAAAAGTCACTTTTAAAAATTGTCATGTCTTAGTGTGACAGTGATCCAAAGCCTTCCTTGGCAAGATCCTATCTTCTTAAAGATGATCTTTCTGAATATAAAGTCTCATTTTATTATGGTTGTGAATTATGTCATTATACTAGCTTTCAATATTATGCAATCATTTTAAAGTTTTCGTTAATCATTAAAATCTTGTTTTGAAACAGTTAGCAGTTCTTTGCAAGCAATTCTTCAACTTGCTCTGTATTATTGTCCTACCTGAGGGAGGAAATTAAAAGGTGGAAAATCTATAATTCAAAGAATTGCTATATAAATAATTGTTAAAATCAGAAGTATTTCCTAACCCAGGTTTTTTTTTGCTGGTCTTTACAGATTTTTTTTCTTTTTTATAACCTCTTCAGCTAGTCTTCTGAAGCTACATTTAACTTCTAAGAATTTGTGTTTCCGTTTCTGGGTTACACTGTTTTGCTTGCTTACTGTTGTCTTTGTTTTTCATTCCTGTGGAAGAGAGGAAGAGGAAATGAGGAACAAGTAGAAAATCTTACCCAGAATAATAAAATTATAAATCTGTAACTTAAGTTCAGAGATCATCTTGTTTAGTCTCTATCTTTCCTATCTTCACCAAATTAGGGAAAATGTTTATCCATTTTACAGTTTAAGCAATAGAGGCTAAGATATGTTAAAAGTGATTTCCAAGACTACTGCATAGCACATGTTAAAAGACATAAATATTAGTTGAATGGATATTTGAATGACTGTCACTAAAATGTGCTAAAGTTGAGAATATAATCTACACTTATCTCTTTTAACCCTATACTACCACTAATTGCATTGCTGATTACAGTAAATATAAAGAACTTTATAAAATTATTAAATTCTATTTATTTTCAAGGTTTGACATTTCTTATTAAAATACTAATCTTTGCTTTTTTCTCTTCCCTAAAACTTTGTCTATTTAATGTTATGGCAAAGAGAAAAGCATAACCCAGTGAGAATCAGGAAATCATTCATTAAGCCACTCTATTAAGTCACTTAAATATCTGATATTCAATCCAGACCTTTCTTTGAAATGTCTTATTTGCATTCTTCTAGAAATTATATATTTTTCAAACAAGTATGAGATGTTTCATATGTCTACATCTTGCTATATCCACTTACATGAGCAGCTCAGCTTAAAATCATATTAGTCTTATAAAACTTTATTTTTGTTGGTTAACATATACATTTTACACTTAGGAACAGGTGTAAACTCTGACATCTGAAACATCCATCAGAAAAGAATGTCCCTGAGGCACTTACACAAGAGGATATCAGTACACATTCACACAATGACATTTCAGACAGATAAGTGCCCTTATATCAGGGCACCAAATAAGAAAATAGAAAGCATGAGCAAAGAGCACATGACATAAAATGAAATACATATGTAGAGACTGACCATCATTTGAAGGGGTTAAAGCCTTATTCCATGGTGAAACTGAAGTCCATTTTAAAATGGAAAGTTTAACATTTAACAGCTAAGCACATAAAAAGGAATTTGTAACAGAAAAAATTACATCAGTGGTAGTGACCTTTCTCAGAGATATCTTTTACAGATTTTTCCTTCTGGCTGTCTCTTCTCTTCCTTGCTCTACCCTAGACCTTTTTCAATAGAGACCTTTTTCTTTCTTTCCTCATAGATTAACCACATGTTAACATCTTTCGTCTTGTGAACTAGCTTCCAAGGTGGAAAAGTTTGAGATGATATTTCTTTCCTGGTGTTTGATGACTTTGGGAATTCCAGAATTCTCTGATTGTATCAGACTCCTCTGTCAGGAAGTTGGTTCAAATTATGATAATAGATAAAAGAAACACGGAAATTTGTCATGGTTGATATATATTAAACCTTTCAAAAATCCTTTATCATGTTTCCTTTATTTTATCCTATCAAAATAGAAGTGTAAGGGACCCTACTTGCCAGCTCTATCTCATGAGCCCAAAGTCGAGGCATTAAAAGAAAGTCATACATTTGCTATTAGAAGACTTTTTGAGTGATGGATGTAACCTCATTTTTATAATAAATTTGATTAATATTCTCTTGAGAATGGATTAAATAAACACTATAGAAATATCAATTTTTTATATCCTTGGTCAGAACCTTTATTTGTATGGCAATTCACTCAGACCCACAGAGGAAGTTATCAAAATTTACAAAACAAGTTATTCCAGTACCTAAACTGTAACCAATTTGCATTCACAAGCTTAAAGATTACAATTTTGGGGTAAAGGTACAAGAAAATATCATGCTTGAAAAGTTTAATGAGCAGGGCTTCTGAAATCTCCTCCAGATGGTAGCAAGCTGATGTGTTGATCCAGAGTGAGAACTGATCATAGGCAGTTAAGAGCATCAAGAAAGGGCTTAACCAACTTCTTATATCCCAGTCATATAACTTAGGAACTCTAAAATTATATGGTTTATAGACACCTTTGCGAAAGACATGTTACTTCTAACTTTAGGTTAAAATTTCCTACTAGACTAACATTATTCTTTATATATCTTCCATAGACTATATAAAAGTGACAAGGCATCACCCTTGTATAACAGCTTTGAAAAATGTATAAGAATGCACAGTATTACCATGTGCAATTATTTATTTGACACAAGGCTTAAAAAAACCTGACCAAGTCCTATCAGGGCAAAAGAGTAATTTCTTAGAGAAGTGCTTCTTTAAACAGATCATTGCAATGAGTCAGAATGATATATGTGGTACTTCAGTCTTCCATGGTCCTTGAGAATGGCCACTATGGTTACTCTTAGAAATAACCATAATAACTGAGTCAGGCTAGGAAACTCAAACAATGACCCTGGTACCATGCCATCCAAACTGATATTCAAAGGTAATGCTCTCTTTGTTCATATATTTAAAAAGTCTATTAGTTCCAAATGTAAACTATGGCACATCAGGGACAAATGGAATACAATAATTCACTTGAAACCCATTCACTATTATTTTGAAAACAATGAAGAAAATAGCCTATCTTGAATAGAATATCACCATTGGATTATATGTACACCTATGACAAAGGAATTGTAGCTTGAGAGATTAAATGGAATTCACCTAATATTCAGCCAGTCTGGTGAGTCTGTTTAAATGTCTACCCGGATCTTTTTGCATGCAGGACTAAAGAACTTCCTAGAAAAGAATAAATCTCTTGGAAAAAGAGAGCCAGTGTGCATAGAATTGCTTTATGTTTTGAAAGAAAATGGAAAATTCACATGTAGATCAGCTATTACAAACTCTCTGTAATTTCTTAAAGATATAGAGCAGATACCTGAGCATAGGAAATATACATTAAAAAGAGCTGATTCCTTAAGAATCTCTGGAAAACATAAAGAGAATAGAGCAACCAGAGCCTAGTGGTCTACCCAGCAGAGTATAGTACTTCCTGTAATTTATATAATTTATATATAAATAATTTATATAATTATTGTCACATTGGGCATCCCAGATGGCACTAGTGGTAAACAACCCACCTGCCAATGCAGGAGACATAAGAGATGCAAGTTCAATCCCTCGATCAGGAGGATTCCATGGAGAAAGGCATGGCAACCCACTTCAGTATTCTTGCCTGGAGAATCCCATGGACAGAGAAGCCTGGGGGATTACAGTCCATGGAGTTGCAAAGAGTCAGACATGACTGAGATGGCTTCACACAGCACAATACACATGGTTGCATTATCTGAAGCAGAAAACCAATCCAACCTCTGTGTGGAATGAAGGGCTGGAACATCAGAGCATTAGGAGAAGAAAGACAAGACCTTACAGAGGCTGGAGTAGAAGACAGGAGAAACAGAGGACTCCCTGTGATGTCCAAGACGAATGTGAAAGAGAAAATTATAATATTTGAATATAAACTGGTGAACTGCATCTTGCTATCCCCATGGGGAAAGCTTGAAGTCTTTTGGAGAAATATAAGGGAAGCTGAAGCTCCTGAAATTTTATGGATAGTGGCAGAAACAGAAAAGCACTATTTTATTACTCTTGTTATACATTATCTTTACTCCTAGACTGGTTTATGTTGGAGAAATATGGATTACAAGCACATAGTATTTAGTGAATTTCTTCTCCTTCATATTATTTTTATAATGATCCTCCCTTAGAAAAATCTGAAGTTAGTTCAGTTCAGTTCAGTTCAGTTCAGTCGCTCAGTCGTGTCCGACTCTTTGTGACCCTATGAATCACAGCACGGCAGGCCTGCCTATCCATCACCAACTCTGGGGTCCACCCAAACTTATATTCATCGAGTTGGTGGTGCCATCCAGTCATCTCATCCTCTGTCTTCCCCTTCTCCTCCCGCTCCCAATCCTTCCCAGCATTAGGGTCTTTTCCAATGAGTCAACTCTTAACATGAGGTGGCCAAAGTATTGGAGTTTCAGCTTCAACATCAGTCCTTCCAAAGAACACCCAAGACTGATCTCCTTTAGGATGGACTGGTTGGATCTCCTTGAGGTCCAAGGGACTCTCAAGAATCTTCTCCAATGCCACAGTTCAAAAGCATCAGTTCTTTGGTGCTCAGCTTTCTTCACCGTCCAACTCTCACATCCATACATGCCTACTGGAAAAACCATAGCCATGACTAGATGGACCTTTGTTGGCAAAGTAATGTCTCTGCTTTTAAATATGCTATCTAGGCTGATCATAACAAAGTCAACTTGAACAAAGTTTTGATAGAATGCATAGAATGCACCATTTTGAGCAAATGGCCTGGATAATTTTGTATTGTCAGTAAGAGCTGGCTGGAAATAGAAGTCTATTTTTGGGATTTGTTAAACTTTGTGTCCCTAATCAATATATGATAGTTGACTCATTAATAACTAAGTATTGCTTATATTACTGGATCTTAAACAAATGAATAAATAGGTAAGAAACGCCTGTATCCAGTGCCTTGACAGAATCAGTAGGGAGGCAGAGTAAAAGGACTTTCCCAGTGAAATACTTTTTGCCCACTTCATGCTTGTTCATATGATTCTACAATACTAGCTATAAATCCTTTTACTTTTCCTCTTGTAGAGACCACTGAAATCAGGCCTCCAGAGATGCAAAGTCAATTTCAAGGTTACTCATTGTCTAACATCACAATTTTTACCATTCACTTCCATTACAAGGTAAAAACACTTTGGGTACAGAGTTGGAAGATTGGCAACCAAGGAGCAGATGGAGAGGAAGAGATGGATGTCTTATGCTTTCTTCCCTTCTCTTATTGATCCCTTGACTTATTTTCTAATGAGTCACTTCTTCCCGTCAGGTGTCCAAAATATTGGAGTTTCATCTTCAACATCAGTCCTTGTAATAAATATTCAAGACTGATTTCCTAAAGGGTGGACTGGTTGGATCTCCTTGCAGACCAAGGGACTCTCAAGAGTCTGCTCCAACACCACAGTTCAAAATCATCAATTATTTGATGTTCAGCTTTCTTTATAGTCCAACTTTCAGATCCATACATGACTACTGGAAAAACCATACCTTTGACTAAATGGACCTTTGTTGGCAAAGTAATGCGTTTGTTTTTTAATATGCTGTCTAGGTAGGTCATAACTTTTCTTCCTAGGAGCAACCGTCTTTAAATTTCATGGCTGTGGTTACCATCTACAGTGATTTTGGAGCCCCCAAAAATAAAGTCTGCCACTGTTTCCCCATATATTTGCCATGAGGTGATGGGACCAGATGCCATGATTTTAGTTTTCTGAATGTTGAGCTTTAAGCCAACTTTTTCACTCTCCTCTTTCCCTTTCATCAAGAGGCTCTTTAGTTCTTCTTCGCTCTCTGCCATAAGGATGGTGTCATCTACATATCTGAGGTTATTGATATTTCTCCTGGCAATCTTGATTTCAGCTTCTTCCAGCTGGGCTTCTTCCAGCCCATCATTTCTCATGATGTGCTCTGTATATAAGTTGAATAAGCAGGGTGACAATATACAGCCTTGATGTCTTCCTTTCCCAATTTGGAACCAGTCTTTTGTTCCATATCAAGTTCTAACTGTTGCTTCCTGACCTGCATACATATTTCTCAAGAGGCAGGTCAGATGGTCTGTTATTCCCATCTCTTTCAAAATTTTCCACAGTTTATTGTGATCTACACAGTCAAAGGCTTTGGCATAGTCAATAAAGCAGAAGTAGATGTTTTTCTGGAACTCTCTTGCTTTTTCAATGATCCAAAGATTTTGGCAATTTAATATCTGATTCCTATGCCTTTTCTAAATGTAGCTTGAACATCTGAAAGTTCATGGTTCACGTACTATTGAAACTTGGCTTGCAGAATTTTGAGCATTACTTTACTAGCATGTGAGATGAATGCAATTGTGTGGTAGTGTGAGCATTCTTTGGCATTACTTTTCTTAGGGATTGGAATGAAAATTGACCTTTTCCAGTCCTGTGGCTATTGCTGAGTTTTCCAAATTTGCTGGCATATTGAGTGCAGCACTTTCACAGCATCACCTTTTAGGATTTGAAATAGCTCAACTGGAATTCCATCACCTCCACTTGCTATGTTCATAGTGATGCTTCCTAAGGTCCACTTGACTTCACCTTCCAGGATGTCTGGCTCTAGGTGAGTGATAACACCACTGTGATTATCTGGGTTGTGAAGATCTTTTTCGTACAGCTCTTCTGTTTATTCTTGCCACCTCTTAATATTTTCTGCTTCTGTTAGTCCATATCATTTCTGTCCTTTATTGTGCCCATCTTTGCATGAAATGTTCCTTTGCTATCTCTAATTTTCTTGAAGAGATTTCTAGAGTTCTGATAAAATGTGGTCCACTGGAGAAAGGAATGGCAAACCACTTCAGTATTCTTGCCTTGAGAACACCATTAACAGTATGAACAGTATGAAAAGCAAACATATTGTCATTTTTATTCTTTACTTTGGTATATTTGCATTTTGTTTTTACTATCCTGTTCTTTGGCAGGGAAAAGCAATATGGGCAACTTAACCCACTGGACCTAGAACCAAACCAATAGTTCCTCTTAACCAGGTTTTCTATTATTAAGTGAGTGCCATTAATTCATGTTCATATTTAGAGAAAATATTTTTACTTGCAGAATTAAAAGATTCCAATATTGTTGTCTCTGTTGATGTTTCTCTTGCATGGGAATGTCTGATATCTGTGATATGATGTTCTCAGTATAAGGAAATTGGAGAAAAATAAACAATAAATATTCTAAAACTTTAGTTTTGGATCTTCCTAAAAAATACTTTCTTCCTCATGGACATGGAATGCCAGATATCTAATTTATATAACATAATTTAAATGTTAAGCAGAAAAAGAGATAGCCAAACACAACTGAAAATCATACTCATTGTAGTAAGATCAGAAATCTTGCTATAAAGACCCTTTCACACTTTTCTGTTTCATGGTGAAATCACAACCCTACACTATCTACCAGTCATATTAAAATGAATACATCAAACTAAGCTGTTGATTAGGTAAAAATCTTCCCAACTCTGGGAAAAATGCCTCACCAGCATTGTACTGAACTCATTCCTGTATTGAATTATTTCATTGCTTAAATGAAAAACATCATGTTTTGGAAATAACTTTGAAGAATAACTGGCATTTTCAATAAATCCAAGTACTGTATTATAGCTATGAATGTTTAATTGCTTTTGTGTTAGTTTTCTATTAATAAACTCATTTTGCCCTTAGCATCAAAAGCACATTTTCCCTCACACCCCTGTATGCATGTCTGCTAAGTCACTTCAGTCATGTCCTACCCTTCATGACCCTGTGGACTATAGGCTGCCAGGCTCTGTCTGCCCATGGGATTCTCCAAGAAGGAATACTGAAGTGGGTTGCCATGCTTTCCTCCAGGGGATTGTCTTTCTGACCCAGTGATTGAACCTGTATCTCTTACTTCTCCTGAGTTGGCAGGTAGGTTCTTTACCACTAACGCCACCTGTGAAGCCCTCTCACCCCTGACCTTCCCTCCAAAAGGATAAAAACAAAAGCCACTCAACTTTTTACAATAAAGAAGAGAGCATTTACAAATAGCTTAACTTAGGATGGAAACATAAAATGATTTCAATTTAATTCGATGGAAAGAGTAGCTTACATTTTAAGGCACATTCTAAATCTAGCTTTTCCAGGCTCCTTTTAAATGAGTAAAGGGAGAGGTAATTGAAACTGGGCTTCCCTTGTAGCTGAGTTGGTAAAGAATCTGTGTGCAGTGCAGGAGACCTGGGTTCGATTCCTGGGTTGGGAAGATCCCCTGGAGAAGGAAATGGCAACCCACTCCAGTATTCTTTCCAAGAAAATCCCATGGATAGAGGAGCCTGGCAGGCTACTCTTCATGGGATTGCAAAAGTTGGACATGACTTAATGACAAACAGACTTTCTATTTGACAGGAATTAACAAGATAGGTGCCTTCTTTATGGACCAACTCTTACATCCAAAAAGAAGGCATGTGTCTTGTTAATTCCTGTCAAATAGGAAATCTGTTTGTATGCTAGGCATGTACACATAGTTCATTTGCTAGAACGATCTCTTTGCATCTGCTCTTATATAACACTTCATTATAGTAGTAACATACTGTTACAGATTGAAGAGGCTTTTGCATTTTCAGACTTTTGTTTATATATAATATGAAAGTTGATCCATAAAAAAGGCTGAGTATCAAAGAATTGGTGCTTTTGAATTGTGGTGTTGGAGAAGACTCTTGAGAGTCCCTTGGACTGCAGGGAGGTCAAACTAGTCAGCCCTAAAGGAAATCAACCCTGAATATTCCTTAGAAGGACTCTTGATTAAACTGAAGCTACAATACTTTGGCCACTTGATATGAAACATGACTCATTGGAAAAGACTCTGATGCTGGGAAAGATTGAAGGCAAAAGGAGAAGGGGAGGGCAGAAGATAAAACAGCATCACTGACTGACTCAAAGTATATGAATTTGAGCAAACTTTAGGAGATAGTGGAGGACAGAGGAGCCTGGCCTGCTGCAGCCCATGGGATCACAAAGAGTCAGACACAACTTAGGACTGAACCACAGCAACAAGATAGATATAAAGCTGGATTCTGCCTCCCATTACAGAAGACAAAGTGGGGAAGTTGTCATATGGATGATACAGAATAATCAGCTAATCAGACACTCCATTCTAGAGTTTCAAACTTTGAAAAAGTTAGAACAGAAGTACAGGCTCCAGTAGAGATTATTTCTAATAGATATAGTAAAGTAGCATATCAGCTAATATCAGAGATGGCAGAGAGTCCCATACTACGTTTTGTTTGAAATTGACAAGTGTTAGTGTTTTGGCCCTCCTTAAGCCGGGCTTTCTAACCTTATCTTCTATTCCATCATGCATCCTTCCAGGAAATTCCTTTTCTGCTTAGGGAGCTGAAGTGGTTTCTGTCATTTATATCAGGAATCCCACTCATACAGTGCCTTGTCTTCATATGCATCAGCATTAATCTATGATAGTTTAGGTTTGGCATGGACAAGTACAGGGCCTAAATAAGAGTGTTATCCTTTTGGAATCAGAACACACAAAAGAGGAAATGTAGTTCACATTACTCATAAAAACATATTTTATAACTTTACTTTAAAATGTGAAATTGCTGATATTTGATGATTTTCGACAGTGGTGATTTCTTATGGTTCAACATAATAAAAATAATATTGTATTGAATCAAATAGACCCTTCCATGACACATTTTCTTCTTTGGAATTATAGAAGATTAAATTTTTGCCACATTAATATTCTTATCTGCCAGAAGTTACTGGATATTTGTGATAACCTATAAAATATCAGAATGTTACCTGGACTCCAGATGGAGACTTTCATGTTTAGAAAGATATAAATTTTGACTATGATTTATTGAGAGAGAATTATGAGGTGGTTTATTTTGAAAAAATTATGTGTGCATATATAACTCACATCAAACACACCTTCCCCATGAGATCACTAATTTTAAAATATGGTATTAACTAGCATATTTTCTTTAAATGGTTTCTTGGAATGTCTTATGTAAAATATAAAGCAACTCAGAACAGAATACCTGGAAAGTACTTAATTATTATTAATATTCAAAATCAAAATAGGTGATATTTATTGGATACCTACTATGTCCTAGGCACTACATTATGCTCTTTATATGTATTATCTCATTTAATCATCACAATAAGTCTGTTAGAAGTATATTGTAATAATGCTCACTTACCAAATAAGATATTCAATCTTTAAAAGGTCAAAGAATATCTTGAAGAATGTGGAGTAGAAAGTGACATAGCTAGGATGATAACCAGGTCTATCTGACTCTAAAAAAGTGATTACTAGCATTATTTTATTAATTTAGCAGATGACCTGAATATTATTACTAATTACCAGATAATAGGCAAGCATGAAGCACATTGTGTCCAACAGGATTTAAATACTTTGATTTTCTTTTAACCTTTTGACCATGACAATTTCCTCTATTGGGAAAGCCCTTGTTTCTCCCTTGGCACCTGCATTTTCTTCTATATTATTTAAAAAAAAACATTAGTTAAAACTGATCAGGAAGACCTTATTCAAGATACTACTAATGAGGTTTTGTAGTAGGGAAGAGGAGATACTGGTCTCACTTCCAAATACAGCATGAACAAGTAGGGATTTATAGCCAAGGAGCTATAAGGTTGGAATGTAGGGCTGTGAATAGAAAATTATAGGGAGGAGGCATCAGAAGTGGGAAATCTTGCTAACTTGGTCAACAGAGTTCTTGCTGAAAGCAGGCAAGCATAGTCAGATCCCAAGGATGGAAGAGTTCGGCTAAACTTATTTAGTGGGATCCTTAAACAATGCAGAGACTGACATTGCAGTCCATAGGTTAAGGTCAAGCCCAGAAAATGGCTCAGAAGAGCTTGATTTAAATTTGGTTAAACAGCTTTTGTCAGGTCCTCCTTTGGTTGAAGGAAAGAGAGATGTTCTTCTTTCCTTTGAATGATACATGTGCATTTTCTGTTACAGTTGCTTTTTGTTGCAAAACTTGGCAGTGTTACCCAACTCCAGTCAGGCTGCTCATCACTCAGAAGTCAATATTCGAGAAGCAGGTGATGGTAAAAACAGAAAGGTTGCTTTAATCAGAAAGTTAGCACTCTGTAGATAAAGTGGACTCATGCCCCAGGACCAACTCTGAAGATTTTGCTCAGTTGTGAATGTTTTTCAAAGGAAAAGGGAAAATAATCTCAATTAATCATTGAGATAGGTGATCAGAGCATTGTCAATTCCCACAGCATGAAACCTTGTGACTCTTCCTGATATTTTTTTTAGATGCTATTTTGTTCACACAATTTGTTTGCAAGATTCCTGAAGGGGAACTAGGAAAGACACCTGGTCATCTGTTAATTACTTATTCTTTATTTCTACTTCTTTGACCTATGGAAAGAACCAACAGGCTAGCAAGGTATTGTGTTATCAAAAGATTTGACAGGTGTGCTTGGGCCAGAGATGAGTAGAGCATGGTTTAAAATGTTAGTTACAATATAGCTTTGCTGAAGTGACAAGACAAAAGGGTCTCCTGCTGAGGGCAGTTTCCTGCAAAGAGCTGGTTACAGATCTCCACTTGTCAGAGATCTTCACTGACTGGAGTGTGATCCTACACTCCATTCCATTTCTACGGAATCATAGGTGAAGATACATCTTCTGTAACTTCTTCACGCTGATGTAGGGAATCATATTTTTAAAGTGGAAGATGTTGACTTTGGCTTATATTGTCTCTTTGCTGATGGTTTTAGTTGCCTGCTTACATAAATGGACAGAGCAAGCTACAATTATTTTGATACCCACAAAGATATAAACTATTGTAAGCAACAGTGTTAATCATCCCATTTTCTTGAGACCAGTTTTTGGAATTGTGTGGCCACAGATTCAGTACTGCTCAGAATGAAGCAGCTGATGTCAGGTCTAGAGTGTGGTCTCCTCACAGTAAGCTTCTTTTCCTCTAATGGCAGTTATAGTATCTGCAAAGCAACTCGGAAATGTGCATCAGACATTGAAAGATTCTGTAACTCTATTATCTTAATCATTGACTACTTGATCCTACTCTTTTGTGACTAGGGAACCTGGGAGACTTCAACTTTTTTTACCAACAAGAGACAGGGGAAATGGAGGGGTTTTGTACTTGTGGGGAGGGGCCTGCAGTGTGCTGACTGATTTCAATTCCTTTTCTTCCATACTCCTTAATCCTGAGGAGGAACAAGTGCAGAACATGAAAGGACTAAAGTTTTGGACTTTAATCATAAACTTGACAGAGGAACTCACGGGTTCTCCTTAATTTCAATAGCAGAGAATATTTGCTAAACTGTACAAACAGTCAGGCATTTAATGAGGGGAATTTCTATGGGAAAAAGATCAACTAGTAGTTTCAAACCTAGTTTCTGAATCAGGAGAGCAACCAGTTGAGATTTCTAGTTACTGTGGTCAAAATATCTTTGGTTAGAGGAGTGAGGACAACAGTCTTCTGGAAGAGTCATCCATGCCAGTATACCCATGCCACATTGCCTACATCTGCAAAATGCAGGACAAACTACCTGTGCATTTATCCTTGTTACTAGTATATATGCCTCACATACCAGAGAGTGGAAGAGAGCAAAGTAGAGAGAAAGAGACAAAAATGTTTCATATAACAGAAACCACTGTCCCATTGTAAATAGTGACATGTCAGTTGGTTTTTGGCTCTTAAGCTTCTGGTTTCTTCCCTCTAGTCCACACAGTCCGACAGTTCAAGATACCAAAAGCATTTCATTTAGGCCTTTACTGATTAGATGAACACTGGCGATCAGATAACAAATAAACTAGTTCAAGACCAGGTTGCCTTTGTTAACTTCTAACCTAGCATTGTATGAACTGAGAACTTCCAGATGCTCAAGTGGGGTTTAGAAAAGGTAGAAGAACCAAAGATCAAATTGCCAACATTTCCTGGATCATAGTGGAAGCAAGGGAATTCCAGAAAAACATCTACCTCTGTTTCATTGACTAGTCAAAGCCTTTGACTGTGTGGATCATAATAAGCTATGGAAAACTCTTACAGGTGGGAATACCAAGCCATCTTATCTCTCTCCTGAGAAAGCTGTATGTGGATCAAGTTAGAACCCTCTATGTAACAATTGACTGGTTTAGGATTGAGAAAGCAATATAGTAAAGCTGTTTATTATCACCCTGTTTATTTAACTTATACACAGAGCACATCATGCAAAATGCTAGGCTGGATGAGTCACAAGCTAGAATCAAGATTGCCAGGAAAAATATCAACAACCTCAGATATGCAGATATAGCACTCTAATGGCAGAAAGTGAAGAGGAACTAAAGAACCTCTTGATGAGGGTGAAAGAAGAAAAAGAAAAAGAAAAAAAATTATGGCATCTGGTCCCATCACTTCATGGCAAATGGAAAGAGAAAGGGTGGAAGCGGTGACAGATTTCCTCTTCTTGGGTTCTAAAATCATTGCAGATGGTGACTGTAGCCCTGAAATTAGAAGATGAATGCTTCTTGGCAGGAAAGCTATGACAGACCTAGACAGTGTTTTAAAAAGCAAAGACATCACTTTACCAACAAAGGTCAAAATAGTAAAGGCTTTTTATATATAGCATAGGTCTATACAGTAAAGGCTTTATGTATACATTTATATATAGTATAACATACTATACTATATATAGTAGAGACAAAGGTCCATATAGTAAAGTCTTTCCAGTAGTCATGTATGGATGTGAGAGTTGGACCATAAAGATGGCAGAGTGCTGAAGAATTGATGCTTTCAACCTGTGGTGTTGGAGAAGACTCTTGAGAATCCCTTGAAGAGCAGGGAGATTAAAACAGTCAGTCTTAAAGGAATTCAACCCTGAATATTCATTGGCAGGACTGATACTGAAGCTGAGGCTCCAATACTTTGGCCACCTGATGCAAAGAGCTGACTCATTGGAAAAGACCATGATGCTGGGAAAGATTGAAGGCAGAAGGAAAAGAGAGCAACAGAGCTTGGATGGCATCAGCAATGGACATGCACTTGGGCAAACTCTGGGAGATGATGAGGGATGAAGTCTGACATGCTGCAGTCCATGGGGTCATGAAGAGTCAAACACAATTTGGCAACTGAACAAGAATAACCTAGGCTACTGATGACTTCTTGAGAGTTTAACAGTGTATAGCCCAGGAAAGGTTAGGACAAGAAAAAATACTTTATGATAATATAAGTTGCTTTGTTTAGGTGCTCCTTATGCCAACCGCTAGGAGATTTAGCATCCTCATCTTTCATTCATATTCCCAAATTTGAAATCCAAATTTTCAGCCATAAAACAGTAGATATTTGTCCAAAAAATTGTTTTATCTAGCAGATTAATTACCTTTCAAAGAATTTTAACCAACATATTTAGTATGCGTATATACATAGAATTTATCACCTTTATCATGTATAGAATTTCATTGCTAATTGAGGACTGTGATGAGAATGCAGTGGCTCTATAACAATCTATGGCCTTTACAAATGCCAAACCTGTGCTAGCTCTTTGAGGGGGCAGGAAATGTATCGTGGAGTAGTGTTAAGGCTGCTAAGATGTATACTATTGAATTCATTTCTTTTATTCACCTGAGTACCACAGTATAACACAAGCTCTGAAAATATATTCTAAGAGTGGATTCCAGGATACAAGTGACAATCTGTCCTGATGCAAATTAGTGGTCTCATTCATTAGCTGTTGAAAGCATCTCCAAAAGTAAAAATATCCTCTTTTAGGCTGATTGTTTGGTATTGTCTTAATTTCCTTCTTTGTGTATGAGAAGAATTGGGGTGGGGGAGCAGGAATAATAATGAAAGCATACTGTGCACAGCAATTCAAGTGGCTGCTTAGAACTTCATTCTACTTGTATCATCAGAATAATCAATTTCACTTAACTTCTTTTCTTGTTTCTTTTCTATTTTGGTGGGGGAGGGAGAACCTTCTGCTTGCAACATAAACCTTTTGCATCAGGTCATTTATCAAGTTTATCCTCTTTGGTGTATGTGCCTGAACATGGCAGATTCTGAGCAGAGGAGTTATAGGACTCCTCACTAATGTATTTTGAAAGTAGCACTCTATAGTACCAGGAACAAGGATAGAAAGGTAGACTGTCTCAAAGATAGTCTTGCTACCTTACCTTTGGAATTTGGCACAGCATCTGGAATCACCAGTGCTTTTGCAGGAGCCAGTCATTAACCTACTGTCGCCAGAAGAGAAGAGTTTGCATCTGCTGACAGCCTTTTCATCTGGGGCTGGGTCTCCCTTGAAGCAGGCAACCAGAACCTAACTGACAAAGGAATATATGAAATGTAATTTGCTGTCTTTAGCCTGTCGGTACAGAGGAGAGTCTAGAAGAGAGAAGAGTATGATAGGGTTGAAAATGAACTAATAGGGTGTGGTAACTCCCAACCCTTGGATTACTTGGCATCCATACTTTCTCTTGCCATATTTAAACTTTGAATAGCAACAATAATGCCACAGCACATTTCTACTCATATTTCTACTCTATTTATATATTCTTTATATAAATGATTATACTTTCATTCTTTTCCCCCTGAAAGTAGAAAAATAGTCCTAAAAATAGCCCTAGCACCAGAAATATTTTTGGAGAATGTTATTCCCTCTTCTATTCCCGCCACAATTTCATCCTCAATATTCTTTATTTAAAATAATGAGGAAAGTAATTGATCCCAAGATGGTGTTTAACATTTCTGATTTCCTTCTTCCACTATCCATTCCTTTAATCTGTGTTGTCCAGAATTTTCCACAGTTTGAGACGGCCTAGCAACCTAAATATTTATTTCCCAAGGTCTAATTACTAAGTAATCCTCCCTTCATTGTTTATATGTAGTCTTCTATTAACTTTTACTTGAGCATTGAAATACTAAGGCAATTCCCAGATGGTCTATTGGACCCTACACAGAATTCTTTCCTTAATAGTTGGCATCTATCATAACAGAATAGAATACCTTCTTACTTTGCCTGTTTTCCCCAAAAGCCCCAAATGGTAAGGCAGCAATCATAATTTTCATTTTTAAAAATAATTTTTTGTCCCTTATTGTAATTATTTCTTCTTTTGAACTAACATTTTAAACTAACTAAACCCAAACCTTTCAGACAGGAAGCAAAAACTTGACATATGAGATATCGAGTTCATAAGAGAGAGAAAACATTCTTACATCCATCTGTTAAATTCTAGACCAGTGTATATTGGTTATGGAAGACTCTTGGTTCGAAGTATGCACTAAATTTTGTAGCACAGTGCCCAAATTTGCAAAATTTTGTTCTTCAGCTGTCAGTGAGCCCTCAGCAAGTTATTTCATTGTTCCATTGATCTACAAAGCCAACTGCTTCTAGTAGGGTATATTGTAAGAGCAGTGAATATTATAGGTATAAGCCCATTCTTTTCTTTTTGTTAACTAAATGAGTTATTTAGTCAAAACAACATGATTTGGAACACCATAGTGGAGAATAAAATCTTTAATAAGTCCAAAGATGGCAGTGTTAGCAATAGTGAAGCAGATGGGGGGAAAAAAAAGTAGTAGTATTGAACCCTGTGAGGACCCTTCCATGAAAGAAATGCCTGATGTAGTCACTTTGCTATCAGATGGACAGATGTTCCATTGGAATTCAGATACCGTATCTGGAATTCAGCTTTGGCCTTTGCTAATGGCAACAAGGGCACAATTAGTGGCAAAAAAGCTTTGTTGGATGGAGATGTTTGTTGTAGAACCCATTTATAACACCCTTTTCTGAGCCATATTCACTTTGCATATGAATCCATTGTTCATATTTTGGGATGACTAGGGGAAAAAAGTCAACTGACATCTACAGAGTGGACCATTGTGTCCACTGTGTAGAGTATTCTCTGCAGTGGTTGAAATCACTAAAGACAAATATCCTACTATGCTATGCTATTCCCAACTGATCATTCATGTGCTTTGTACTCTGTCACTAATTTTTCCAGATTTGTTTTTTAAGTCCTTTAGTATCCATATAGATGAAAGAAATGATGAAAAATATAATTTAAAAGAATATGCTTTATTTTTATCCAAATAATTATTGATTACCTATGCCAAGTACTTTCTTGAGTGTTAATATTATGGTGAGCAAAACAGCTAAGAAATCAAAAGGTGAACAATGCTGAACAAAAGTGATTTTGTTTTCAAGCAACTTAAAGTTTAGTACCAAATACATTAACCAAATAATTGTCAAAGAACGTAACATCAAACTCTCATGAGTCTTATAGCAAAGAGAACATTATAGAAGTTATAAAAGCATATAGCAAATCTAGTATGGTGGGTCAGGGGCTTTTCTTATCAAAATTATATATGAGTCAAGATACAAAGCTGTGTTCTTCATGAGTTGATTAAATTTTAAAAAATTAGAGGGGATAGGAGGAATATATTTCCAGAGAGTATGCTTAAAGATTCTGATATGTTTCAAGCATCTGAAAGAAGCCAGTGTGCCTGGGGTGCATGGACTGAGAAAGAATGGTTTGAGATGGTGCTGGAGATGGTGCTGTGAGATGAGGGAACCAGCTTATGTAGGACTTTGAAGGACAGATGAAGAATTGGGGCCTTCAAACACAGAAAAGGGAAGCTTTGAAAAAGCAAAATAGTGAGACTTAAAGAATTACCTCTGACTTTAATATAGAGGAAAGATTAAAGGAGGTAAGATCATCAGAAGCTAAAATATTACCTTTATTCACTCATATTAAGCTAAGTGGGCTCCGGGGTGTTTGCTTTAGAAGTCAATTGCCACTTACAGCACTGAATATATGGAAAAACTAGTTCTTCATTCTAACTCGTGACTCAAGTACATAGGGACCTCTGTTTCTGGTACAAATTTCTGCTCTGTAAAGCTCTTCTCTACCCAAAACTCATTCGATATTTACATGGTAGACAAAGTTGCACAAATACTCATAATATGGGAATTGAAGGTAGGGTGAAAGGCATGAACTTTGGAAAAAGAATAACTTGATTTAGAACATCAGAGTCATCCTTTGTTAACCATGTAAGTTTTTGTAAATAATATCTCCAGGGCTTGGATTTTTAGCTTAACATATTGTTTGACTTGGAACATGTATAATAATACCTACTGCAAAGTGTCATCAAATGGATTAATTGGAGATAATGGATACACAAGACCTCATATAGAGTGAAGCTGGTAGAAAGCAACCCAAACATTTTTAGTCCCTTTACTAAAGTAATTTGAAAGCTTAGTGATAGGCTCTTCAGGTCTATTAATATTACTTCAGTATAACAATATCATTATAATTTATTGTATGTATTTTTCCCATCATTGTATCCCATTTTCAGGCATATTTCCATTGTTCAGATTATATCATGAATGGAGCAAAGTATGAACTACATATTTTCACTTTTCTAATTAAAGAAAAAACATCTAGTATATGGGAATTTTTCTGGAAAAGAGGTTAATAAGTACTGGTTAATTCATATATTATAAAAATTGAAAGCACTCTACTGACTATGCCAAAGCCTATGACTGTGTGGATCACAACAAACTGTAGAAAATTCTTAAAGAGATGGGAATAACAGACCACCTGACCTGCCTTTTGAGAAATCTATATGCAGGTCAATAAGCAACAGTTAGAACTGAACTTGGAACAATAGACTGGTTCCAAATAGGGAAAGGAGTATGTCAAGGCTGTATATAGTCACCCTGCTTATTTAACTTATATGCAGAGTACATCATGAGAAACACTGGGCTGGATGAAGCACAAGGTGGAATCGAGGTTGCTGGGAGAAATATTAATAACCTCAGATATGCAGGTGGCACCACCCATATGGCAGAAAGTGAAAAAGAACTAAAGAGCCTTTGATGAACGTAAAAGAGGAGAGTGAAAAAGCTGGCTTAAAGCTCAACATTTAGAAAACTAAAATCATGGCATCTGGTCCAATCACTTCATGGCAAATAGATGCAGAAACAGTGGCAGACTTTATTTTGGGGGGCTCCAAAATCACTGCAGATGGTGACTGCAGTCACTAAATTCAAAGATGCTTGCTCCTTGGAAAAAAAAAATTATGACCAACCTAGACAGCATATTAAAAAGCAGAGACATTACTTTGTTAACAAAGGTCCATCTAGTCAAAGGTATGGTTTTTCCAGTAGTCATGTATGGATGTGAGAGTTGGACTATAAAGAAAGCTGAGTGCTGAAGAATTGATGCTTTTGAACTATGATGTTGGAGAAGCCTGAGAGTCCCTTGGACTGCAGGGAGATCCAACTAGTCCATCCTAAAGGAAATCAGTCCTGAATATTCATTGGAAGGACTGATGTTGAAGCTCAAACTCCAGTATTTTGGCCACTTGATGCAAAGAGGTGACTCATTGGAAAAGATCTTGATGCTGGGAAAGATTGAAGGTGGGAGGAGAAGGGGATGATGGAGAGTGAGATGGTTGGATGGCACCACTGACTCAATAGACATGAGTTTGAGTAAACTCCAGGAGTTGGTGATGGACAGGGAGGCCTGGCATGCTGCAGTCCGTGCAGTCACAAAGAGTCAGACACAAATGAGAGACTGAACTGAACTGAACTGAAATCTAGGGAAAAAAATGGCTTTATCATTGTTAAATTTGGAAGTCTTGAAAGAAGATATTTTCTTCTTCAAATAGCAAGAAATGTCTTTTTATTCCCCTCTCTCATTTATTTATTTATTTATTTTCTTTACACTATCGTGTTGATTTTGCCATACATTGACATGAATCCACCATGGGTATACATGTGTTCCCCTTCCAGAACCCCCCTCCCGCCTCCCTCCTGATTCCATCCCTCTGGGTCATCCTGTGCACCAGCCCTGAGCACCCTGTATCATGCATCAAACCTGGCTGGGATCTTCTTCATAAGAAAAATAAATAAACAAAATAATAATTTTGAGTTTTATAGAAATCACTCCATGGGAAGTTTTTATGTATTTGTATCATTTTTTTTTCTTCTGTGCATTATTGTAGCCATTTTATACCTCAGGAGACTGAAGAGGATCAAAAAGTTTAAATCTGTAGCCCCGTGGGATTCAGGCAGTAACTGAAGGAGCCAGAATATGAACAAGGACCCGTTGGCTCATTTTCTCTCCTATCTGGTTGCTTTCTGGAGCAGCTACTAAGAGGACAGGGTCCTAGTTTCCCTATGTTTCTTCTCTGTCTCTGGCTCTGTCCTCCTGGGAAATCAGAACATGACAAGGGACAAGATCTATTTCATAAGTCAATGGCTTTCTTAATATCGTGAAATCCTCAATAGAACTCAGTAGCAAACAGGAACTCAGTACCATACATCTTAAAGGAAAGCAACAATACTTTTTTTTCCCCACTTCTTTTTTCTTTCATCTATTCATCTCAGGAAAAACTGCTCTCCTAAGGAAATGCTGCTGCTGCTGCTAAGTCACTTCAGTCGTGTCCAACCCTGTGCGACCCCATAGACGGCAGGTCACCAGGCTCATCCATCCCTGGGATTCTCCAGGCAAGAACTCTGGAGAGAGTTGCCATTTCCTTCTCCAATACTAGAAAGTATTTAAGTGTGGTGCCTTAATATCCACTAGACAAGCAATAGGAAGAGGCATATGATGCTTTTATGTCTGCATGTTTCCCCCTGGCTGTTGTTTAAAACCATGTATGTATTTACAATAGCCAGAACATGGAAGCAACCTAGATGTCCATCAACAGACGAATGGATAAGAAAGTGTAGTACATATACTCAATGGAATATTACTCAGCCATTAAAAAGAATACATTTGAATCAATTCTACTGAGGTGGATGAAACTGGAGCCTATTATACAGAGTGAAGGAAGCCAGAAATAAAAACAACAATACAGTATACTAACACATATATATGGAATTTAGAAAGATGGTAATGATAACCCTGTATGCAAGACAGCAAGAGACGCAGATGTATAGAACAGTCTTTGTACTCTATGGGAGAGGGCAAGGGTGGGATGATATGGGAGAATGGCATTGAAACATGTAAATTATCATATGTAAAATCAATCACCAGCCCAGGTTTGATGCTAGATACAGGATGCTCAGGGCTGGTGCACCGGGATGACCCAGAGAGATGGAATTGGGAGGGAGGTGAGAGGGGGATTCTGGAAGGGGAATGCGTGTATACCCATGGTAGATTCATGTCAATGTATTGAGAAACCAACACGATAATGTAAAGAAAATAAATAAATAAAATTTTAAAAAATAAAAATAAATGAATAATAAATAAATAAAATGCAATAACCTATAATGAGAAAGATATAAAAAATAAATAAATAAATAAATAAAACCACATATGACTTAGTAATTGTGTAATATACTAGTAGCAGACTCCTTTTTTGCCTATCTAGGCATTTTGGGAAAAACGTGACATTTTCCAGATGTTTCATCAAATCCACTTTAATCAAGCTATATATGCTTATTTTATTTATTTATTTATTTATTTTATTTTATTTTGTTGGTTTTGCCTTACATTGACATGAATGAATCCGCCATGGGTATACATATGCTCCCCCTCCCGAACCCCCCTCCCTCCTCCCTCCTGATTCCCTCCCCCTGGGTCATCCCGGTGCACCAGCCCCGAGCATCAAACCTGGGCTGGCGATTGATTTCACATATGATAATTAACATGTTTCAATGCCATTCTCCCATATCATCCCACCCTTGCCCTCTTCCACAGAGTCCACGAGACTGTTCTATACATCTGCGTTTCTTTTGCTGTCTCGCATGCAGGGTTCTCATTACCATCTTTCTAAATTCCATATATATGTGTTAGTATACTGTATTGTTGTTTTTCCTTCTGGCTTACTTCACGCTGGATAATAGGCTCCAGTTCTGTCCACCTGAGTAGAACTGATTCAAATGAATTTTTTTTTAATGCTGAGTAATATCCCATTGTGTATATGTACCACAGCTTTCTTATCCATTCATCAGTTGATGGGCATCTAGGTTGCTTCCATGTCCTAGCTATTGTAAACAATGCGGCAATGAACATTGGGGTACACGTGTCTCTTTCAATTCTGGTTTCCTCGGTGTGTATGCCCAGCAGTGGGATTGCTGGGTCATATGGCAGTTCTATTTGCAGTTTTTTGCTTATTTTAAAAAGTAGTCATTTAAACAAAAAATCGGAATCTAGTTTAGAGAAGAGCTTGCCTTAATAATTTTGATATTATTCTGAGGCTTGATTAAAATATTATGTCCTACAATTTATAAATTTAATAGACTGTAGCATTTCAAAACCTTATCTAATAGGTTACTGCATTTGTGTGAATTTGTAGTTTTTAAATTGTGAAATGAATACTACTTTAAAATACAGAGTACAGATAAATAAAACTCAACAAATGATATTACAAAAAATATAAAACAGAATGAGGTGTTAATTTCAAGGTGTCCTCATGAATTCTGCCATCAGGATCCAAAAGTTATAAGACCCAAATGATGCTGGTTCATTTTTCTCCTTTCTCAAGACAGTTCCCTCTTCAGACATCAGGGCTTAGAAATGACCCATGCTTCCACAAAAAGCTTTCTCTCTCACCTTTAGTGACAAGCTTAAAGAGTATGTATTGGGTTGGTCAAAAAGTTCATTTGGGTTTTTCTATTTGCTGTTACAGAAAAACCCAGATGAACTTTTTTGCCAACCCAGTATGTCAAGAAAATCTTAAACATAGAATGGTTTTCCAGTAGTCATATACGGATGTGAGAGCTGGACCATAAAAAGTCTGAGCACCAGAAAATTGATGATTTTGAATCATGGTGCTAGGGAAGACTCTTGAAAATCCCTTGGACTGCAAGGAGGTCAAACCAGTCAATCCTAAAGGAAATCAACTCTGAATATTCATTAGAAGGACTGATGCTGAAGCTGAAACTCCAATACTTTGGCCACCTGATATGAAGAACTGACTCATTGGAAAAGATTCTGATGCTGGGAACAATTGAAGGCAAAAGGAGAAGGGAATGACAGAGAATGAGATAGATAGCATCACCAATCAATGGAAGTGAATTTGAACAAATTCCGGCAGACAGTGGAGGAAAGAGGAGCCTGGTGTGCTGCAGTACATGGGGGTCTCAAAGAGGCGGACATATTACTTAGTGAATTAATAAAAACAAGATTTCCATGCTTAGCTCAACTATTTATAAACATAGTCACATAGATGCTACACACACACACAAACACAGGAGAATGATTGCATGGTTTTTTAAATTTTTATTGAACTATAGTTGCTTCACACTGTTGTGTTAGTCTCTAATGTACAGCAAAATGAATCAGCTATATGCATACATATATCCCCTCCTTTTTTTATTAAGAAAACTTTTCCTGTCAACAACATGAAAAGAATCATCTCAAGAAAATTTACAACAATCATTGAGTAAACCTCTGTTTCCACACACACACAAAATTAAAAAAAAAAAGTTTAGAAATCATTGTATTCTTGTTTGGTAATGGCCTCTGAGGTTTTTCAAATAAGTGTTTCATAAGAGGGAAACAAATTTATTTTTATTGTATTTTTTTTTAATTTCATGGAGTACAACAATTCTTTTTAGTAGGGAAAAAAAATACACTATGCCAAAAAGTCAGTCTCTGCCCCTTGTATAGAAGGTGATCTGTTTGTAGATGACGCCTTAATGCTGTCTATTTTGATGCACAGTGGGTGAACACAGTTCCTGGGAAGTATTCTCTCCACTGGCTTTCTTTTGGTGGTCCAGCAGATAGACTGAGACATCACAGGTGAAGCTGTGAGTATATTGTAAAGGTCATCTCTAGCATTAATATAAGGTCAGGAAAGATTCTGATTGCTAAGAGACATTCTTAAAATGCTTTATACACACAGGGCCATAGAATCCATTTACAAATGTGTTTTCATTGTACTTCTAGCCTATTTATTATAGAATTAACTGGATTAACTTCGATATGAAGTTAAGAAGAAATCTCTTAGCACTGCCGACATTTTTTAGGCACATACAAAATATCTGTATTTCTTATTAGAAAAACACAGAATACTTTTTGTAATTTAGATTTGCTTATTTTAAAATAAACATGTGATATATATATATGTATGCATGTGTATATATATATACATATATATATATATATTCTCTTCATAAAAACATAATAGCCAAATTAATTTTTCTTGAGTGGATTAGGAGAAAGAGTATAGAATATATAAGATGATTTAAGTCCCACCTTCTTCATAGGTACTGCTCTTTACTCTTATCTCTATAAAAGTACAGGATAGAATAAATTGCTTCTGAATGGAGGAGACAAACAGAAGTAAAACGACAGAAAATGCAATGTAAATTGGCTTTTGAAGAAAAAAAGTAGTAAGATAAATTTATTGACTCCTATAATGGAAAGTCTTTGATCCAAGTTTCAAGCACTGTCATTGGGATGTTTGTTTGTTGTTTGTTTCCAACTCTGGTCCATTTCCTCAAATAGACACTTTCTTCAATGAGAGTAACTCCAGCCATATTCTCCCAAGTTCAAATAAAGAATATTAGATAGCACCTTTCTTTCAAGCCTAGATCATAAATTAATTCTGATTAGCTGTGACTGAATCATATGCCATACATGAACCAAGTATTATGGCAGGAACGGATTATGAATGTGGCAGATGATGCTTCCCCAGAATAAACTCAGGTATGTTACCAAAAGAAGAGGAATACACGTTACTATATATATATATAGATAAAATGTGTGTGTGTGTGTGTGTGTGTCTGTGCTCAGTCATTTCCGATTCTTTGCAGCCCCATGGATGGTAGCCTGTCAGGCTCCTCTGTCCATGGGATTTCTCAGGCAAGAATACAGGAGTGGCTTTTCATTCTCTACTCCAGGGGATCTTCCTGATCCAGGGATTGAACATGTGCCTCTTGTTTCTCCTGCACTGGCAGGTGGATTCCTTACCACTAGTGCTACCTAATAGATAACTAATAAGGACCCGCTGTATGGCACAAGGAACTCTACTCAGTACTCTGTAATGACAGACGTGGGGAAAGAATCTAAAGGAGTGGATATATGTATAACTGATTTACTCTGCTGCTGTACAGCAGAAACTAGCACAACATTCAAAATCACCATACTCCAATGCAAATTTAGTTATTATTACTTACCCAATTAAAAATAAAGAGGAAATCAATGGCAACCAAATATACAATCAAATATTCTTTACACTAAGGACAACTTTGATGAGTCCAAAATTAAATGCTGCTATTGAAAGTTTATCAAATTGTGAGTTCAAAGGAAAGAAGTTTTAGGTGTGTTGAAAGAATGGAAAGTGTATCAAAATAGCTAGGAAACATAAAAAGATTTATATGAAACTATAAGAATATTGAGACTGAGTTCAGAGTGTGAAAAAAAATTGAATGAGGCAATAACTTTGGACTCTGATTCTATAATTTATGAATAATCAAAACTTATGAGGGGCAAGAATATTACCTGCATCCAGCACAGTATTTAGTACCTCATATGCCCTCAATGGAGGGTGCAGTTTAAGAAAATTATGATAGTAATTAAAACACTGAGTTGGAGTGATAGGGTAATAGAGTTAGGATTCTGCAAAAATAGATCAGCAATTGAATTCAAAGGACCTATCGAGTTCTGGTTTATCAAAATTTTTTAGGTCATTGCTAATCAATTCTAACTGTTTTGTTTGAAATTGGTTCAGAATTGTTAGGAAAGTTCAACTGTCTCAAATGTCTGAATAGTGACAGCAACTGGTTCAACTAATTGTAAATAATTCAAACCAATTAAGAGCTAATTCAAAATTGTTTTCATATTTAAACTGAGTAATCATAAGTATTTGGAGTCTTTGAAACTACTGCTTTCTTGAATATTTATTCTGCTGGGAATCAAATTAGAGCTCTTTTAGAACAGAGCATAAAAAATAATTGGGAATTTGACAATTGGAGCCTACGTGAATGAAGAATTGGAGCAAGTGGTGAGAAACACAGAATCTTCTCAATGACACCTTCTCTGCAAGCCCTGAAAAGCAGTCCTTACTCTAGAGAGGGAGGGAGACAGTGCTTTTCCTCTCATATTAGAAAGAGTGGAGAGAAAACTTACCTTTGTGTCTGTTGTAGTTTGCTTTCTGTCTTCTAGCTTGAAGTTTGTAACTTGCTTACTTTCTCCTTCCCAGGGGACGAGGACAAATGATGTGTCTTCTCCACTCATGTCTGTGTCATGTCCCCGGATCTGGTCACCTGACCGTCAGTCAAATCCATCTTTAGAATAGACCCGCTCATGGAAATAGCTCAGTCCATATCCTAGAAGCTAATCAATCTCACTCTTTCTGGCATGTCTAGCTTTGTGTCTAGCCAGAGGGGACATAGACACATAGCCATTGCTGAAACTAAGTCAAGAACATTAAATGCAGTAAGATGAGCTATTTCATGTGGAAAGTATGGTCCTCAGAGTCGGATGACCACAGATGGTATAGCCATGGCTAAGGAGTGATCTCATAGATACATGGTGCTTAGTCTTTTCAGGCCTCATATCCATGTCTACAACTTGGCTGAATCAGCCATAGGTGCACTCATGTCCCCTCCCTCCTGAAAAGTTTATTCTTTTGTAGCTTATATAATCATGACTTCTCAGAAAAATCTTCATTAAGATTTTTCATTAAGCTAGCATTTGTAATTTAATTCCACAACATTTGTTTATTGTTCTCATTTCTGTGAGCTCAGTAGTATGCCAGGTTAGATTTAAGTAGAATGCATAAAGTCTCAGGCAAGGTCAGGGGGAGACCCTTAACCAGATCTAGGTGCTTCCACTCTCTACCCCTCTTCTCTTCCAGAGAGCACTAACACAGGGTGACCAGACATACCATCAGGAGTATTTATATATGACATACAAAATTCTTATCTTTGATTTTGTCTCAGTTCTGTTAAACTCTGTAAGTCAAAAGGTTAGAGCCAACAACTTTCTGAGTGTGCATGACCTATCAGTTATTTTAAGTGTAATCAGAATTTTAGAAGAAATAAGAGTTTTGCATAAAGAATGGGAAAAAATAATTTCATAGTGTGACATATAGAAAGAATTACCACCAATTGAATATTCACTCTGTTCAAAATCCATAGCATATTTATATTTGGTCAGCCTTACCAAATGTTAAGATAGAGATACAAATTTCACCAGGTAACACATGAGGCAATGAGGTCAATGCAGTTAGATGACTTTTACAAAGGTAGGTGGAAGTTGAGGTGCCATACTGTTGTTGTTATGGCAACAATTGCTAAGTCATGTCCAACTCTTTGTAACCCCATGAACTGCTGCACACCAGAATTCCCTGACTTTCACTATCTCCTGGAGTTTGCTCATACTCATGTCCATTGAGTCAGTGATGCCATCCAACCATTTCATCTCCTGCCATCCCCTTCTCCTCTTGCCCTCAATTTTTCCCAGCATCAGGATCATGTGCAATGAGTCAGGTTTTCATATCAGGTGGCCAAAATACTGTAGCTTAAGCTTCAGCATCAATCCTACCAATAAATATTCAGGGTTGATTTCCTTTAGGATTGAATGGTTTGATCTCCTTGCAGTCCAAGGGACTCTCAAGAATCTTCTCAAGCACCACAGTTTGAAAGCATCAGTTCTTTGGTGCTCAGCCTTCTTTATGATCTCACATCCATACATGACTGCTGGAAAAACCATAACTTTGACTATACGGACTTTTGACAGCTAAGTGATATCTCTGCTTTTTAAAACACTAAATTTGTCATATCTTTTCTTCCAAGGTGCAAACATCTTTTAATTTCATGGTTGTAGTCATCATCCACAGTGATTTTAAAGCCCAAGAAAGTGAAATCTGAAACTGTTTCCAATGTTTCCCCATCTATTTGCCATGAAATGATGGGACTGGATGCCATGATCTTATTCTTCCAATGCTGAGTTTTAAGACAGTTCTTTCACTCTCCTCTTTCACCTTCATCAAGAGGCTCTTTAGTTCTTCTTCACTTTCTGCCATTAAAGTGATATGTGCATGTATGAGGTTGTTGATGTTTCTCCCAGCAATCTTGATTGCAGCTTGTGAGTCATTTGGCCTAGCATTTCATAGGATGGACTCTGCATATAAGTTACACAAGCAGGGTGACAAGCTTTGACATACTCCTTTCCCAATTTTGAACCAGTCCATTCTTTCATGTCCAGTTCTAACTGTTGCTTCTTATCTTGCATACAGGTTTCTCAGGAAGCAGGTAAGGTGGTCCAGTATTCCCATCTCTTTAAGAATATTCCACAGTTTATTGTGATCCACACAGCCAAAGGCTTTAGCTTAGTCAATGAGTTTTTCTTGGAATTCCCTTGTTTTTAGTATGATCCAGCGTATGTTGGCAATTTTATCTCTGGTTCCTCTGACTTTTCTATATCCAAGTTTGTACATCTAGAAGTTCTCAGTTCACATACTGTTGAAGTCTAGCTTGAAGGATTTTGAACATAATCCTGCTAGCATGTAAATAAGTGCATTTGTATGGTAATTTGAACATTCTTTGGCTTTGCCTTTCTTTGAGATTGGAATGAAAACTGACTTTTTCCAGTCCTGTGGCCACTGCTCAGTTTTCCAAATTTGCTGCCATAGTCACTGCAGCACTTTAATAGCATTATCTTTTAGGATTTGAAATAGCTCAACTGAAATATCATCACCTCTATTAGCTTTGTTCATAGTAATGATTTCTAAGATCCACTTGACTTTGCACTCCAGGATGTCTGGCTTTAGGTGAGTGACCATACTATTGTGGTTTATCTGGGTCATTAAGAGCTTTTTTGTACAGTTCTTCTGCATATTCTTTCTACCTCTTCTTAATATCTTCTGCTTCTATTAGGTCTTTGCCCTTTTTATCCTTTATTGTGTTTGTCTTTGCATGAAATATTTCCTTGGTATGTCCAATTTTCTTGAAGAGATCTCTAGTCTTTCCCAGTCTATTGTTTTCCTCTATTTCTTTGCATTTTTCACTTAAGAAGGCTTTCTTTTCTCTCCATGCTATTCTCAGGAACTCTGCATTCAGTTGGGTACATCTTTTCCTTTCTCCTTGCCTTTCACTTCTCTTCTTTTCTCAGCTATTTGTAAGACCTCCTCAGACAACTACTTTACCTTCTTGCATTTCTTTTTCTTAGGGATGGTTTTGGTCATGGTCACCACCTCCTGTACAGTGTTACAAATCTCCATCCAAAGTTCTTCAGGCACTCCATCTACCAGATCTAGTCCCTTGAATCTGTTCATCAACTCCACCATATAATCATAAGGGATTTGATTTCAGTTATTCTGGAATGGCCTAGTGGTCTTCCCCCACTTTCTTCAAATCTGAGCCTGAATTTTGCAATAAGGAGCCTAATGATCTGAGCTACAGTCAGATCTAGGTCTTATTTTTGCTGAATGTATACAGTTTCTCCATCTTTGGCTGCAAAGAATATAATCAATCTGATTTTAGTGTTGACCATCTGGTGATATCCATGTATAAAGTTGTCTCTTGTGTTGTTGGAAGAGGGTTTTGCTATGACCAGTGCATTCTCTTGGCAAAGCTGGTAGCCTTTGCCCTGCTTCATTTTGTACTCCAAGGCCAAACTTGCCTGTTACTCCAGGTATCTCTTGATTTCCTACTTTTGAATTCCAATCCCCTATGATGAAAAGGACATCTTTTTCTGATTTTAGTTCTAGGAGGTCTTAAAGATCTCCATAGAATCATTCATCTTCTTCAGCATTAGTGATTGGGGCATAGATTTAGATTACTGTGATTTGAATTGTTTGCCTTGGAAACAACCTGAGACCATTCTGGCATTTTTGAGATTGCAACCAAATACTGCATTTCAGATTCTTTTTGACTATGAGGCCTACTCCATTTTTTCTAAGAGATTCTTGTCCACAGCAGTAGATATAATGGTCATCTGAATTCACCCATTCCAGTCCATTTTAGTTTACTGATTCCTAAAATGTTGATGTTCACTCTTGTCATCTCCTGTTTGACCACATCAAATTTACCTTGATTCATGGACCTAACATTTCAAGTTCCTGTGCAATATTGTACTTTACAGAATCAGAATTTACATTCAGCACCAGACACAACCAAAACTGGGTGTAATTTCCACTTTGGCTCAGCCTCATCATTCTTTCTGGACCTACTTTGCTCTTCTCAGTAGTATATGGGACACCTGCTGACCTGGGCCTCTTGATGAAAGTGAAAAAGTTGGCTTAAAACTCAACATTCAGAAAACTAAGATCATGGCATCCAGTCCCATCACTTCATGGCAAATAGATGGGGAAACAATAGAAACAGTGGCTGGCTTTATTTTTCTGGGCTCCAAAATCACTACAGTTGGTGACTGCAGCCATGATATTAAAAGATGCTTGCTCCTTGGAAGAAAAGCTATGACCAACCTAGACAGCATATTAAAAAGCAGAGACATTACTTTACCAACAAAGGTCTGTCTAGTCAAAGGTATGGTTTTTCGAGTAGTCATGTATGGATGTGAGAGTTGGACTATAAAGAAAGCTGAGCACCAAAGAATTGATGCTTTTGAACTGTGGTGTTTGAGAAGACTCTTGAGAGTCTCTTGGACTGTAAAGAGATCAAACCAGTCCAAAGTGAAATTGGTCCTAAATATTCATTGGAAGAACTGATGCTGAAGCTGAAACTCCAATCCTTTGACCACCTGGTACAAAGAACTGACTCATTGAAAATGATCCTGATGCTGGGAAAGACTGAAGGCGGGAAGAGAAGGGGATGACAGAGGATGAGATGCCACTGGATGGTCATTGACACCATGGACATGAATTTGAGTAGGCTCTGGGAGTTGGTGATGGACAGGGAAGCCTGGAAGGCTGCAGTCCATGGGGTTGCAAACAGTCGGAACCAACTGAGTGACTGGACTGAACTGAACTGACCTGGGAGGCTCATATTTCAGTGTCTTATCTTTATGCCTTTTCATACTGTCCATGGAGTTCTCAAGGCCAGAATACTGAAGTGGTTTGCCATTCCCTTCTCCAGTGGACCACATTTTGTCAGGCCTTAACTAGCTGGGTCATGCCCTTCAGCTGTTCCAGGTAGCTGGATGACATACCCGGTGCTGTGGTTGTCCCACTGCTATTCCTTTGAACGGTGTAAACTTTCACTGGCAGTCAGATATCAGTCAACGTGTGGCCAGGGCTTGAGGCAGAGGCCCTGCTGGAGTGGCTGAGAAGGGGTTCTGGGGATGGCTGTAGCCGAGTTTGGAGGATACCCAGGAGCAGAGGGCATCCCTACCTCTCTGCTGCCTCTGGCAGGTTTGGAGCTGATCAACCCCCCCAGGAGTTGCTGAATGCCCTGGAGCCAGTATGCTGCCTAAGAGCAGAGGGCCTCCTGGCCTCACTGCTGGCCATGCTATGAACCCAGGGATTTTTTTTCTTTTTTTAAAATTATGTTTGAAGACTATTTAACATACCATGAAAATCATGTTTCAAGTGTACAGTTTAATGATTTTGTATTTTTACTTTATTGAATGGTGCAACAACCACTATAAATCAGTTTTAGAACTTTTTTGGCCCCTCAATAAGATTCTTCATGAACATTTACATTTAATCCTCATTCCCACCTCTTGCCTCAGCAAATAATAATCTACTTGCTATTTATAGGGCTTCCCTGATAGCTCAGTCAGTAAAGAATCCGCCTGCAATGCAGGAGACCCCAGTTCAATGCCTCGGTGGTGAACAACCGCTGCAGAAGGGATAGGCTACCCACTCCAGTATTCTTGGGCTTCTTTTGCGGCTCAACTGGTAAAGAACCTGTCAGCAATACGGAGACCTGGGTTCAACTCCTGAGTTGGGAAGAGCTCCTGGAGAAGGGAAAGGCTGCCCACTGCAGTATTCTGGCCTGGAGAATTCCATGGACTGTATAGTCCATGGGGTCCCAAAGAATTGGACAAGACTGAGTGACTTTCATTGCTATTTATAAATTTGCCTTTACTGGCCATTCTATATAAATGCATTCTTATTTTTATGTGGTCTGTTGTAGCTGATTTCTTTCACTTAGTGTGATGTTTTGTTTTAGGTCTATCTGTGGGTGAGTTTGGAGAAGGCAATGGCAACCCACTCCAGTACTGTTGCCTGGAGAATCCCATGGACAGAGGAGCCTGGTGGGCTACAGTCCATGCCTGAGCAACTTCACTTTCACTTTTCACTTTCATGCCCTGGAGGAGGAAATGGCAACCCACTCCAGTGTTCTTGCCTGGAGAATCCCAGGGATGGGGGAGCCTGGTGGGCTGCCATCTATGGGGTCGCACTGAAGCGGACATGACTTAGCAGCAGCAGCAGCAGTGGGTGAATTGTTCATTCGTATCTTTTGCCCATATTTTGTTGAGGTGTTTTTCTTTGTATTATTGAGTTATAAGAGGATCTTATATACTCTAGTTACAAACCCTTAACTGAATATATGATTTGCAAATTTTTTCTCCCAGTCTGCTGCTTGTCTTTTCATTTTCTTAATGAAGTATTTTGAAATGTGAATGTTTTGAAATATCATTATATTATGATGCCAAATTTATTATTTTTTTTCTTTCATGGACCATGTTTTTTGTGTCATATTGAAAAAAAATGCTTAATTCAAGGTCTTAAAGGATTTTTATGCTTCTTTCTAAAATTTATATTGTTTCAGCTCTTATATTTAACTTCAGTTATCCAATCTGAGCTAATTTTTAGGTATGATGTAAGGTGATTGTCTAAGTTCATCTTTTTGCATGTGGATATCCTCTTGTCCAAAATCCAGGCATTTCTGATCCCAGTGACAGTGCAGTTCCTCTATGCTAAGCAGAGTAGATAAATCTGAGTGGATATCAGTACTGACTCACTTCCATTAGTGACTAATTAGCAGTTGAATAGACGTATACAATTTCCTTCCTTTTTGATCAAAAAGAATTTTATTTCTTTTTGATCCAGTGTAAGTCTAGGATTTCTATAAGATTTAACAAACACACATATAAATAGAAAACCATATAGAGGTAACAAATGAGTTATATTTTGCAATGGCAATCTCTTTAGATAGTTTGGGTTTTTTGCCCAATTCTAGATTTCTTTTGAATTCTATCATAAAAATGTATATGTCCTTCAAGGGAAAAATTATCTCAAGATATTAGTCTAGAAAATAGTTTGATTATAAGACTTATGCCCCACCTTGATCCATAAGGTTGATTTGCCTTGTATCCTTAGATACTAATAACTTGGGCCTTTGCTTAATCTTCCCCAGAGCAGTTGGGTCTTTTCCTCAGTAATTGTGTACTGGCAAAGGAAAACTAACCATAATTTTCATGGACTGGTTCTAACAAAACATTGTTCAGGAGCATCCAAAGCAAAACTCAAACCAGTCTTAAATGCCTATGAATGGAATCACATCCATTAAATGTCTGTGATGAATGGAATTTAAACATGAATTAATCTTACAACCAGTTCTCTGGGGCCCAGACTCCACTTTGTGGATATTTTCATATTTGGTTTGCTTATAGTTTCAATGGACATCACATAGAATCATTACAAATCACTTGCAGAAGCACTACACTGGTTCCCTGATCCTTGGAATAAGGACTGTTGTGGTAGGAAGTAAAGGGCCTCACTTTTCCTATCACAATAGTAACCTCTGAGAATATTGAAGTTGTTACTGAACAGCCTTGAAAGATGAAGATTTGTCCCTTCCCAAGTCACATTTTCTATTCCTATTTTGGCTTACTAAAAAGACTCGTGAACTTCAGAAAGATGGTAGATTATGGAAAACTTGATCAGGTTATAACTAATGCTACTGCTGTTCTAGTGAGGACTTCTTACTAAAAAAGTAAAATTATCCCTGGTACTTGGTGTGCATTGAAATGTCCAGTACATTTACTCCTTCCCATACAGAGAAAATTGGAAAAACATCTTAAAGGGCAAGCTATACAAATGCAATACCATACCTTGAGGATAGAAAAGCACTCTAGCTAACTACTTCAACCATTCCACTATTCAAAATATTACACTGATTCACTGTATTTATCCCATCATGATGAAATGATCTAAAAAGTGGGAAGTAGTAAGTAAGTGTGAAACACTGGAAAGAAATGAGAAATCAGAGAAAATGACAGTGACCACATCATACCATTTTGAGGAATTGAATGGCATTGAGCTTATCAAATAATCCCTTCCTCTAAAGAATGGACATCATTCCTCTTGTTGTTGTTGTCCAGTCACTCAGTCATGTCCAGCTCTTTGTGACCAATGGATGGCAGCAAGCCAGGCTTCCTTGTCGTTCACTATTTCCCAAGGTTTGCTCAAACTCATGTCCATTGAATAGATGATGCCATCCAACTATTTCATCTTCTGTCACCCCCTTCTTTTCTTGACTCAATCTCTCCCAGCATCAGGGTCTTCTCCAGTGAGTTAGCTCTTTAAATCAGGTGGTTAAAATATTGGAGCTTCAGCTTTAGCATCAGTCCTTCCAATAAATATTAATTTCCTTTAGAATTGACTGGTTTGCTCTCCTTGCAGTCCAAGGTACTCTCAAGAGTCTTCTCCAGCACCACACTTCAGAAGCATTAGTTCTTTGGCGCTCAGCCTTCTTTGGGCTTCCAGGTGGCACTAGTGATAAAGAAACTGCCTTTCAGTTTAGGAGACATAAGAGACACAGGCTCGATCCCGAGTCAGGAAAATCCTCTGGAGGAGAGCATGGCAATCCATTCCAGTATTCTTGCCTGGAGAATCTCATGGATAGAAGAGCCTGTCAGGCTACAGTCCTTAGGGTCACAAAGAGCTGGACAGGACTGAAGCGACTCAGCAGACAGCCTTCTTTATGGTCCATCTCTCACATCCATACATGACTACTGGAAAAACCATACATTTGACTAGACTGACCTCTATCAGCAAAGTAATGTCTCCACTTTTTAATACACTGTCTAGGTTTGTCATAGTTTTTCTTTCAAGGAGGAAGAGTATTTTAATTTCATGGCCGCAATCACTATCCACAGTGGTTTTGGAGCCCAAGAAAAGAAAGAAAAGAAAAGAAATTGTATCACTGTTTCCATTTTTTTCCCCATCTATTTGCCTTGAGCTGATGGGACTGGATGCCATGATCTTAGTTTTTTGAGTGTTGAGTTTTAAGCCAGTTTTTTCACTCTCTTCTTTCACCTTCATCAAGGGCTCTTTAGTTCCTCTTTGCTTTTTGCTATTAGGGTATTGTCATCTGTATATCTGAGGTTATTGATATTTCTCCCAGCAGTCTTGATTCCAGTTTGTGCTTCATCCACCCCATGCTTTTGCATGATATACTTTGCATATAAGTGAAATAAGCAGGGTGACCGTATACAACCTTGATGTTCTCCTTTCCCAGTTTTGAACCAGTTCTTCTAGTGGAGGACAAATCATTGTACTTTATCCTGTATCACCAAATTGTTGCTGTTGTTTTTAAGTCACCCAGTTGTGTCCGACTCTTTGTTACCCCACGGACTGAAGCACTCTAGGCTTCCCTGTCCCTCATCACTTCCCAGAGTTTGCCCAAGTTCATGTTCATGGCATCAGTCCAACCATCTCATCCTCTGAAGCTCTCTTTTCCTTCTGCCCTCAATCTTTCCCAGCATCAATCACTTTTCCAATGATTCATCTGTTAGCATCAGATGACCAAGATACTGGCGCTTTAGCTTCAGCATCAGTTCTTCTAGTGAATATTCTGAGTTGATCTCCCTTAATAATGAATGGTTTGATCTCCTTGCTGTCCAAGGGATTTTCAGGAGTCTTCTCCAGCACCACAGTTCGAAGGCAGCAATACTTTGGTTCTCAGGGAGTCACAATACCCAGTATGTTACTTAGTTTGCAAGCATATACCACCTATAGATGTCTTTCTCTAAATCCTTTACAGTGTGATCCAAAATTGAGATAGAACTCAGAGGAAATGCATAACCCAGCTGGTTCAGACCACAGTTTGAGCAGCTCTGTCCCTAATCTTTTTGACTTAATGAACCAGTGCTGCTGAAAGTATTTTGAGGGGCTTCTCTCATCCTCCTGTAGGAATCATGTGAAAAACCATGATAGAATACTCACAGCAAAGGTGAGTAGGATTTTTGAGGTAAGCCTCAAGCAAATTATTATTCCCCGTCTGAGAAATAGCCTGTGTCTGTGCTTGAATAGTGTTTGGGAGATCAGGTGACCAACTTACCTGAGTTGTCCTTCTTGAATTAGGCACTGTATGGTTTAATTAGCCATAAAGTGCATTTCCTAGCCCAAATAGGTCTTCAAAGCCTAGATAAGTTTTTTCAAGAAACTGCTCATACTCTCAACACATCTTTTCCTGCCACAACTTTGCCTTCCCTCAATCAATATCAAAGATGAAGACCTCATGGGAGCTTCCCTTCTGTTTGACAATGAGGAAACAAGAGTAGATTATAGCTGGCTCTGAGCAAAATACAGTCACCTCCTGAAAGTGGCAGTTATTATATCACAGCCCCATTCAGAGGGGGCCTTGAAAGACAGTGGAGAATAGGACTCCTCCCAGAGGTCAGTATAGCTTCAGGCTTTACAGTTCACTGTTATGGTTGAGATCATTGACCCTGACTCACAGGAGTAAATAGAGCTGCTGGTTTATTTTATTTTATTTTTGTAATTATAAATTCATGACTTCTAATTTTATATTTTTTAACTTAATTTATTTATTTTAATTTTCTTTACAGTATCGTGTTGGTTTTGCCATACATTGACATGAATCTGACATGGTTATACATGTGTTCCCCTTCCAGAACCCCCCTCCCACCTCCCTCCCAATTCCCTCTCTCTGGGTCATCCCAGTGCACCAGCCTTGAGCATCAGACTTAGGCTGGCGATTGATTTCACATATGATGATTAACATGTTTCAATGCCATTCTCCCATATCATCCCAACCTTGCCCTCTCCCATAGAGTCCAAAAGACTGTTCTATACATGTGAGTTTCTTTTTCTGTCTTATATAAAGGGTTCTAGTTACCATCTTTCTAAATTCCATATATATGCATTAGTATACTGTATTTTTGTTTTTCCTTCTGGATTACTTCACTCTGGATAATACGCTCCAGTTTTGTCCACCTCAGTAGAACTGATTCAAACGAATTCTTTTTAATGGCTGAGTAATATTCCATTGTGTATATGTACCACAGCTTTCTTATCCATTTGTCTGCTGATGGACATCTAGGTTGCTTCCATGTCCTGGCTATTGTAAACAATGCAGTGATGAATACTGGGGTACACCTGTCTCTTTCAATTTTGGCTTCCTCTGTGTGTACGCCCAGCAGTGGGATTGCTGGGTCATATGGCAGTTCTAGTTCCAGTTTTTTAAGGAATCTCCACACTGTTTTCCATAGTGGCTGTACTAGTTTGCATTCCCACCAACAGTGTAAGAGGGTTCCCTTTTCTCCACATCCTCTCCAGCATTTATTGCTTGTAGACTTTTGGATGGCAGCCATTCTGACTGGTGTAAAGTGGTACCTCACTGTGATTTTGATTTGCATTTCTCTGATAATGAGTGATGTTGAGCATCTTTTCATGTGTTTGTTAGCCATTTTTATATCTTCTTCGGAGAAATTTCCGTTTAGTTCTTTGGCCCCCTTTTTGATTGGGTCGTTTATTTTTCTGGAATGGAGCTGCAGGAGTTGCTGGTTTAGATAATGTAGCTGCTGGTGGTGGCAGTGGGTGGAGAATATAGATGTAATGTAAAGGAATTCCTCTTTCATGCTAATATGAAGTCTGCATTGTCAAGAATTAATAATTATGGCATCTCTGTTTGAACAGGACTCACTAGATGCTCTGACTCCTCAGGAATAATAACTTGAATCACCCTAGTAGATAAAAGCATCTGAAAAGGAGAGATGCTGAATAAGAGTATGAAATAAGTACTGGAGGAATTAAGTCAGAAATACCATCTCTGGCTTTCTTATAATTTGCAAAAATTAAGAATATAATCTACTCCTTGCTTACTGAACAAATGATATTTAAAATACTCTTTTTATTTTTTCTTCTCTTGTGCATATATTGTATTGCTGTGAGTAATATATTGAATTTGCCTGTATAGGTTGCAAAGCCCCATGGGAGAACCATGACAGAACTAGAGAAAAACAGACATTTTCCAGAGATATTCCAAAAACAGTGATATAATTTCTGTGTGAAGCAGCTAGAATTGATTTGGGGTTGCTTCTAACTAATAAGAATAAGCCCATTTGAGGTCCTATATAGGAGAGAATTATGTTAACCAAGCCATTTTTAAATCATATGTTCAGGACAGTAAAGAATCTACCTGCAATGTAGATTTGAGACCTAGGTTTGATCCCTGGGACAGAAAGATCCCCTGGAGAAGGAAATGACAACCCACTTCAGTATTCTTACCTGGAAAATCCCATGACAGAGGAATCTGGTAGGCTATAGTCCATGGGGTCACAAAAAGTTGGACATAACTGAGTGACTAACTCTTTTCTTTTCAGAGGAAAAGAAATTTTCTTTGTAATTTTGAAGGAGCTTAGGGAGCTAAAATTTCTGTCTTTCCTGAATAAGTTTTTTTTCCCACTTTTTAATAACAAATTGCATCCCTCAGGCCACTAAGTTGAGTTACATTCCATGGTAGATTATTTCTTCTTGAAATTTCAGCACTGGTTAGTGATGTGCTAGGTGGAAGCCAATGAGATTTGAGTAATCTAATGATGACAAACAGGATACACACTGCTGAGACAAGAGGAGAGGCCTGAATCCTGGTTTTACTTTTGCTTGAACTTAGTGAGCTACCTCAGTGTCCTTCTAATCTTTCTTTCTTCTCTTCTCTCCTTTCCCCTCTCCTCTGCTCTCTTCCCCTCCTCTTCTCTTTTTCTGTGTCTCAGGGTCATCTTATGTTTCTTGCAATCATGGCATTTCAGCTTATACAGAAATGAGTTAGAAGTGATATTGGAGTGATTACTGGATGAAGCAAAACACATTGAGACATGTGCAGAGAAATGAAGGAAGCATTGCATTTCTTTAAGGAAAGAATTTTAAAGGAACCACAAGCAGTGGCTGACTGGGACCTGAGAATCCTAAAGATGAGGTTGAGAGAAAAAGTGACTACTGTCATAAGCTGTTTAGGAGCTGAAGAATGGTAGGCTCGCATAGTATTAATATCTGACAGGCTCAGTAATGATATTGAAGCAGAAAATGCTCAGGCCATAGGTTGGTTTGTAAACTAATCTTGTACACAGAGGACAAGGAGAAACCAAAGAAAGAGGCAACCACTCCAGATGGGTACATGGCAGTTTTAATAAACCAAAGAATTTACTTAGGAGGCTTGTCTTAGGGGGCTTCAAGACAAGTAGATCTTTTCCCAGGATCTTAAAAATTTTATATAGAGGCCTTAATTGGTTCAGTTATGTGTACCACACCTTACTCTATCAAGGCTCTATCCCTGGAACAACTCCACCAGAGGCCTGGGAATGGCAGGCAGGATGCACATATATTTGAAGGACAGGGGAAGGGATGAGGAGTCTGATTGCTTGGATCCAGCTCACAGGTCAACCACTGGTTATGTCTTCTCCGTTACCTCCTCCAACACTGTATGCCCTTCACAGCACAGGGTGAAATCAAGATTCATGTGTGAGCATGCAAAACAGTCATTTACTGCTTGAGCACACTGAAAATTAATCCAAAACATGCATTTTTCACATTTTTGAATTACAGTATTAGGAGGATTCATAAACTCTCCAGGTCATTTATGTAAAAGGATATCAATTAAGAAAGTGTCAACTCAGTATAAAGTCATAGTAAGACACACGCATCTAGATAACTGAGTTCAGAATCCCCTCTTTATCTACCACAAAGAACTGAGGGATCCTGAATATGTTATGTGAATTCTGTGTCTTAATTTTCCAGGGGAACACTGATAATATCATTACTAAAATTATTTAATAGTTAGGTGCATTTTGAAGATTGAATTAGATAATCCACATTAAACATGAGCCTGGCACATAAAGCAGTGTTCAGCAGATGTTAGCTGTTAATTCAAATGAAATCTTTAATAACTTTCAAATACATAATAGAGAATTCATAATTAAGCATTACAGATTTATTAAATGCTTACCCTGATAGAAACTCTTCATGTTTAAAGAAATTTAAAGTGTGTTTCTTAAAATCAAGGCACTTCCAATTGTCCTGGAAAGGTAGGACTAAAACTTGAAAATTGAAATGACAACATAGGAGATAAATGAAGGTCAGTGTGGTGAGATAAGAAGTCACAAGGCTTTACAGGATTGTTGCCAAATGAATATTCTTAGTTAAAAGAAAAGGTTATATTTTTCACATGACTGCATGTGATTTACTGTATTCAAATAAACTCATCAACATATGTCTTATTTTTGTTTGTGTTCTTATAAAAGGGGTCAGTCAAACCTAAATAGTTGTTGCAGAACTTTACATTTTGAATTTTGACATTTATTTTCAATTTTCTAAGCTGACAACTGAATCTGTAAAACCTGTAAGACAATACAGCAATCCAAGTGGAAAATACTTTGAAAGTTCTTTGCAGCTGGCAATAAGGCTTTATTAATGACAATTGTTTTTACAAGATGAATGTACTTTCCATAATATCTATGGGCTTACACTGTTACAATTAGTATTTCCTTGAGCAATTCCCTAAGTGACCACGCATAATTTAATACACCTAGGTTCTCCAAGCATGTTGTCTTTTGGATGTCAGTAGCGTATCTTACTGAAAAATATATCCTCTTAAATCAAACATAAATTACTTTTTTGAAAATAATTTAACTACAGATATAACACACTTTCAAAAATATAATCTTGCAAGGCATTTGTTAAAAAAGTTTTGGTAATTGAATCATGTTTTCCATTGACTTGCATTATTATATTAGCAATGTATCCTTAGGGGAAGAAATTTGACCCAAGGTCAATAGCACAACTTAGAAATGCAGAATGTTTTTAGATCACATACTCAGAAAGCATTTTGCTAAAATAATACATTAAAATGTATTTGTAAAATACTTTACACACCTATAAATATTTTGATAATACCTTAATCACATAGTCTTCATCAGGATCAATTAAATAAGACTCTCAATCCTATAGATTCTATAGACTGTGAAATAGCCTTATTATCACCATTGCTTGCCCTGTAGATGCTAACATGACAATTTGGTACAAAATGCTACCCAAACTAATTCCCATTTCTCTCTTTCTTCTGTGTTATCTTATTATTTATCAATATTTTCTTATGTTAAAGATCAATCATATTATTGTTAATTTTTCCATTGATATCTCTGTCTTGCAGCAATGTTTTGCCTTTTTAATAATTCCTTAAAGTTAGTTTGCATCATAGCAGGTGGGTTCCTTCTTCAGTAAAAAGCAGAGAGAAGGAATTTTGGTCATTTTCCTGGAGTACTCAGTAGCTAAGAAAACTTCAATCTGGCTTTAAAGTGATAAAAAAAAAAAGACAGGGAAATGTTGATTTTATATCCTTCTGCTTTACTCCTATGGTTCATGTCATGATTCCTATTCAACTGTAGTACCTGAAGTATCTCTTGATGCTTACAAGAAAGAGATTCCTGAAATGTACACTTACCTCTCACGTTCCTATAAACCCACCCACAAAGCATTTCTCCTTTCTACTCTGTCTTTGCCATTCGAGCCCAGCTTTGTATGTATGAAATGTTCCTTAGGTATCTCTAACTTTCTTGAAGAGATCTCTAGTCTTTTCCATTCTGTTGCTTTTCTCTATTTCTTTGCATTGATTGCTGTGGAAGGCTTTTTAAAAAAATCTTGCTTTGCTATTCTTTGGAACTCTGCATTCAGATGGGAATATCTTTCCTCTTCTCCTTTGCTTTTTGCTTCTCTTCTTTTCACAGTTATTTACAAGGCCTCTTCAGACAGCCATTTTGCTTTTTTGCATTTCTTTTCCTTGGGAATGGTCTTAATCCCTGACTCCTGTACAATATCACAAACCTCCGTCCATAGTTCATCAGGCACTCTGTCTATCAGATCTAGTCCCTTCAATCTATTTCTCACTTCCACTGTATAATCATAAGGGATGTGATTTAGGTCATACCTGAATGGTCTAGTGGTTTTCCCTATAATCTTCAATTTCAGTCTGAATTTGGCCAAAAGGAGTTCATGATCTGAGCCACAGTCAGCTCCCGGTCTTGTTTTTGCTGACTGCATAGAGCATCTCCATCTTTGGCTGCAAAGAATATAATCAATATGATATCGGTGTTGACCATCTGGTGATGTCCATGTGTAGAGTCTTCTCTTGTGTTGTTGGAAGAAGGTGTTTGCTATGACCAGTGCATTCTCTTGGCAGAACTCTATTAGCCTTTGCCCTGATTCATTCTGTACTCCAAGGCCAAATTTGCCTGTTACTCCAGGTGTTTCCTGACTTCCTACTTTTGCATTCCAGTCCCCTATAATGAAAAGGACATCTTTTTTGGGTGTTAGTTCTAAAAAGTCTTGTAGGTCTTCATAGAACCATTCAACTTCAGCTTCTTCAGCATTACTGGTTGGAGCATAGGCCTGGATTACCATGATATTGAATGGTTTGCCTTGGAAACAAACAGAGATCATTCTGTCATTTTTGAGATTTCATCCAAGTACTGCATTTCAGACTCTTTTGTTGACTATGATGGCTACTCCATTTCTTCTAAGGGATTCCTGCCAACAGTAGTATATATAATGGTCATCTGAGTTAAATTCACCCATTCCAGTCCATAACACCAATGATCTTCAACTGTCTTTCCCCATCCACCTTCCCAACAACTATAAAGTTATAGTCTTGAGCATAAATCTAATCACCTTCCCAGAAAATCATCAGTGATTCTTCATTGCTTATGAAGTAAAATCCAAACTCTTAAGTCTGCAACTATATCTGCTATAATCTAACCCTACTTCCAAATTGGGAACGAATGCATCAAGGCTGTATATTGTCACCCTACTTATTTAACTTATATGCAGAGTATATCATAGGAAATGCCAGGCTGGATGAAGCACAAGCTGGAATTAAGATTGCCAGAAGAAATATCAATAACCTCAGATATGCAGATGTCACCACCCTTATGGCAGAAAACAAAGAGGAACTAAAAAGCCTCCTGATGAAAGTGAAAGAGGAGAGTGAAAAACTGGCTTAAAACTCAACATTCAAAAAACAAAGATCATGGCATCTGGTCCCATCACTTCATGGCAAATAGACGGGGAAACATCGGAAACAGTGACAGACTTTATTGTCTTGTGTTCAAAAATCACCGCAGAAGGTTACTGCAGCCATGAAATTAAAAGATGCTTGCTCCTTAGAAGAAAAGCTATGACCAAAAGAGACAGCATATTAAAAAGCAGAGACAGCACTTTGTCAGCAAAGGTCCATCTAGTCAGAGCTATGGTTTCTCACGTAGTCATGTACGGATGTGAGAGTTGAACCATAAAGAAGGCTGGTAGCTAAAAAATTGATACTTTACTTTTTTTTTTTTTAGAAGAATTTAGTTGTATTTATATATATATATATATATATATATAAAATCATAAAGTCATGATTATAATTTTTTTTACATTATCATGTTGGTTTTGCCATACATTGACATGAATCTGACATGGGTATATATATGTTCCCCTTCCAGAACCCCCCACCCTCCTCCCTCCCAATTCCCTCTCTCTGGGTCATCCCGGTGCACCAGCCCTGCACATCAAACCTGGGCTGGCGATTGATTTTACATATGATAATTAACATGTTTCAATGCCATTCTCCCATATCATCCTACCCTTGCCCTCTCCCATAGAGTCCAAAAGACTGTTCTATACATCTGTGTTTCTTTTGTTGTCTCACATACAGGGTTGTCATTACCATCTTTCTAAATTCCATATATATGCGTTCGTATACTGTATTTTTGTTTTTGTTCTGGCTTACTTCACTCTGTATGATACGCTCCAGTTTCGTCCACCTGATACTTTTAAACTGTGGTGTTGGAGAAGACTCTTGTGAGTCCCTTGGACTGCAAGGAGATCTAATCAGTCAATCCTAAAGGAAATGAGTTCTGAATATTCATTGGAAGGGCTGATGCTGAAGCTGAATCTCCAATTCTTTGGCCACCTGATGCAAAGAGCAGACTCATTGGAAAAGACCCTGATGCTGGGAAAGATTGCAGGCAGGAGGAAAAAGGGACGACAAAGGACGAAATGGTTGGATGGCATCACTGACTCGATGGACATGAGTTTGAGCAAACTCCAGGAGTTGGTGAAGGACAGGGAAACCTGGTGTGCTGCAGTCCAGATACTCACAAAGAACTGGACATGACTGAGTGACTGAACTGAACTGAACCCTACTTCTCATCCATGCCACATTTCTTCCTGACTTGCCAATCAAACCAGAACACTCACTTTTCCTTTTCACACTATACATGCACTCCCATTCTTTCATTTGCTGATGTCAGGCCTGAGCATACTACCTCCATCTTCTCACAGTGGTGTTCTCCAAGCCCTCCAACTGGTTGCTCTTCATTGAATATCAAAATACTTAATTTTTAATGCTTAATTTTTAATGTTTAATTCTGTCTTAAATTATTTGAAGCTTAGAATTTTGAGTATTTAAATGAAAAGATTGAGTTTAGGTCATCTTTAAATTTCCTTAAGATCAAAAACTCTATTCCAGAAACTTGAGCCTGGACAAATGAATATCCCTATTGATGAAATTGTAACATAAAGCTTCTGTATGAAAGATATTTGGTAATGCTTATTTTATTTTTCCTTTAATGCTTGAAAATAGCAATAGTTATAGATGGCCTTAGTCTTCTAAGGTACAATGATTTCTTATTTTCCCTCTCTACCTAAAGCATGGCCTGGCTCTTATTATAATAACACAATAGACAAGGAATAAAAGTTTAATAATTCTTTTTCAAAAATTCCAGTTATCACTTGGGGAGTATTTCATCCTTAAATCAATATTCTATTTAGGTCATAACAGCAAATATTTAGCAAACTATTAAATATTTAGAAAACACAGAGTGGAAAATGTTGTACCAAAATATTGTTCATACATCTTTGGGAAACTGTGTTCTTTAGGTGTGATATAAAGACTTAAGACTATCCCAAAGGGATAATTCAGAATCCCAAAGGGATAATTCAGAACTTACAAACTGATAAGCACATTTATTTTGAACTGAGCTTTCTGCTAATACATATATTTTCAACTATAGTTCCAAAACTAAGGAATAGAGGCCATTTCTAATCAATTGTATGAATCATTGGAGTTTTTATTGAACTCTAGTACTTTGGAGACACTTTTTTAAAAACTTTGATAGTACGTGATGAATTTTAGAAGAGAGATTTGAATCATTAGGACCCAGCTTCAATGGCAAGAAAGATGAAGTGAAAACAACGTAACATCTCCAAATGAATTTCCATCTTTTCTACAGCTTTTAGAAGACAGAAGATAGATCTGTGCCCTTCATTCATGTATTCATTTAAATAACAAATAGTTTTGAACACATACTGTGTACAAATCACTGTTTTAGACAAGGTACTACAGCAGTGAACAGTAGGCAAAAATCCCTGCCTTGTGGAATTAACATCCTAGCTGGAGGACACAGGCACTATTAGTAATAAATTATACACGAGATTGACTTTGCTGGTGGCCCAGATGGTAAAGAATCTGCCTGCAATGCAGGATACCCAGGTTCAATCCCTAGGTCAGGAAGATGCCCTGGAGAAAGGAATGGCAACTCATTCCAGAATTCTTGCCTGGAGAATCCCATGGAGTCTTGCAGGCTACAGTCCATGGGATTGCAAAGTGTCAGACACAACTGAGCCACTAACACGACCAGCACACACTATGTACTACTTTAGAAGACATGCACTATAAGAAAGGGAAAGAGGGAGATCTCGGGAATAGTGTGACATAATTTTAAATAAAATAAATGGGGAAGTGCTCACTGATGCTATGACTCAAGTAAAAACAGCCTCAATCATAACATTTGTCAATGTTCCTGAAAAGGGACATTGTCTAGAAAGTGGCTGTCAGTTTCAGGTAGATCACCTTGGCTTGTCCAACTCTCTGTTTTACGGGAGGTAGGGTTCAACAAGAAGGAATGCAGAAATAGCACCTCTAAAAGAGCAGTCACAGGGTGGAGGCAACCATTTCCCATATTTAGGAGTAATTCTATGGCCAGGTTTGAGGAAATTGAGGGAGGGAGAGGGACACATCTGGGGAAAGAAAACTCCAGGCTGAGAGAACTACAAAGGTTCTAACAATGAGAATGCCTGGCAAACTTAACAACCAAGGACTGAGGCAGAGTAATTGAGGGTGAGTTGGGGGTTATTGAGGTCAGAGTATAATAATAGAGGGACAAAGCAGCTGCATTCTGCAAGAATATTATAGGGACAAGCTTTACATCTGAGTGAATTGGCTGCTGGGAATTGTTGCTAGAGGATTTTAAGCAAAGGATTGTCATGGAATCATGACAAATAATAGAAGAGCTAGCAGATACATTTGACTAGATATCTTAATTTACTTGAATTCTCATTCAAGTATCATTTACAGATAATAACTGTTATTTGTGTACCTACATCTGTGGGCTAGGGAGGAAGAAGTTCTGATTCTAGCTAGTGCCAAGTAGACACATAGTTTTGAAAAAGATTTTTGATCTTTATCTTACTGTACTTTTTTTGCCCTTTACTTGTAAAAATTAACCTGTTAGACTAAGAGGCCAAATATTATAACTTTGTTAAGAAGTTGGTATTTAATATGAACTCTAAGAACCTTCTTACATTATTCTAATTTTTAACTCATTTTGAATATTTTCCATCCAATTGATAGGTTTTAAGTAACTCTGATAATCAGTAATTTCATTCTGATAAAAGTTTAACAGTTCCTTCTGACATTAGTGAAATTATTATGCTACTTAAAATAGAGCATATGCTGGTTGCCTATGGGAAATGCAGATATTTCTTTTTTGCTTTCTCTGTGCAATATAAAGTTTATTAATAAAGTTTTAAGCAGTTATTTGGATAAAAACTGTGCATAATTCACTTAAAATAAGAATATTCTACAGCATGTGTCACTTTTCCTTTAAAATTAGATTAATTGGAGAGATCTGAATGCTTACAATTTCAATATTCTTGAGATATTATTATTTTTATAAGCATCCTACATCAGTATGTTAATTTATGATTTTAAAGCAACTCAGAAAATCTACACAGACTTTAGCACTTGATCAATCCTACAAATAATCCTTAAAAATGTGAAAGTAGCTTCTTTAAATAGACTAAATTGGAAAAAAAATTATTTCAATGGTTTATTTAGCATACTCATAGTGAGTTGCATCATTGGTGTAGTCAGAAATGCAATTGACTTGATAGGAGTATTCATTCCCTCCATCTTGGAATATGCTTTTTGGAATAGTGTATCTTTCATTTTCTGATCTGAGTGGACACTCCAAGCTCTCTATTAACTCTGTTTGGCCACCACTTTTAAAAGTGCAACTGTTCAGTTTCTTGTGCATGAATAGCAACTTCAGAAAAGAGTCCTATTCATTGAACAAGTTGGTGAATAACATTTGCAGAAAATGAAGGCTCTCCAGTACTAATCAAAATTTCCTTTGGTGTCCTATTACTCTCATGTTGTAACTGCTTGACAATCTTATAATTACAGCTTCAAGATTTTAGCCTGAATGGGTTTGTTTGGTCTCACTTCCATTATTTTTGCCATATATCATACTAACAAATGTTTGTTGTAGCCTTTCTTAGTCAAGTCTTTCTCATGAGACCAGGAAGTCAAAGCAGTAATATCTAATACTGCATAATAAGAAAGATATCCTAATTGGTTGATAGTTTCTTTTCCTGCTTTCTTTTTTTGTTTCTCATGATGGACTGGCTGTTAGATCTTTCTATTTGAAGTAAATTAGGCTAGAATTTAAAACTGAAATACAAGGAAAAGGGAAGGAAATCAAAAAGGAGGAGGAAAAAGTGAGCATATAACTATGGATTTTAAAAAAAAAAAAAAACTCAGATGTGCTACCCCATTTCATTTGTCAGGCTAATTAGTGTACTAAAACCTTTATATTTTGCCCCAGGAAATTAATTCACACTCACTTCTTAAACAAAAATGCAAATTTAAAAATCATCACATATGCTCATCCCATTCTTCTTCTGAACCATATTCTCCACTAGAATTCCAATATCTGAACTAGAGTTCACATTTGGAATCATAAAAGACATTTATGTGTTAGAGTTTCTTAGTTTTATATCTACCAATGTAACTTCAGCATGAAAATCTTATTCATGTATCTATCTCCATAGCACACTTCATTCCTTCATTAATTTACTAATTCATTCATCCAGTCTAGCACCTAACCTACCAGAAATGTTGCATATTTTATACTGGGATTTGGTTTGATTTAACATAAAATTCTGGTCAAATATTTTCAGCACTGTGAAGAGTTTATTTTGATAGGTGAAAGTTTAATATGAGACTATATTCAGAATATATGACAAATGACAGAATAGATCATTAAAGGCATGGTGCTTGTTTGTATTTAGATAGGAATTCACTGGCCTATAAGAGGATAACATAGGCAAAACACTCTCTGCCATAACCCAAAGCAGGATACTCCATGACCCACTTCCCAGAATATTGGAAATAAAAACACGAATAAACAAATGGGACCTAATTAAAATTAAAAGCTTTTGCACAACAAAGGAAACTATAAGCAAGGTGAAAAGACAGCCTTCAGAATGGGAGAAAATAATAGCCAATGAAGCAACGGACAAACAATTAATCTCAAAAATATACAAGCAACTCCTGCAGCTCCATGCTAGAAAAATAAACAACCCAATTAAAAAGTGGGCCAAAGAACTTAACAGACACTTCCCCAAAGAAGATATAAAAATGGCTAACAAACACATGAAAAGATGTTCAACATCACTCAT
>ML664157.1:1057279-1085976 GCA_007570785.1 Antilocapra americana
TAGACCTGCCATATGACCCAGCAATCCCACTGCTGGGCATACACACCAAGGAAACCAGAATTGAAAGAGCCACGTGTACCCCAATGTTCATCGCTACATTGTTTACAATAGCCAGGACATGGAAGCAACCTAGATGCCCATCAACTGACGAATGGATAAGAAAGCTGTGGTATATATACACAATGGAATATTACTCAGCATTAAAAAAAAAATTCATTTGAAGCAATTCTACTCAGATGGACGAAACTGGAGCCCATTATCCAGAGTGAAGTAAGCCAGAAGCAAAAACAACAATACAGTATATTAACGCATATATATGGAATTTAGAAAGACGGTAACGAGAACCCAACATGCGAGACAGCAAAAGGAACGCAGATGTATAGAATAGACTCGTGGACTTTGTGGATGAGGGTAAGGGTGGGATGATATGGGAGAAGGGCATTGAAACATGTTAATCATCATATGTCTAATCAATCGCCAGCCCAGTATTGATGCTCGGGGATGGTGCAGCGAGATTTCCCGGGGGGGAGGGAGGAGGGAGGGGGGTTCTGGAGGGGGAGCATATGTAAACCCATGGTGATATCATGTCATTGTATGGCAAAAACAATAAAAAAATAAGACATAGGAAGAGGATTTTATTAATCCCTTTTAACAAATGCAGAGGTTAAAAAATGGTTTCAGCAAGCTCCATAAAAGATCAGGGTCTACATGGTAAAAAAAGAAATATACTGCAAAGCACTAAATGGATATGAGTGGGCTTTTTGTAAGAAGAATTAATGAAAATAATACTTTAAGTTTCTTTCTCCACATGTTTAGCTTAAAGAGACCATGGAAGAGGGAAGATGACAGATACTCTAAGAAACACTTGTATCTCTAAGCCTTGCTCATTTTAGTCACTACGTTGATATATACCTCAGCAAAAATACACAATATATTATTTGTCTACAACTTATCAGGGACAAGAAAAAAATTAAAAAAAAAAAAAGAAAGCCTTTATTACTAAACTGATTTCCTCAAACCAACTAAATCATGTTTAAGACTTGAGGGAGGTGGGAGGGGGTTCTGGAAGGGGAATCCATGTATACCCATGATGGATTCATGTCAATGTATGGCGAAACCAACACGATAATGTAAAGAAAATAAATTAATTAATTTAAAAAAGATTAAAAAAATACTTGAAATGTCCCAGAGAAATGGCCTATCACATATCAAAACATATTGTAGCATAAAAAAATTTTAAACAGATCAGTGGAAGCAGAGTCTAGCATATGTAAAAAACATTGTATGTGATAAAGAAGATAGCACAGTTTAATGGGAAAATAACTGACTATTCCAAACTTGTTGCTGGGAAAACTCGCCAAGTACAGAGGGAAAAAAATGTAGCTCGGATCCTCATCTCTGACTCTACATAAAAATATCTAAATGAAGAATGAATTTGCAGGATGGGAGTCTATTAAAAAATGAAAAGAAATAACACAAGAGCTTGTAGAAAAGCTAGATATGAGTAAAAGTAGCAGGATAGGAAATATTATTTCCAAAAACAAAGTAAAAGATTGACTATCTAAAATTTAAAATAGGGTGCAAATTAAAAGGCAAAATGACAAATATATTTGCCATATATGTAACAGAGAATTGCATAATCTTATATAACAAGATCTTATGAATGAGGAAGTGCATAATGTATCTCAATAAAGGAAAAATAAGGGTGAATGGAAACACAATACTGTAAAACAGTAATAAATAAATGTACATATGTATATTTTTATATTATTAGAATTATATTCATTATATTTTTATTGTAGTTATTCAAAGCTCCCTGGAGAAGGGATAGGCTACCCACTCCAATATTCCTGCCTGGAGAATCCCCATGGACAGAGGAGCCTGATGGGCTACGGTCCATAGGGTTACAAAGAATTGGACATGACTAAGTGACTAAGCACATTATTCAAAGTTAGTTGGAATTGTGATAAGGCAGTCAAATGAGTTTTCTGCACCTGTTGATTTTGTTTCCCCTTATCAATTTTCAACTTGTTTTCTGCTTCTTTTTTTCCAAAAAACTCTACTAAAACAAGTTTGAAGGGAGGAAGACAGCTAAATCTTAGCATTTAACTGTGTAATACCAAATCTTATTTAAATATAAGTCCTGTTTCCTCAGTTGAGATTTAAAATTTAGGATGAAAAAAGTAACTTCTCTCTTTTTAAACCATCAAATCTAAAAACGCTTTTTTTTGTTGTTAGAATATTAGCATAAATATTTCATCTCAGCTGTTTTTACCTTTTTTCATTTAATATGCATTATATCTGTATATACAGCATGTTTAAATATATATATGCATATATAATTAATGGAAAAGGAAATAGCAACCCACTCCAGTATTCTTGCCTGAACAGAGGAGCCTGGCAGGCTACAGTCCATGGGGTCACTAAGAGTCTGACATGACTTAGCAACTAGACAACAATACAAAATGAATATATACAATACTTATATTTTCTCAATCATTTATTTCCATAGAAGCTTCTCTCCTCCACCCAAGATACTGTTATTCAAATAGAAAACTTGGGTGACAAATGAACATAGCAGAGTTGAAAGCTGATTGTTTAATTATGAATAGGTAGTCTTTACGCAATAAGAAAAGTCTGAGCCAGTTGAGGATCTTAAATTTTTCTGCAACTCAGAGTAAATAACTCATATATATATATATGCATGCTAAGTAGCTTCAGTTGCATTTGATTCTTTGTTACCCTATGGACTGTAGTATGTGTGGTTCCTGTGTCCATGGGATTCTCCAGGCAAGAATACTGGAGTGGGTTGCTATGCCCTCCTCCAGATGATCTTTCCAATCGAGGCATCGAACCCAGGTCTTTTACATCTCCTGCATTGGCAAGCTGGTTCTTTAACACTAGTGCCAATTGTGAAGCCCAAATAACTTATATACTTTCATGACTCATATACATACCATGTTCATCTTTAATTTCAATGACAGCAAAAATATGATGGAGACAGAATAAAGAAGGGCAACCAGGAATTATCTAATACATTAGTCACTTGAAGACTGTCATGGCCCATAGCCTAATGCCATAAAGAGCAGTGAACTGCACTCAGAATTACTTGAGGCTCCTGGAAACTGGTGGAATCCTCCTAACACTAAAACAGCATTAGCCATCAAATTTCAGGGGCCTCCAGAAAGTTCTACATGTTGGCTGAATTAGTGGTACATCAAAGGGAAAGTAACTTTGAAAGAAGTCAATTATCTTCATTCCAGATCTTAAACCTGAATTAGACCATATAGGTTGGCCTAGTTCATCAGCCCTATTCCAAAGAAAACCTGGATTTAATTTAAAACTCAGTAAGGCATTAAAAGGCCCCCTTAAGCCCCATCTAGTAAAGATATACTCATCCCAAACCCTAAAGTCTAACTAACCAAAATAAGGGTCTTGTCTTGTGTACAGAGATTTAATTACCCAAGAACTGGCAAATAGTGAGTACACTGACATACCCTAGATAACATCATATATCCATGTTCTTAATCACTTTCTCTCGAATGAGGCCTTAACATAATTGCCCAGCAGAAATAAGGATGCCAGGAGGATAGAATGACAAGGAGAATGACTTTAATTACTTGAGAAAATTCTCATGACATCTTTAGTTTATTCCTATTCATGGAATGAAACAGTCCAATTTTAAAGTAGGTACAACTTGAGTTTCATCCTGGCTAAAACTCAAGGAAAATGTATGTTGCCTGGTCATGCCATTGATTATTCTGTGAAAATAGTCTGTCTGCTGAATTGTGCTTTCACTGCCAAAGAGTAGACAAAACCAACAGATTGTTTATCTCACACTTTTGTATAATTGTGTAATTAACTTAAAATTGCACAGCACTATCCTTGCATAAAAACAGTGGACAATTTCAGGAAAAGAAATGGAAGAATTTCAAATAGACTCATGGCAGAACTTCTGTGTGATAAGGTTTGTTTACATCAGTAAATTTCTACCAAAGTTATTAATCTGTCCTCAGAAATGCCAAATGAGTTAACTATTGAAACGTAAAATTGGAATCTTCAAAATCAACACTAACTTTTTTCTTAACATAAAACATTTTAAAATAGTGTGTTTGGCACAGGCAAATTATGTGATCTGTAACTCACTGAACTGTTAAAAGAGCCAGGATCCTGAAGACAACAGAAAGCTAAACATCTGGAGAAAATCTAGTACCCAAAGATGGATTATACAGTGTGGTAACAGGTGGTGCTAAGAACTATTAAGCTGATTTAAATAAAAAGGGCAAATACCTCCAATTCCATTTTTTGCAATAAATTCCTTTAAGCAGGTGCAAGGGCAAAGCAGAATTTGTTCACTTGTGTTAAGTATGAAAGGGCTTCCTTTTCTTTTCTTTTTAGAATATTTGAGATTACATTACTTTAATTAAAATATCACTGTATACTGTGTTTTGTTTTTGTCATTCAAAAGAAATGTAAATAATACAGTATCAAAGTCACTAAATATCTGAAACAACTGTCTACATGCTGACAGATTAAATGGAGGAAAATAAACCAGTCAAAAAATGTTAACTATGTTCCTTTCCCTTAAAAGGAGTTGAAATTTTGTTTTTAACAAAAACCAAATAATAAAGACATCTTAGGAAAATAGCCTTTAAAAATCAAAGGAAAATCCTCGTTATCAGAAATCTACATTTTATCTCAGGCTTGGCCACTTCTATTTCTCAGTGTCTGGCTTTCTCAGCTCCAAAGGAAAAATAGGAGACAGTCTGGTCTCTCCATATTTAAAAATATGGCATAAATTTAACACTTGGAGTAATTTTCTTAAAAATATAAAGGTTCAGGTTTCTCATTTTGGATCCAAGATAACAAAGTAATAATGGTTTAGAGAAGAAGTGGTCATCTAACTGCAGCTAGACTGACAACTCAATAAATGGAGGTCAAGTTTTAATTACCTGTAAACAGTGAAAACTCTGAGGTTAATAGATACTGAAATATTGTCTGGGTATTTAAATACTATGACCATCTAATTTTTTGTGATTTTAATACTTAGAGCTGACATCTCGAAACATGTTTTTCATTACACTTTTAATCTGTGCCTTGCCAGGCATGTCAGTGCTTTATGAGCAGCACCAACAGAAGTCTGCCATGCCTAATCTGTTTTGCAGATTCACACACTGAAGTGGAAACCTTTGGTGACTCATGAAGTCTGAATTTTCATTTTTAAAAAATGTTCGTATTTAAATACATTTTTCCAAGATTTATGTCTCAACTATTACTGTGAGAATTGGAGGCCAAAAGATATGCTGTATATAAAGTGATTTAATTTCCAGTCTGAAACAAAACACTTCTCAAATGATTTTTAAATGATTGTATGTTTTCTTTCTTCCAGTAGTCCATGAAGCCATGTAGTCTAATTTGTATATCACATTATACAAATGTGGTATACATTTGTTTTCGATTGTTTGACTTGCATCCATTATAGCAAAGCAAAATTCTATCAGTGTAGAGTTTGATATATTTTCCTACATCTATGTGTGGTTTCTAATATGTATTATAATTTAGGCTTCAGAAATATCGCTTGCCACATTACTAAATTCTCTATGTATTTATTTCTGAAAGAGCACACCCCTGCTTCACCACATAACAACTTTTATCGGTGTATTTCTCTATGAAACCAGAAAAAGAATTTGACACCTATATTTTTCCTCTACTTCAACTTTTTATTTTGTAATGACATATACCAAATTAATAAACAATGAAATGATAGTTTCAGGAGAATAGTGAAGAGACTCAGCCATACATATACATGTATCCATTCTCCCCCAAACTCTTCCGATCCAGGCTGCCATATAACATTGAGCAGAGTTCCATGTCCTTGGTGGATGACACTTTTATTTATAAACATAGAGCTTGGAAATGCTGGAGCTCTCTGGATCTAAGGTATTTTAAGGAGACAGATATATAGAAATTCGAGGGTTGGTTCAGCTGTTTGTATTTTCAAATCTCCAGATTATTCTCTCAAGAGTAAGCCAAAATGTATCTGATCTTAGTTCCATTTTTCTTAGATGTCTTTTCACCTCACCGGCTGAGAAGTTCACCATGAGAATGATAAAGTTACTATTTAGTGAAGATGATTAAAGAAGCCCTGTGAATTCTTCAAGAGTGAATAACACCAAGCTTAAAAAGACACTGCTGAGATGCAAGCAAGAATGGGGCACTGAAAATATTTCCAGATGCAGCCCCTTTCCTTTAGAATTAGTGTTTCCTTTTCATCACAGAGAAGCTCCTATATTCTACATTAATATAGCAAAATACTTTAATATCACATCCATTTTTATAACCACAAAGAATGTGGGATTTTTCTTTGTCTTATAATACCTTACTAAAGTAACTCATCTATTCAGTGAAGGAAAAAAACCAAGAGATTTGACACTGCAGCCTATCTGCTTCCTTTTCTCCAACCCATCTTATCCCTTCCCTTCTTGTTCTCTTAATTTTTCCATCACTCCTGAGTCAAAACAGGGGGAAAATATGCTTTCTACCGTCAAGGAGCTTAGAACCCAGCAGAGCAAAAAGCAAAATTAAACTGCAGGTAAGAGCAGAATAGAAATCAAGGACCACAGGCAAGCTCTCTTGTTCTCAATCCAAGGCTCCTTCTACTCTATCTGGCTGTTTTAAGTCCTTTAGCCCCAGTGTTTGCAACAGATTAGCTTACTCTGGAGATGTGAACTAAAGGGACTGACCATTGAAAAGTTATAATTTTGGTAATAGTTTTGTTTTTAAAATTTGGAATCCCTTGTATATAATTTTAGAAATATAGAAAGTGTTTCTTCTACATTTGCTTAATTGATGTTTTATTGAACAGAAGTAAATGAACTATTTTAACACCCTACATCTCCTTGTAAGAAAATCTTCATCAACTAAAGAGAGTTATTTTGGCTATAGTTTTCTATCCTTGCTTTATAATTTTATGTCTTTATAATCTGAAACTCCCCACATGCTTCTTTTTTTTTACAAACTCATTTTCTGGTCTTGAAGGGAATTGCCACAGTGCCTAAATCATTAGTAGAATATCTGATAAAGCTGAATTGACTTAGATTGGCATTTTGCATATACTATTGAATATTAAGAGAAAAAGAGTACAGTGTCCAGGAAGTTGTTAAAAAACAACTTTTTGTTAAAAAATTAAAAAATTTTCCTGGAATAACTAAAAGCCCATGGCCACTGGTGGGGAAAGATGATGGAAACATACCCATCAGCAAATATAAGAGAGCCGTTGCATCTACTGAATAAAAATGAAGGAGCATTAGAGTAACTGACAGAGCAGGAAATGAGAAAACTGTAATAAAGCACATAATAGCACATATTAAGAAAGTAGTACTCAACGTGGGCATTTTTCCGCATTGATATTAATTTGGTGTCAATATAGATTCAGAGAATGGAAAATCATTTTAGTCACTAATGCAAATTAAAAATTAGTGAAAGTAATATGAATTAAAGCTAGCTAATAGTACATTTGCAATTATCTCTATATCCTCTAATCCTCTAAAAGAGCATAATCCTTCAGTGACTTTAAATAAATAAACCTGTCTATAATAAGATACAGCACCAGCAAGGGTAAATCATTTCAAAATAAGTTTGAAATACCATGTGAGTCTAGACTTTCAACATTTAGGGCTCATGATTATAAATCCAAGAGTAGGTTATTATCATCTATACTTGGGAAATGCTTTTACAAATGAATATGTATATCAGTAATAGTAAATGAATATTGATGACATGTAAGAAACCAAATTCAAGAAAGTAGCAAACCGACTGGAAAGGGATGATGTGTGTATTGGAAGAAGAGCTCAACCATCCACAATGGATCTAACTTTGGGTGGGAAACTTGCCTGTGCTTCATTTTCTTTACCTGTGAACTGGACATGGTCAGAGTTATCTTGTAAGTTACATCTGGGATTTAGGAATTCTACATGCACACACACACACACACTAAACACATAGTGTCTGGCTGGCATTGTATCTGACACATACTAGGCATCTGAAATAATAACTAAAACAATAAAAATACTTTTATTGTCATTATGATTATTGTTGGCATTGCTTCTATTATTATGATGATGATCATTATTGTCACATTAAGTTGGTCAGAGTTCCCAATAACTATCTCAATACATTGTATCTTTTAGAATGAATTGAGTGGTGAGTTATGAGTATGAAGATTCAGCTGAATGACAACTACTTAGAGAGAGGAGTTTTTCTAAATATATATTATATATATTCACTGTATAATTTCTAATTATGTACATATATTATAGTCATTATCTTTAGGTAGGATACAAAGATTTCCATTCTTCTACTAGAATTAAAAGAGATAACATCATGTTACAAAGTATGGTCACCAATTACTTTCTTATTTCATGATAGTTTGCCATAGCTGTTAAGTGAAGTTTCAGTGCCTTTTGTTAAACCTGTATGAAAGTACTCTTCGTTTAATGACACTGAATATAAGATAGTTAACTAAAAAAAGAAATTCTTCAAGCATATTATTTCATGATGGCCCTGGAGAGCATTGGACAGAAAGTTCAGGATAATCTATAAAAAGCAAGGTGAAGGGAGGGGGTGGTGAAAGGGGCCAAGGGGCTAGGGGGCCATGTGAATCCATGTGGAAAAATGATCAGTGCTGGAGAAGGTTAAATTCCCAGTCCCTGAAGTCTTGCTGTTGTGGCTACAGCCCAAGAAAGTTAATGAAAGAAAGGAGGACTGACAACTCCTGCTGCTTCGACATGAGCTTACCACCTCATTACTGGCCAGATTCTTAAAACCAGAAGAAAAGAATACTCCTGCCAAGGAAAAGAGTAAGAGCCAAAGTGAGAGAGTCATCCAAGCAAGGCATTGCTGATACTGGATGAAGATCAAAGCAATAGCAAACAAAAGAAACTGGACAGAAAGTAGCTGAGCCAAGGACTCTGACCACAGACTAGACAACTATCCAAAACCCTAGGCAGGAGAGATGGAAAGAACCAGTTAAATCCCTCAGTCCTCCCTGCCGAACAGGAAAAAGTAAATGAAGGGACACCATCTGCTCCCTTTCCCAGAAGAGAGAGTTTCAACTCCTCATGGTTAGCAATGCAAACATTTTCAAAAGCATTACTCTAATTACAAATGATTAGAAATGATTCCTAGAAGCAAAGACTTAACTCACGGTGTGCCTGACTAATGAACGCTTTCTGCATACCCCACTGCACTTGGAGCTAACTTTGAAAGCACTGGCTGGAGACAGTTTCTGAGTGTTTAAACTGATCCTTGTAAAGGTAATCGGTGGCATCACTTTTTCTCTAAGCATACAATTCAAGATCTTTTTTCTAAAGTACAGCATAAATTCACAGGCTATTCCAGGACTAGAAAGTTCAGTTTTTGTGTTTCAGTTGGTGTCTGGGTTCGGATTTGTGATTGTGCTTGCCAAACTGAGGGGGGAACTACAGAGCAACTAAAATTAAATGTTTAAAATTAAATTTATAATAATACTTTCCATGGAAATTTAATTTATTATTATAGATTTAAATTTCAGTGTCATCTCTGTATAAGGGGTAAATCATCCTTACACCACCATTAAAAATTGGTAATTCCAAGTGTTGGCAGAGGAGTGGAGCAACAGGAACTCTTATACATTGCTGGTGGGTATAAATTTGGAAAGCTGTTTGGTAATTTCTATCCAATCAACGCTTTTCTTATCACCCAGCAATTACATAACTCAAGATACACATAAACAAAATACATATGTATATGCATCAAAAGATGTGTTCTAGAAGTTTCTTAGCATCCTTAGCCAATGTTCAGTTCAGTTCAGTCGCTCAGTCAGGTCCGACTCTTTGTGACCCCATGGACTGCAGCACATCAGGCCTCCCTGTCCATCACCAACTCCCGGAGTTTACTCAAACTTATTTCCATTGAGTCGGTGATGCCATCTAACCATCTCATCCTCTGTCATCCCCTTCCTCTTCTCCTCCCACCTTCAGTCTTTCCCAGCATCAGGGTCTTTTCCAGTGAGCTGATGCTTCACATCAGGTGGCCAAAGTATTGGAGTATTAGCTTCATCAGTTCTTCCAATGAATATTGAGGACTGATTTCCTTTAGGATGGATTGATTGGATAAATAAGTTGTACTCTACAGCATGGGTTGGGAAACTATGGCTCATGGACCAAATCTGGCCACCACCTGGTTTTGTAAATAAAGTTTTATTAGAACATAGGCACATCTATTCATTTACACATTGTCTATTGCTGCTCTCATGCTGTAATATACCACAATATTAGAACTGAGTAGTTGCAACAGAAACCACAGAGCTTAAAAACCAAGAAATATTTATTGTATATACCTGTGATAGAAAAAGTCTGCTTTCTAGCAGTGAAAACTAATGTACTATGGTTATAGTTAACAACATGGATAAATCTCAAAAATAAAATGTTGAGTGATAACAGGCAGACACAATAGAGAAATTACTGTTTGATTACATTTATATAATGTTCAAAGGCAGGCAAAATTAGAATGATAAATGTCAGAAAAATGATTACATTTGTGAGGGGATTAAAGACTAGAAGGGAGCATGATGGAGATTTCTGGTTCCATCTCCAGGTGTAAATATTCATTTGTAAATTCACTTACATTTGTGAACTTTTCTATATGTTTCAATGAAACTGCTTAGAAAAGTAAAATACAAGTTAGCCAAACGTGAAAAACAGAGGCAATATTATGTTTGTTAATGATTACTTAAGATATTTTCAAGATTTTACCTACATATTTTATTTACATACTTATGTAAATATTTACATATTTTTATTGAAGTATAGTTGATTTACTTTGCTTTGTTAATTTCTGCTCTGTAGCCTAGTGACTCAGTTTATGTATACACACATATTCTTTTTTTTAATATTTTCTATATGATTTATCACAGGATATTGAAGATAGTTCCCTGTGCTATACTGTAGGACTTAGTTGTTTATCTAGTCTATATATAATAGCTTACATCTGCTAACCTCAAACTCCCTTTCCAGCACACTCCCATTTGGCAACCACAAGTCTGTTCTCTATGTTTGTGAGCCTGCTTCTGTTTTGTAGATAAGTTCTTTTGTGTCATATGTTTGATTCTACTTACGAGTGATATTGGATTTCCCTGGTAACTCAGTGGTAGAGAATCTGCCTGCAGTGCCAGAGATTCAGGACATGGGGGTTTGATCCCTGAGTCTGAAAGACCCCCTGGAGGAGGGCATGGCAACTCACTCCAGTTTTCTTGCCTTGAAAATTCCATGAATAGAGGAGACTGGTGGGCTACAGTCCATGGGATGGCAAGTGACTGAGCCACATTTGAAAAAAAACCTGATGCTGGGAAAGACTGAAGGCACGAGAAGGGGATGACAGAGGATGAGATGGCTGAATGGCATCACTGACTCAATGAACATGAGTTTGAGTAAACTCTGGGAGTTGGCAATGGATAGGGAGGCCAGGCATGCTGCAGTCCATGGGGTTGCAAAGAGTCAGATCTGACCAAGCAACTGAACTGAACTGAGCACATTAATGTATCATAAGGCATTTGTTTGTCACTTTCTGACGTAGTTCACTTAGTATGATAATTTTTAGGTCCATCCATGTTGCTGCAGATGGCATTATCTTGTTCTTTTTTATGGCTGAGTCATGTTTCACTGTAGATATGTACCATGTCTTCTTTATCCATTCATCTGTCAATGGACATTTAGGTTGCTTCCATGTCTTGACTATTGTGAATAGTGCCGAAGTGAACATAGGGGTGCAAGTATTTTTTTGTATTCAAGGAGTGGAATTAGGATACACCATATTTTGAAGTTGAGAGTCATGAACATGAAAATGAACATATTATCATAAGTAACAATTTATACAATCAAGAATTATATATGCCGGTTCCTAATTATTTTCTCAACAACATACAAAATCTAAAATGTCCAATCACTATTTTTATAAGAAACCCTCAAACAGAAACAACACAAGATCATGTTGTTTTGAGAATGCTCTTTGATATTGGCAACTCCATTAAGTTATTTAGAATATTCAAGGTCGTTTAGGATTTTTTCCTCTTGAACTTAATTAAAAGAAACCATTATTTAATGGTTTAACCATTTATTAATACCAATTTCCCACTCTATCATGCTCATTGACTAAGTGAGTAGAGCTATAAATGAGTGCATAGGCTCTTCAAATTTGTATCGTGGCATAAGATATTGAAAAACTATAATTACTTTTTTAAATTATGAGATATCCCAGATTAATAATGATAGTTTAGAAAATTAATAATATATTTTGGAAATCCATTAGTCATGGCTTAAACTTAAGCTCTTTTGCCCTCACGTCTTTTTCTTATCATTATTTTTTAATATTACTAAAAATCTCACTTTAAACACAGTTTAATAAACTAGAAACCTTTTGAGGGATGAAAAAAATCAAATGATAAATGCTTTTACCAGTTCCATTATTAAAGAGACAGTTATATCAGAAAAGCAGCTCTCAATTGCAGACCTATATCTGAGTTTCTGAAATTGTTTCTGATTGGTTTTAGTTTTTTCAACATATGTGGACTATTGATGTGATTCCCACACAAAAAATATTGGGATTTAAAGTGAAGAGTCTTTGTATAGAACAGTCTTTTGGACTCTATGGGAGAGGGCAAGGGTGGGATGATATGGGAGAATGGAATTGAAACATGTAAATTATCATAGGTGAAATCAATCGCCAGCCCAGGTTTGATGCTTGATACAGGGTGCTCAGGGTTGGTGCACCAGGATGACCCAGAGAGATGGAATCGGGAGGGAGGTGGGAGGGGGGTTCTGGAAGGGGAATACATATATACCCATGGCGGATTCATGTCAATGTATGGCAAAACCAACACAATAATGTAAAGAAAAATAATAATAATAAATAAATAAAATTTAAAAAAAATAAAGTGAAGACTCAATGTTCTAAACCCTTGAAAACCCGTGATTTCTTCCAAAAGAAGGTATTTTGATGATTAGATAATACTTATAGTGTTTAATAAATTAATAACAAATCAGAAACCTAATCCAGTGATTATCCTATTTGGCTGAGAGGAAGATGCCTAAATTTATGACTAGAAAAATTTCAAGTTATCTGTAAAATTACAATTCCTTCCATAATATGATTAGAATAAGAAAAGCATGCACACACATCCAAAAAATGACATATATTCAAACACAGTTTCTGAATGTCTAGATTATGAACATTGAAGATTATCCATGTTTTCTTTTTTTATCTACCCATAATAGGATTTACACTTTTTAAATTGAAACCTGACCTTTACTGTAAATTGTTATCTTCTGCTTCTCTAACTATAAGTTCCATGAAGGTAGAGATATGTGTGTTTACTCAATAATACTTTTCCAAAGGTACTATAGTACCTGAAATGTATCAGAAAGTCAATGAATATTAACTATTAACTGCATGAGAATAAAGAAGGTAGAGCAAATGGATCCCAAATAACAGCAGCAGAGCCATCAGATAAAAGAAACTTCAAAAAATATTTAATCTATTAAGTAAGATGTGAAACACAGTCAAGGGTGGACATAGGGGACATTTTGGTTTGGAAACCTTTATTTATTCATATAAAGGGTTTGGAAACCTTTATTTATTCATATAAAGCCACAAACCAAATAGAATTAATAAAAGTTGCTTAAGGCAAATATTAGGGGCTACTTGAGGATGAGAGAGTTAAAAGTGAAGAATATTCATTACTTTTAACTCTCTCATCCTCAAGTAGCCCTAATATAAAGGTGTTTTATAAAAATATTCTACAAGGTTTATTATTTTATGATAGGAAGAAAATGTGACATGAGGGAAATTAAAACACCTACTTCAACAAATATATACTTATTATTGCCTAAAATATTCTGGGCATTGTTCATGTATCAACATGTAGATATATTGTTGTTTAGTCGCTAATTTGCATCCAACTCTTTTGTAACCCCATGGACTATAGCATGTGTGTGTGTGTGTGTGTGTGTGTGTGTGTGTGTACTAGGGCAGAGAAGCCTGAGAAGTTCCATGGAGTAGATGATGTATAAACTATTTCCTTCAAGGTAACATTTAAAGGAATTATTAAATGAATTATTAATAATGTTTAGTAGTAACGATCTTAAACCACTCCATTACATTTTTATTATAATTATAACATCTTGAGAGAACCTGATGAACAAGCTAATCATTTAAAATTTAAGTAATAATCACCAACATGAAGCAAGAAAATGAATAACTAATGGAAAATATTTGTGGTGGAGAAGTAAAAGGATTTTTCATTTTTAGGGCATGTCAATGTTAATTGAAGATGAATGAGTTTTTATAAGTCAGCAGTTCCAATATTTTGTTATTTCAGAAAATGATAAAAATTCTTTAGTGATCAGTCCTATGATAGAACAATCTTTTGATCCCATAAATTTACAAGATTCATCCAAAACTAAGAGGTAAATGATGTATTTAATTTTTAAAAGCAAAATGAAAACAAAAAAGAGAGATAGAAGCCTGAGAAAACTATTTTGTTTCCTATTATTTGGCCTGCTTTTTGTATGTGCATTTTTTAAAAAACCAGTGGAGGATTAATAAGGAGTATTTTTCCCTTCTTTTCTGGAAACTGGAAATCAATGGGTTCTTTGCACACACACACACACACACACACACACACCACACACACAAACTGTGTGTGAGAGGAATTTTTATTCATCAACCTCTTGATAATGCCTCACCCTGTATGAAATGTAAACCCTTAAAATATATTCAGCCTTCTGGCGGGACATTTTTGGATGTTTAACTGGTTAATGAGTTAAAGTAACATCTGATTTCAGGCAGTGACTTACACCTTTTTAGATGCTTAAATTGGAAAAGCTTTGTTTGATGGTGATTTTTATCATCATTTTCTGAGTTTTGTGGAGGTTCCAAGCAGTGAAATAAATGTAATAGGATGCTATCTTCATTGTTCAACTGATTAAAAATAATGTTCAAATTTTATTTGTTGTATAAAAGCTGAGGCTATCCAATATAAAAATACCACCTATTCATGTTGTCCAAGGAATCAATTACAGAAAAGTAACTTAACCCTCAGCATATCTTGAAGGATAAACGTTCATAAGCCATGAATTAGAGCCTTGCTTTTCACAAGCCTGAAGCTAAGAGTGAACCATCTTTGATGGTAATAAGTATTTGGGAAGGCTTACCTTTTCTAGGGGTTTCCCTAATTTCCCTGGTGACTCAGCAGTAAAGAATCTGCCTCCCAATGCAGGAGACACAGATTTGATCCCTGGGTTTGATCTCTGTGTTTGATCCTCAGGTTGGGATGATCCCTTGGAAAAGCAAATGGCAACCCCCTCCAGTATTCTTGCCCAAGAGATCCCATGGACAGAGGAGCCTGGCAGGCTACAGTCCATGGGGTCACAAAAGAATCAGACAGGACTTAGCAACTGAACATCAACACCAACCTTTTCTAGGTTTGTTTGAAAGATATCAGGCCCAGTCTTATCATCTAGGCACCAAGGTGAGACATCTACAAAAATAAACAACAAATCATAAAAGCCATTTTGCATAAAATGGCTTGTATGTGAAGGGATGTTTGTTAGGAGAAAATTGTTTCAGAATTAGCCCTGGTTCTACACGTGGCCTCTAGATATAATTGTATATTCTTTACAGTCCATTTGCTGTAATAGGGCTGGCAATGATTGTTTTCTAGGAATTAATGCACTTTCACAGATGGATTGGAGACAGAGTACACAATCTACAGATGCAGTACATGCTAACTAAATTTTGAAAGCAGGTGTGTTTATCTTTTGTCCAAATAATATGTGTATATTGTTATATATATTAGAGGGATTTTTGAAATTATTTTTCCATAATAACAAAGGAGATTAGAATCAGGGAAAATGTAAAAGAAGAGACTTTTAAGGGTATGAATTACATGATTATATGCTTATTCTATACAAGTGAAAGTGAAAGTTGCCCAATCATGTCAGACTCTTCGTGACCCCATGGACTATACAGTCCATGGAATTCTCTAGGCCAGAATACTGGAGTGGGTAGCCTTTCCCTTCTCCAGGGGATCTTCCCAACCCAAGGATTGAACCCAGTTCTCCCACATTGCAGGCAGATTCTTTACCAGCTGCGCCACCAAGGAAGCCCAAGAATACTGGAGTGGGTAGCCTATCTTTTCTCCAGTGGATCTTCCTGACCCAGGAATTGAACCAGAGTCTCCTGCATTGCAGGAAAAAATCAATATAAATAAAATAGTATAGGATACATATATTCTTTACCATCATAATGATAGTGAAATAAGGGGCTTTGGGGCCATTCTTTGAAATTCAAGTATAAATTAATCTGGCCTATCAGCTCTACTATGAAATTATTTTTACTGTGAATCTCAGATGAACCATATTCCCCCAACCCCTGCTGATAGCAAATTTTCCAAGATGCATTTAATGTTCTGAATCCCACTGAAGAACGCTTCCAGCAATCTGCCACCAAGACAAAGTCTACTGTGAACTCTTTCTTAGTTGCCTCTCAGGACAGGATCACTAGGCTTCTACTCTTCAAAAATCCATGAAGAACAGATGCTTTTGTTGTCTAATACAATATTATTCTTGGTTCCTTCCTCACCCTTGGAAGAATGAACCAGAGGCCTGGATAAAATTATATATCTTAAAATGTATCTTAGAAAATCAAGGTTTTATGTTAACTAGATTTAAAAATATCTGCCATAACTTTTCAGACTGGATTGAGAAATCAACATTCAACAAGACTGAAAATGCAAGATTGAGAAGCACAGCATTAAGGCCTGTGCCAGAATTGTAATTTCTTTTAAAGAGAAAATAAATTAGCTGTCATACCCCAGATGGATGAACATAAGGCAAACTAATTTCCAGGCAATGAGCAAGTCTTGAGGGAAGACCCTCTCCTTCCCAGTCCCATGTATCAAGAGAAGCTCCTGTCCAGCTCTATGTACTATGGGGGCTTTACCTGCCTCCCACCATGCCCCTCTACTAGGCTCCATCAGTTCAAAGGGGAATACAAAAAGGCAGTGTAAGGTATGATCATCTATTATCTATTCCAGATACAGACTTCTAATTCTTTTTAATTTTGTCATATATGCACAAAATTTTTAACATTATGTATTGTAGATTTTTCAATGTCAACTACAGAGCCAATTTTATTATTTCTGATTTAGAATAGTGATTATATTCCTAATTGTAGCCATAAGCATGACATGCAGCTTCTTACTCTAATTTTTTTGATGTTAATTGGCTTCATAATCTGAGGTTTCATTTATAATGTACCTACTATATCAGATATGGGGGTAGATAGTGAGAATGTGGGCTGTGCTTTCATGGTGCTTATATTCTAGAGAAGAAGACAGGCACAAAATGAAGAGATAAAGAAAGATCTAGTGATACAAGCTATGAAGGAAACTAATGTGGGTGATACTGCTCTTTGTAGAGAGCAATTAGGCTGGATCATCAGAGAGAATCCTCTGGGATGTAGAAATTATATGGTTTCTGATTGATGAAGAGGAGGCAGTCATGGTTGATCTGGCTAAGATAGGGCCAACCAGAAGGAAGACCATGAAGAAACCCTGGGTCAGCTATATGCTTGGTGTGTCCTCAGGTCAGGCAGGTAGCCACTGAGGGCGGAGAACAGAGGAGAGCTTGGTATGAGAGTAAATCAGAAAGACAGGAAGATCACAGCAAGATTATACAAGGATTTTTAGGTCTGAAATTCAAAGTGTGATGAAGAAGCTGCTGTTGGATTCTATGCTAATAAGGTATAAGGTGATCCAACTTGTCTCCCTGATTACATGTGTGGAATGGATTGTAAAAGGAGCCAAACATGGAAAGAAAAAGTGAAAGTGAAGTAGCTCAGTCGTGTAAGACTCTTTGCAACCCATGGACTGCAACCCACCAGGATCCTCCCTCCATGGAATTTTCCAGGCAAGAGTACTGGAGTGGATTGCCATATCCTTCTCCAGGGGATCCTTCTAATCCAGGGATCGAACCCGGGTCTCCTGCATTGCAGGCAGACACTTTACCCTCTGAGCCACCAGGGAAGCCAACCATGGAAGGTAAGGGCAATTCAGAGGCTAGGTGGTTGATTTTGGAGGCTTGTATGAAGGGCAGTAGTCAGAATGGATGGACTTTTCCTAGATGGAAAATCAACATGACTTACTAACCAATTGGATGCAAGAGCTGAGGTGTCTCAAGACTTCAGAGAGTCTAATCAATAGCCGGCCCAGGATTGATGCTTGGGACTCGTGCAACGAGATTTCCCAGGGGGAGGGGGGAGGGAGGGGGGTTCTGGAGGGGGAGCATATGTAAACCCATGGTGATATCATGTCATTGTTTGGCAAAACTAATAAAAATAAAAATTAAATTAAAAAAAAGACTTCAGAGATCTTTATGTAATAACTACCTTTAAGAAAATCACTGCAGATGGTGACTGGTGCTGCTGCTGCTGCTAAATCGCTTTAGTAGTGTCCAACTCTGTGCAACCCCACAGACGGCAGGCCACCAGGCTCCACCATTCCTGGGATTCTCCAGGCAAGAACACTGGAGTGGATTGCCATTTCCTTCTCCAATGCATGAGGGTGAAAAGTGAGAGTGAACTGCAGCCATGAAATTAAAAGACACTCACTCTTTTAGAAAAAAAGCTATGACCAATCTAGACAGCATGTTAAAAGCAGAGACATTACTTTACCAACAAAGGTCCGTCTAGTCAAAGCTATGGTTTTTCCAGTAGTCATGTATGGATATGAGAAAAGCACTATGAAGAAAGCTGAGTGCCAAAGAATTGATGCTTTTGAACTGTGGTGTTGGAGAAGATGCTTGAGAGTCCCTTGGACTGCAAGGAGATCCAACTAGTCCATCCTAAAGGAAATCAGTCCTGGGTGTTCATTGGAAGGGCTATTGTTGAAGCTGAAACTCCAATACTTTGGCCACCTAATGCAAAGAACCGACTCATTGGAAAAGACCCTGATGCTGGGAAGGATTGAAGGCAGGAGGAGAAGGGGGACAACAGAGGATGAGATGGTTGAATGACATCACCTACTCAATGGACAAGAGTTTGAGTACATTCTGAGAGTTGGCAATGGACAGGGAAGCCTGGCATGCTGCAATCCATGGGATCGCAAAGAGTTGGACACGACAGACTGAACTGAACCTTTAAGAAGTGCAATGATGACAGTTAGTGCATGCACTCAACTATGTTCATAATTTCTGAGCTTCTCCATCTAATCCCAGACAAAAGGTAATAAAAGTTAAATTTGTGTTTACAGGGATTGAAATAAAGAAAAACTATGAACATTCTAATTACATGAACATCTTGTCAACTTATGTAGGAAATTGTGCTTTGGTGTCTGAGCATCACCTCAGGAACAAGAAAGATCTGAACAAGAATCTTCCATTTTCAGGATATAAAGTATAAGTGGGAGAATAGAAGATTTATTTGTTCCTAATAAGTGGTTTAGACAGCATCACTGACTCAATGGACACGAACTTGAGCAAACTCTGGGAGGTGATGGAAGACAGGGAAACTTGGCATGCTGCCACCCATGGGGTCTCAAAGAGTGGGACATGACTTTGCAACTGAACAACAGCAAGTACAGATATTCAAACCCATTCAACCCAATAAATAATAAATACAGTATGAACAAGGTTAATGGCAACAGCTAACTTTAACAACAGTGATAGTGCAGGAACTTCAATGACCTAGGATAAACAAAAACCATGAAATTACATTTTTCTTTGTAAGCATAAGTTTTTCAAGATTGCCTCTTAAATATGGCTTACATAAAAAAGAAGGAGAAAGGGGGTTAGTGATTTAAATGTGGATGGGCATAGACCACTGGGGATGGGTGGGGTAGAGAAGAGAAAGAATCAGGAAAAGAAAATGTCCCTCACAGCTCACTCCATCTTTTGTCTCTAGAATCAAAGCAGGAAATTGCTTAGAAAGCTGGTGTGAATATCTCTTCAGTCTTTTTTTATTAACACCTCAGTAAGATGACTAAATTCTTTAGTAGATTGAGCCACTTTTTTACTCCTTAACTCTACAAATTACTGGAAATTATTAGCTCAGGAATGTTTATATTAAAACTTCCATAGATCCCAGAAAGGCTTGCCTCTTTTTTGATGTGTTGACTAAGGTGATGGTGGTGAGAACAAGAGAGAAAAGGTTATCGAATGTAAAGGAAATACACAAAAACTGCAATTTTTTTCTTGGGAAATGATGCCTTTAATTAAGTTGTTTGTAAATTTTTTTGTTTCTCTTTGTAGTATAAAATATTGAGAAGTGTTGATTTTAGAGATGAATTTTTGCAAAAATCATAATATTTGTAGATTTTGTCTTTTTATTTGATTAACCAGTTTCTCCACATAACAGTGTAAAATAAATTAAACACACACACATACATACATACCCATGTAAAAAGAATCATTATATAGCTTTTAATTTACGTTTATGTGAGCTTAAAAGTTAAATATTAATTCCCTTGGTGGTAAAATCTAAAAATCATTATTTTGAAAGTATTGATGTTTTGGGTATTTGGCCTTTCCATAGTTATTCACAATTTCAAGGAAAATATTTTAGCAATAAAATTGAATTGAAACTCGACCATTTATCAAAGTCACACTAAGGATTCAAGACACAACATGTTCCAAGAATAAACTATAAACAGCCTTGTCATTACAAAATCTACTTTGCTAAACATCAACTCTTGTTTTCTGTCTTCTACCAGCTAAACAATTTTAAAAAGACTTATTTAGCAGTGTCTGTAGCAACCATATTCTCAATACTTTCAAGAAAGCAAGTGTGACATGCCAAAGAAATAGAGTAATGAAAACAATGGAATACATTCTATCCACTCTGGGAAAACTGAAATAAGAAGATAGGAAATTTTGTGTTCAGTTTTATGGAAAAGTACGAGAGGAATAAAATGCTCCTTAGTAAAAATTAAGAGAACAAATCATCTATATGTAAAAAACAAAATAAATATGCCTCCTAGAATAAACTTAGGTTTTAACTATAGAAAACCTTTATTTTATCTGTTAGTTGTTTTGTACTGCACACTGTTTTTTTTATACTCTTTTCTTACACTGTTTATAAATTCTGACTTTGAAGTGGAAGAAAAATTATGGCAGTATTTAGCTATGGCAGGACTATTAAATTTGGAAAGTTTTTATTTGAATAGAGAAATAGCAACAAAAGATGTTTTGAGAATAAGTAATCATCTTGAAAACTCATCTCAGAGATAGTAGGCACTCATTAGCAGAATTTTTGCCACCATCAGACCCATATTATCAGTGATGATAAAGCTTACCAAGATTTCTTAAAAGGAACACAGTCAGGACCTGTTCCTAGCAAAATGCAGTATGCTCTCTGAAAGGTAGGGGTTCTTCCAGAGGGGATTATATCTTGCCAAAAAGCTCATTTGTATGAGCTATCCCCCCTCTCAGGCTCCCTAGAAACTCTCCCCTTTGCTTGGCACCATGCAGCATCAACATGTGACTTTTTGGACTGGCTGATTGAGTTCATTGAACATAAAGCCTTGGCAGTGGCAATTATGTTGGCAGTGGTGGAAGCCAGGAAACATATACCAGTAAATGGATTTCATTTTAATCACTGTACATAGAGTGTGCTTGATTTATCCCATATCACACCAACCTCCAATGTGGCAGCAAGACTCTGCACTCGGTTGCCATGCTCAACAAAAGCACTAAGGTTGAACTTTGGTTACAATGCCAATGTATAGTTTTCTCTAAATATCCTTTTAATGCTCAGTGATGAGGTTGAAGAGGTTCAACTTTAATTTTTAGAAATTGTGGAACAATATAGCTATTTATGTTTGAACCACAAGCTACCTTTAATAGGATTTTAAAATAGAGATTAGAAATCATTATTCTGAAATAGATTAGTAGAATTTCTGCTCCATTAACTTTTCATGTAGTCTGAGTCTTTCACGTCTCCATTAATCTTTCTTTAAATGCAATACTTCATATTATTTCTTTAATTGTGTAATACAGTTGAAATACTTAAAATTGCTCCAAGAGCATAATACATAATGAAGAACTGTTAGTTGTGCTGCTATTTGGACTAATCGCTTGTCAGCTTGTCTAATATTTGTCTCACCCTTAGGCTCTCATCCATTGTGGTCACTTGCTCTGTTCATTTGGATCCACAGTGACTGTCAAATAGATTATGCTCAATCATATTTGTAAACCTATAGCAAGTAGTCATCATTGTCATCACTGTCATCATGAAAAATAACTCACTATCATTGCTATGAATATGAAGCAATAGTTACACTTCAAAGGAAGCAAAAAAAAAAAAAAAAAACAATTCCTAGTCCATAGGCTGCACACTAACTAATAGTAGGTTAAAAATAGGAGGAACTAAGATGGAAAATGATTTAGGAACTCTACAACCTCACAGACTGATCAGAAGGAGACAGAGAGGAAGTAAATGAAGAATTGCAATATGATGTTATAGGTCTTAATTAAATATATATAACTAAATTCAATTTGTTCTTGGAGTGGTCTGTGAAAACTTTCACAGACTCTGTTTTCTACTTTTGGGAAGTGGATTGGTTGTTTATTAAATAACTGTTATGTGCCTGGTACTATAGTCAACAGTTTATAGATTATTCATCATTATACTCTGCCATATTGATGTTACTATTCCTTTTTAAAAGTTTGAAAATTGTAGCTAGACATTTTTATTAAGTTCCTTAGTGTTTTAGTTAGTAAGTGCCTGAGCAAGGATTAAGACAAGAGAAGTCATATTGACAGTTCACATATTGTGATGGTCTTTTTGATGTGTCCACTTGGCTAGGCTACCCTCCATCCAAGGTTATTAAATAAAATGTCAATCTATGTGTTCCTATAAGTGTATTTTGTAAATGTGATTAAATACTGTAAGTGTATAACTTTAAGATTATCCTAAACAATATGAGTGAGTTTGAGTCAATCAGCTGAAAGCCTTTAAAATCAAAGCTGAGGCTTCTTTGAAGAAATTTCACATGTGGACAACAGCTCTAGCGCCATGTCCCAAATTATAGCCTGTCCTTTCTGATGGGCTGCCCTATGCATTTCATATTTGCCTTTCAAAAAATCATGTAAAAAGATTCCTTATCATATATCTCTTAATATTTATCTCCTACTGTTTCTAGGTTTTTGGTTGAACCCTACTGACACATACATTGGTATCTAGGGAGTACAGAACTGCTATAACAAGCACCTAAAAATGTAAAAGTGGCTTTGGAATTGGGCAGTGAGAAGAAGCTTGGAGAATTTTAGGGAATGTAATTTTTAAAAATAAAAAATAACTCGCAGAGATTACTTAAACATACTTAGAAACATAAGTGTTGCTAAGGTTTACTGTTAAGAACTTGGAAGGAAATGAGGACCACTGAAGAGAAAACCTAAATCATCTTTTCAATACCTAAACTGTGATGAAGAAACTTTTAGTAACTATATGGATGTTAAAGGTGTTGCTGGTGAGGACTCAGGAAGAAATGAGAAATATATTAGAAACCAAAGAAAGGGGAAATTCTTATTGTTTAGTGGCAGAATTATGTTTTGAAGTTATGTGGAAAAAATAATTTGGAAACAGTGAAATTTGACATTTAGCTGAAGTCTCTAAGCAAAATATGGAGTTTGTGTCATGTTTTATTTCTTGCTGTATACGGTCAAATGCAAGAGGAAAGAGATAATTTGAGAAAAGTAATATTAATCACAGAGGAACTAGAGCCTGGTGATTTGGAAATTTTTCAGCCTATCCAAATTTCAAAAGATCATAAAATTAAGATATTCCCCATCAGAAAAGCAGGCTCTGGAGAAAAAAATTAAGTGTAGTTATATAATCTTTAGCTAATATCTCAAGAAGATAAAAATGTTGGAGCATTCAGTGACACAAATGCTCTCTGTAGAGATGAGGTATGTAACTCATTAATCCCCTCAGTCAACTAGGAAGAAGCCAAAACATAGACATGAGATTTTCTAGGAATGATTTATGGGAGAGACCTTTTATCTACTGGAGTCAATCTCCATGAAATATACAAGAAACCCACAAGGTTCTTGAGAATGTTATACCAGGGGAAACACCACCAGCTTGGACTGAAATGAACAACAACAAAAAAACGACAAAGAAAGCTTTCTGATCCCCAAAACTCTCCAGGGAGGAAACAGGTTGATATTACTGTTCAGCAGCATATATATGATATCATTTTATTAAAAAAAAGAAAAAAAAACTCACGAGGTGGAACCACAAGACAAGAGGGTGGAACCTCAAGTTCAAACTGCAGAGTTGGAGGGTGGACCCATTGTTCCCAGAACCTGAAACCTGATAGTGTTTGCCTGGCTGGATTTTGAAATTGTTTGGGATCAGTGACTCAAGTTTTGTTTTCTTCTCTCCCTTTTTGAGATGAAGGGTCTATCACTACTATCCTATGCTAATTCTATTACTGTCTTTTGAAAACAGTTAACTTTCTAGTTTCATGAGTTCAAAACTGGGGAAACACCAGGATGCACCAGGATGCATTATACTTATACCTAATTCAGATGGTTTCAACGATGATTAGATTGGGGGCTTTTATGCAGATGATAGTTAGATGAGATGTTGGACTTTGAGTTGATGCTTATAGTGGGTTGGGATATTGTGGACCTTGGAACAGAGTGAATATGTTCTGTACATAGTAGGGGTTTGAATCTTTGAGGTACAAAGGATAAGCTGTGATCATAAAATAATTAGTCTCCAAACTGTATACATTGTAGTTTCTGGAAACTATAAATATAGTACGTTATTTGGCATAGAGGACTTTGCAAGTGTGACTTTAATTTTGGTACCTTGAGATAAAGAGATTACCTTGAGTGGACCCAATATAAACACAAGGGTCCTTCAAAGTGAAGAAAAGAGAGAGAAGAGAGTCAGAGGTAGATATGATGGTGGAAGAGGTCAGAGTGATGCCATGTGAGGGATGTGATAAGGACTTGATTCACCTTTGATAGCTTTGAAGATAGAGGAAAAAGTCTACAAGTTAAGAATACAAGTAATCTCCAGAGCCTGGAAAGGCAAGGAAACAAATCCTATCCAGAGACTATAGAAAAGAATGCAGGCCTAATTTAAAATCTCTATTTTAGCCTGTTGAGACAGTATCAGACTTTTGCCCTACAGTACTGTAAGATAATAAAGTTTTATTGTTTAAGTATAGCAAGAGCCCATACTGACTTATAGTTTTTGGCCAACAGTTTGGCTGAATAATCAGGCAGTAGGGCAGGAACACAATTTGAAATTTGGTGTTAAGGAGATTTGACAGGGAGATATGTGAATAAAATTCTTTGAATGGTCAGAGTGTAAAGAAATTTATGTCCTATATGAATGTTTACCAAATGGTGACCTCGGCAAAGCAAGATTTTTAATAATCACAAAGGATGACTTAGACTGTGGATACCAATGAATCTCTTACCCTAGCTGCTCTTCTCATTGCTGAATGGGCTTGTGAACAAAGCAGTCATGGTTTCAGAGATAGACATTATGCATAGGCTTAGCAACATAAACTTCCTCTCACAGAAGTGATCTGGATACAGTTTTTGTTCAGTGCTCAGTCAGCTAGAATTCATTAGACACCAATACTGAGTCCTTGATACGACATCATACCTTGGTGTGATCAGCCAGCTACCTGGTGATAGGTTAACTACATTGAAATATGTCTATCATAAAAGAAGCAGCACTTTTTTAGTCTACTAAAAATGATATATTCTAAATATTGATTTGCCTTGCATGGAAATAACGCTTCTGCTAAAACTACCATCTATGGACTTAGAGGATGCCTTACCCTTTATCATCATGTTATTTCACATATCATTGTTTCTGATCAGGGAACTCACTTTCCTGCAAATGAAGTGCATCATTAGGCCCATGCTCATGGAATACTATGGGCTTACCCTGTTCCCCATCATCTTGAAGCAGTTGGCTGGCCAGAAAAATGGAATAGATTTGAAGACTCTGTTATTGCACAATATCCTGGGGACTTAGATAAGCTCCAGGATGCTGCATGTACTTTTAATCTGCATCCAGAATTTGATATTCTTTCTCTTATAGCCAGCAATCCCAGGTCCAACATCAAAGGGTGTAAATGGGAGTAGTGCCATTTACTATTACACATAGTGATTCACTGGCAAAAATATTTGCTTCCTATATCCATAATCTTATGCTTTGCTGGTCTAGAAGTCTTAGTTCAAAAGGGAATATAGCTTTTACTTGAAGACATAATGGTGATTCCACTGAATTGAAAATTAAGAGCATCAGAGCATCACTTTGGACTCCTCATGCCTCTGAAACAATAGACAAAGAAGTGGGTTTCTGTGTTAGCTTGTGTGTAAGGTAAATTTGTTTTCTGCTACACAGTGGAGTTAAGGAAGAGTATGTCTGGAATATTAAAGATCCTTTAGGGCATCTCTTAGTTATACTATCTTCTTTAAAGTCAATAGAAAACTATGGAAAACCAATTCAGAAATAACTGCTACTGGCTCCAACCCTTCAGGAATAAAGTCACGAAATAGGTCGTGCCACCAAGTAATGACCTATGACCACTGAGGACAAAGGAAATATAGAATGGGTAATTGAAGATGGTGTTTATAAATACTAGCTCTGGCCACATGATCACTGTGGAAAAAGATTATAATCATGAATATTTCATCCTCAACTTGTTATGAATATTTTCTATATATTGTAAACATTTTATTTTCTTCCATCTATTATCCCATTATCATCTAACATAAAATTTATTAGTAACAGTCAGCTTTATATCATAGTATTTAAACTGCAGGAAATCAAAGGAAATAAGTGAACATCACCCAAGGACTTTTCATCCCCTTCTAAGGAAAATGATTAGTTTGTTTTTGGTTGTTCCCAAGAAATTTTATCATGGTCAGAAGAAATATGATATTGTTATTGTGTTTATTTGCCGACTAAGACTTAATGAGATATGTTCCAGGAAGATAACTACCTTGACAAGGGGTGGACTGTGATAGCCTTTTTCATGTGTCTATATGGCTGGCTTACAGTCCCTAGTTATTAATCAAAAAATCTAGGGATTGGAGTGCAAGTATTTTGTAGATATGCTTTAATTGGATCATCAGTTGAAAGTGGACATTTTGAAAGAATTAGTTAAAGCTGGCAAGCTGAGGATTTTCTACTGATGAAAAAATTACATGGGATGTCTAGAGTGCAATTTAGAAGTCCAAAGCGCTATCCATTGTGCAACGGTAGAGTGCAGTTTAAAGGCAGTGCTGATGTTGAGCTGAAGTGCCTAGAGTGACTTCACTCAACCCTGATTTAGTACTTCATGAGTAGAATGTAATGGTCACTTGAAGAAAGGAAATAGAGAATGGTTAATGTATACCTTTAGGTTATTATGATTGGCATGCAGAACAAATTAGCTGAGGTCAGAAAACAGAGATTGACATGGATAAATAAATAAGAAAGAGTGGTTTGAAGTATGAGAAAAGTAGATGTGTTTAAATAAAAGCAATATTTCGCTCGACATTGATTTTGACGTAGGACATGAAGAAAATTGCTGAAGAATAGAGTACTGAAGAATAATAGAAAGCAAAGTGCTGGCTGGATTAAAAAACTGCATACAGAGTTCTAGTACCAGCAATACCAAAACTAAAGTATTAAGATAAATAGTATTTATTAAAGTAACCAGTACTCTATGAATACTTGTGGACTATAGTCACCCATAGAGAACCTATACCTTAGCATTTTATTGCTGCAAAGGAAAAAACTAGTCTCATCTTGTTTACCTTTAACAACCCAATTAAAAAGTGGGCCAAAGAACTTAACAGACATTTCTCCAAAGAAGATATAAAAATGGCTAACAAACACATGAAAAGATGCTCAACATCACTCATTATCAGAGAAATGCAAATCAAAACCACAATGAGGTACCACTTTACACCAGTCAGAATGGCTGCCATCCAAAAGTCTACAAGCAATAAATGCTGGAGAGGATGTGGAGAAAAGGGAACCCTCTTACACTGTTGGTGGGAATGCAAACTAGTACAGCCACTATGGAAAACAGTGTGGAGGTTCCTTAAAAAGCTGCAAATAGACCTGCCATATGACCCGGCAATCCCACTGCTGGGCATATACACCGAGGAAACCAGAATTGAAAGAGCCACGTGCACCCCAATGTTCATCGCTGCATTGTTTACAATAGCCAGGACATGGAAGCAACCTAGATGCCCATCAACTGACGAATGGATAAGAAAGCTGTGGTATATATACACAATGGAATATTACTCAGCATTAAAAAAAAATTCATTTGAAGCAATTCTACTCAGATGGACGAAACTGGAGCCCATTATCCAGAGTGAAGTAAGCCAGAAGCAAAAACAACAATACAGTATATTAACACATATATATGGAATTTAGAAAGACAGTAATGAGAACCCAACATGGGAGACAACAAAAGGAACGCAGATGTATAGAATAGACTTGTGGACTTTGTGGATGAGGGTAAGGGTGGGATGATATGGGAGAAGGGCATTGAAGCATGTTAATTGTCATGTGTCTAATCAATCGCCAGCCCAGGATTGATGCTCGGGACTGGTGCAGCGAGATTTCCCGGG
>ML664157.1:1086779-1355387 GCA_007570785.1 Antilocapra americana
CCATGGTGATATCATGACAGTGTATGGCAAAAACAATAAAAAAAAATAAATAAATAAAATGAGGGAACAGAGGCCCAGAGCGGTTGCCATTGCCAGCATCACAGAGTTGGTTCAAAGTTGCAGAACTACTAAAATTCATCCTTGTTTTCTGTTCATCTCAGTGCCAAGATAAATCCCCACTTTCCTAGTTTGAGAGTTAACATAATGTAGTGATAAAAGCACTGGCTGGCAAAACAGACAACCTGGTTTCAAATTCTGAATCTGACACTTGTGAGTTGTGTGACCTCAGATGGTACCTTGACTTATTCATCTCTAAAATGAATATGATGGTGACTGTGTCAATCTCACAGGAATGTTTTAGAGTATAAATGAGTTTGTCCATGTAACGTGTTTAGGCTAGTGCCAAACACACAGTAAATGCTGAATAAATGTGAGCTATTATTATTATGTGAACTGTTCTATGAAACTGACATAGATAGATTTTGGACATTTAGGTTATAAAAGCTGTGGAGCACCTAGTCATAAACGTAACCACAGTCCTAATCTCTGCATTCCTGATGTAAGGATGGATAAACAGGAGAATGAAGAAAAGCCACGACAAGATCTTTCTTCATTTTATTGAATTAAATATTGTGATGTATGCTAGTGTGCTGTGGTGTCCAGCTCTTTGTGACCACATGGACCTAGCCTGCCAGGATCCTATGTCCATGGGGTTTCCCAGGCAAGAATACTGGAGTGGGCTGCTGTTTCCTCCTCCAGGGGATCTTTCCGACCCAGTGACAGAACATGAGTCTCCTGCATTGCCTGCACTGCAGGTAAACTCTTTATCCACTGAGCCATTGGGGAAGCCCAAAACTTGTGATTCAGTTCAGCTCAGTTCAGTTGCTCAGTCATGTCTGACTCTTTGCAACCCCATGAACTGCAGCACGCCAGGACTCCCTGTCCATCACCAGCTCCCAGTGTTCACTCAAACTCATGTCCACTGAGTCGGTGATGTCATCTAACCATCTCAGCCTTTGTCATCCCCTTCTCCTCCTGCCTTCAATCTTTCCCAACATCAGGGTCTTTTCAAATGAGTCAGCTCTTTGCATCAGGTGGCCAAAATATCGGAGTTTCAGCTTCAATATCAGTCCTTCCAATGAACACCCAGGACTGATCTCCTTTAGGATGGACTGGTAGGATCTCCTTGCAGTCCAAGTGACTCTTCTCCCACACCACAGTCCAAAAGCAGCAATTCTTCGGTGCTCAGCTTTCTTGATAGTCCAACTCTCACATCCATACATGACTACTGGAAAAACCATAGCCTTGAATAGACGGACCTTCATTGACAAAGTAATGTCTCTGCTTTCTAATATGCTGTCTAGGTTGGTCATAACTTTCCTTCCAAGGAGTAAGAGTCTTTTAATTTCATGGCTGTAATCACCATTGTCAGTGATTTTGGAGTCCAATAAAATAAACTCAGCCACTGTTACCCTATCTATTTGCCATGAAGTGAGGGGACCGGATGCCATGATCTTTATTTTCTGAATGTTGAGCTTTAAGCCAACTTTTTCACTCTCCTCTTTCAGTTTCATCAAGAGGCTTTTTAGTTCTTCTTCACTTTCTTCCATAAGAGTGGTGTCATCTGCATATCTGAGGTTATTAATATTTCTCCCAGCAATCTTGATTCCAGCTTGTGCTTCATCCAGCCCAGCGTTTCTCATGATGTACTCTGCATATAAAAGTTAAATAAGCAGGGTGACAATATACAGCCTTGATGTACTCCTTTTCCTATTTGGAAACTGTTGTTCCATGTCCTGTTCTAACTGTTGCTTCCTGACCTTCATACAGATTTCTAAAGAGGCAGGTCAGGTGGTCTGTTATTTCCATCTCTTTCAGATTTTTCCACAGTTTATTGTGATCCATACAGTCAAAGGCTTTGTCAGAGTCAGTAAAGAAGAAATAGATGTTTTTCCAGAACTCTCTTGCTTTTTTGATAATCCAGCAAGATTGTGGTAGGGCATCCGTTTAAAAAGTCAAATATACATAGTTCTTTCTTTAAAAAAGTGATTCATAAGATCACCTTAAAAAGCTACCAAACAAATGCATTTGGCCAGTAAAAGCTAAAGTCACTTCTTAAAATCTTCAATGATAGTTGTGGTTGATGAAAAAATACAGAGTTCTCAGAGCACTTTCTGTGATGGAAACAGTTATGAAGGGATTCTCAAGCAGCAACTCTAGCTAAGTGCTCAGAAGTGGGGAGTAGCAACATATCTCTATCTCTTTGGATGGCTGGAGGGACACTTCATAAACCTGTGAGCTGCTGATATATTGAAATAATCACAGCTGGTGAACAGTTTCAGCCTCACTCTATAGAAAGAAGCATGGTCTTGGGAGCCACAGCATAATATTCAACTACTCCAACGAAGAGTCATTAGACTTAAATAGACCAATAGGGCCAATGGAACTCAGATGAAACCTCTCAGTGGCATAACTGACTTTTTGAGAGCAACTAAAAGTTAAATGTATTTAAAATGCTAAGCTCTGTGACAGAATCTCTGGATACATTTCCGTGGAAATGGCTTTTTGAATGGGTGGAGCAGTTGGCTAACCCTAGCTGAACAAGACTCCATATGTTTTTGGCGTAGGAGTTGCATTAGTGAGTCACACAATGTGGTTAAGGAATTAACCGTTTATAGTGCTGGGTACTAGGAGTTTTTGTATCTGGCTACATAACATATTTCCTTTCCACAGGAGGTAGTTATGACAAATTAGAAGTCTGAAAATTTTCTGATGGTGTAAAGGCCCAGCTGTCACTGGGGAGATAGTGATCAGATTTCATAGCTGCGTGGTCCCGTGGCGCCATGGAGAGCTCCATATGGTCACCCAAATGTTCCAGCTAAATCCACTGAAAATTTTCAGTCTGAGTTTTACTTGTAAAGACTAAAACTCTCCCTGTATAAATTTATCATTATGTGCCTACCAAGAGAAAAAGTCTTGTTAACTGGTTACATTTTAAAAAATGGGAAAAATAATCCACTTTAGACCAACTTTGTACAGCTGTGATGCTGTCTTCATGGTAAACAGATAAAGATGCACACAATTTGGGAATTTACAAAATTTACTTTCTGTTAATTATAATATAACCTAAGAAAGATGGACTTTTAAAGTTATGTATGATAAATAACTAAAATCTGTGGGACTACTTATTTCTATGATAAAAACAATTTTGTAAACCACTGTTCTCTCCTCCCCCCAGAAGAATCACCTTCAGTAAATTGTTAATATGATTACTCATTGCTGGGACACTTGTATGCATGTCAAAGATGTCAGCTAAGTCTTAAGCAATAACAAATGACAAATGCATAATTTATTGATTCATAAATGGCTATGTCCTTGGATATATTCCATATAAGTAATTTGCTTAGAAACATATCTGGCTCATGAAGGTAACAACTGTTTTAAAGAAGGTCAACTCCATATTTTAAAGTTAAAAAAGATATAGTGATCTTATTTGTTATACTTCTTTACTGAATCAAGTAAAAGTTTAGGTTTTATAGTTTCATTTTGGGACTTGTGACATAAATAATATAGCAAAAGTCTTTAATTGAAGTGTCTAAATATTGAAAATATAAGCAAGAAGCCAAATATTACTTCATAACACATCACTTCATTTTTACCAAAAACATCTCATGTATCTAATTTTAATGATCTATATCAGACTCTACTAGATTGAATAATTTGTTTTTATGCAATGTCAATGCAAGTATTTGACATTTATTACTGAAAATGCAAAACTTTAATATTAATAATAGTTCAAGTATTTAAAAGTTTTAATTAAAACTATTTTGCCATTAATTCTTAATCTTATATAGCCTGCATAGTTATTAGCATTTCTTGTGGTGTTTTTAAGCTCATAGAAATATTCAAAATGTTATATTTCATTAATCATCTTATTCATTATTTTCTCTTATAGAAGCAAAATATGCTTTTTGAAGTATACTTCAAATTTTATTCTGCTGGTGTGCAAAGAAATGCAGAGTAGAGAAAATACATTTTCAAAACCTTTTAATAAACATCCAGGCACCTTTAACTTTACATTTCACCTTGCAGCCCACACAAAATGTTTAATTATTTGAGGATTAATGGAGGTAGTTTATAATTAAGCTGAAGTATGAACTGATGTCATCATCTCAGTATGATGATATACATTCTTATGCCAAAGCACCTGTTGTTTTGGAAGGGAGCAGCTGATATCATTATCTGCGCAGCCAGATAGCCCTGTTTCCTGCTGCTTAAAAAATTATCCTAAGGGTTACCTAAGTTGGAGTAATTCAGAATTTATGTTTTCATACCCAGAAGAGGAAAAGAATGGAGAAAATGATTTCTTCTGCAATCAAAGGAAGGGAAAGTGAGAGACACACTTGGAAAAGGGAAGAAGGAGGAAAGGAAGAGCTTCAGTTTAGGTGACCAGAGGATACTGCTACTCATCCCAGGGATGGCCTTCTTAATTCTTCTAAGAGCATGTAGAGTCTGCAAAATAACAAAACAGTAGAAGCACTCATTTTATTAATATAAACGAAATGATGCATTGTTGGAGGAAGTAGAGAGGAAAACTGTACAATTTTATACTTTAACACAGAATATAACATTATCATGTTCCTAAATACTCATAAAAATGTTCCTATTCCCAAAGTTTATGTGTGAAGAAGCAATGAACTACAGACAAGATTCAAGCAACCCAAATTTTTATTTTCTCCTGTCTATTAGATGACTGCTGCCCCTGAATGGTTTTTTGGTTTACCAGCTGGCTGGTTGGTTTCATTATGCATTGATTAGAGATGAGGCCATTGATTAAGGTGAAGGTAGATGCAGTACAAACACAACTATATACACATGTCAGTCAACATATTCATTTGCCCTTGCACTGATTTCATCCCCAAAGTGGGAAGAAGTCAGCAAATCTCCTAGCATGAGACAATTCTACAGTGTCTCACACTGCCAAAACTATATTCCAGATATAATTTTGACTATGTATATTGCTACTCCTCTCCTCTATAAAAAGTTGCTTATCAGTGTTCTGCTTTATTAAACATAACTTCTTTACAACTTAGTTCTTACTTCTTTCTCACTGGGACTCCTGGCTGTAATCAATACTGCCTATCTGCCACATTTTCTTCTATGCTATTTCTTTTTTCCTCTCCACAGGTTATTGCCAGAATACCTGTATCACGAGCTATTATTTCCCCAAAGATCATTGCTGTTTATTTAAGCTATATTTCATTTCTATAAAAATCTCATTAGGTAGTTATTACTACTGTTTTAATACTAGAGATAAAGATGCTGATCTTTAAAGAGTTAAAGTAACTTGCTCATGGTCATGCAGTTAGTTAATGATGGAACTGATGCTCAGTTTTGGACTGCCCTATTCAAAGGCCTGAAGTGAAGTGAAGTGAAGTAAAAGTCGCTAAGTCGTGTCTGACCCTTTGCGATCCCATGAACTGTAGTCCATGTAATTCTCTAGGCCAGAATACTGGAGTGGGTAGCCTTTCCCTTCTCCAGGGGATCTTTCCAACCCAGGGATTGAACCCAAGTCTCCTTCATTGTAGGAAGATTCTTCACCAGCTGAGCCACCAGGGAAGCCCAAAAATACTGGAGTGAGTAGCCTATCCTTTCTCTAGCAGATCTTCCCAACCCAGGAATCAAAACAGAGTCTCCTTCATTGCAGGTGGATTCTTTATCAACTGAGCTATCAGGGATGCCTTGGGTCTTCATTATATATCAAAGGTCTGGGTCTTCATTATACATTGTGTCCAAGCCACTCTAACCTTTACTTCAAGTGCTCTTTCCTTCCCCTTTCTTTAACTGAACCTGACTCCTAATAGATCTAGGGTCATGATGAGCAGTCAATTTGCTTCTCAGTAATCTTTCTAGAGCTGTATTCCACTATACTCAGCCCACCATACTTACTTGTATAAAACTGAGATAAACCATGTTTCATCTTCTGTATTTTGCATCTGTTGTCTACCATCTTCTCTGAAGCTTATAGACATCTTTCTGAATTTTATCTGGCAATCCTAGTAGCTATGCAAACATTGGATTCTCAGTCACTCAGCATCCATAACTACAGTGAACTAGACTCCATTCTATTTCAGTTGCAATTTGGGTTTCATCATCTTGTTTTGCTCATAGAATTTGGAATTCTAAAATACTCTCTGACTCAAAGATATTCTCCCTGAATGTATTATATTTCACATTCTATTTACTGTGTTCTTCATCTTCTCATGACCTCTAGTCCCCCACTCCTTTTGTAGTACTTTATTCTGTTACTTCAGTTTTTAAGACATTTACACTCCTAATTAATTTGAATGCATAAAGCTTGAGGTTATTCAACTGTTGTCTTACTGCCACCCTACAATCTTCTACTCCTGTGATGATCTCTCTCATAGCCTATTTGCATATTTTATGTACTTCCAGTTTTGAAGAATATCTAAAAATCATGTTAATTGGATCAGTTACATTTTTAGGCTATCTAATCTCAATGATGTAGCCATGCACCTAGTAACAAAAATTCCTTATTCACTAACTTTGCCAGTATACAAACATTTTCCAGTCTTATTAGTAATATAACTACACTCCTACTGTAGTTATTTCTAACTGTATTCTTTCTAACTCCCTACCAGAGATTATTTTCCTACAGTTTATCCCAAAAAATCAAAATAATGTTTAACAGTTATTTCACTGTTTTCACCCTTCCTCTTCATCTTACCTTTTCTTGGGGAAAAAAAATAGTTTATCTTTTCCTTCCTAGTAATGAAGAATGAAAAGTTAGACCCTTGTTTTCTTGATGTCATTCTTTCCCACTTTGGCAATATTCTTCATTTTTATTCATTGTATATCTTCCATCATTAAAGGTTGTATGCCTTTCTTCCTTTATCCCCAGACTTTTTGAAAGTATAAATTATATGCACTGCTTTCATTTGTTGTATTAGTTGGAGGTAATTACATCCTGCTACATAACAAACAACCCAGAAAACAGAGTGAATTAATAAAAATTTCCTGCTCACTCATGTCAAAATTCAAAGCAGATTGGCTTTTGAACCTTTAATTTTAGAAAAATCTGAGGGGGAACTATTTAGAGGGGAGAATTTTCTCCAAGTGATAATTCAGAGATATTGTCTCCTTCCATCTGATGGTGCAATTTGCCTCATATGCAAGGAGTTACCCTGCAGCATTGTTAGCAATGGCGAAATAATGGGAACAACTGTGCACTGAGCATTGGGGCTGTTCAATGCAATAGAATATTGTGTTATTATTGGAGAGAATGATGTTGCTCTTTATGTAGTGATACAGAAAAAAATTCCCATTATATTGTAGAACAAAAAAAAAACAAGGTGCAGAAGAGTGTGCATCATAAATTACCCTATGTGTGTCTGCATGTTTGTATGTGCATTCTCTGGAAGAAAGCACAAGAAAATGATGACAGTGTATGTCATCATTGGGGGAAATGGATGAATCAGAATCTAGCAGGAAAGTGTTTTTTCATCTTATATCCATTTGTACTACTTGAATTTTGTACCATATGCATGTACTACCTACTTTAAAAAGCTAGTAAGTAAAAAAAAAAAATACCAAAAAAAATTTTTAAATAACACAAGCATTGCAGATAAGGATGCTACCAGGGAAGAACTTGAATCTCACCACAAGGACAATGTCCTCACTGTAGGAATAGATAGTGTTTACCAAGGTCACAAGAGAATATTTGGTGCTTTAGTACTGCAGTGGACTTATGTATCACTCAGTTTCCAGTTGGAAAAATAGAAATCACTCATAATATTTAAAATATAGAAAATTTAATACGAGAACTGGTTTTATTTGTGAAGGAGAAAGTTAAGAAACCAAACAAGTGACAGTGAGTTACCCTGCAGATTAACAACAGCTGGAGGCCACTGCCTCCAGGCTAGGGGGGAAAAATGGAGTGAGATGCGTCATAGCATTAAGTCATGAGGTAGGAGCTAAAACTGTCAAATGGGAGCTGAGACCACAGAGAAGCCCCAGTGCTACTAGAGATGTCTGGGTTCAAGGGTCAGACATATCCTAGTATCTCTCCTTTTTGGAACCTTCCACTAGCTGAACCAGGCAGGAAATCAGCTCACAGGGGAGTCTGGGAAGTGAAAGACTGAGGGATTACATCATGCAGCAGCACTGCATGGATTATATCATGCAGCAGCACTGACTCTGAATGAAACCAGACTCAGGACCAGCTTGCTCTTCCTCTGGTTTACTCAGCAGCAATTCTCATTGCTTTGCCCACATATAAGTTTCATATCAATATTTTAAGGCCATGTTTCTGTTTAATATGGGACTGTCACCCATCATATAAACTGAGATACTCTTGCCTTTTCTCCAACATTGTATTCTTCTCACACTCAGAATCTACAAGAAATTTCTAATCCTGCCCATTAGGTCTAGATGTCACAGCTCATGGGGTCTGGTGACATATGAAGTGATCTTTACACTCTTTACACAAAATAATAAAAAGTGTGGAGGGGAAAATTGACATATATATATAATCCTTGAATATGTATATTTTAATATATATATAATATCAAATATACACACATATCCATGAACATCTGTTAGAGTCCTCAGTTCTGAGGAAATGGTTATGAGGGTATCATTGATACTTATCACTACTCATTCTATGTTACCCTTGCTTTCAGATCATCTGGTCAGGATTCTTTACATCCAGCAGCATCCCAAACCTTGATTCCAGAAGTGTCTAAATTCTTAATGATTTTGCCTTTATTGGACCAGTCATTTTTATGAGCCAGGGAAGAAATGAACCTCAGAGAATCCCATGGTATTTCTTGCTCTTATTTTAGAGCAGCAACCCAGTTTTACCTTGTTAATTTGAAATAATCACCCCTATAATACGATGTGGTCACAAAAGATTCGGATATGACTTAGTGACTAAACAACAAGTAGCATGTAATACTATAACCTCACCAATGCCTTTTATTTCAGAGGTATGAGTCTGTGTCTCTGAAAATGGTCAGGCTGTAGATTCAACTTTTGGTTTAATGGATCTGTTTTGGGGTGCCATAGTAAATACTTGAACAAGATTGCAGAAACTGAAAGAGAAATGTCTCTGAGTGGGTTATTGTGTGTAATAGTGAGATGGACCTATTTCACTTATACTTCTTGGATCCAGGACTTGTGAACAATGGTTTTGAAAGAACTAGCATCCTATTAGGTGTGGCTGATTCAAAGAATATACTACATGCTGTAGGAGAACATTTCAACTTAACCTGCTATTCTATCAAATATCATAACTATCTTCATTAGACTATCTACCTTTCTTTCAGTTCCACTTCATCTGGGTGATGGAGTTTGCAACTAGATCAGAGAACTCCCTTAGAGTGAGCCCACTGTTCCCCTTCCTTTGCAGAAAAATGTATTCCTTGGTCAGAAGCAATGTTATGTGGGATAACATCTGGGAATTTTGTGGTGGTGCTCACAGAAGCATGGTAGATATAGAAGAAAATTCATATCAAGAACATATGTTTAATCCAGTAATTCCACTTCGGGGTATGTATCTAAAATAGCTTAAATCAGTATCTCAGAGACATCTACACCTCCACATTCATTGCAGCATCATTCACAATAGCTAAGATGTGAACCCAATATAAATGTCCACTGATGAATAAATTGACACAGAAAATGTAGTCTATACCTATAACGCAGCCTTAAGAAAAGAAATGCTGTCATGCATTGTAACATGAATGAACCTTAAGGACATTATTTTTAAAAAGAGAATAGATGTCCATACCAGTAAGGAAAATTCACATTACAATGTAAAAGGGCCTATGTCATGCACCGGCAACAGATGGACTGGTACCTCTAGAAATGGTGCAATGCTGAACTTTCAGTATTGGCACCTATGATTCAGAAATTGGACACTTATCAGAGACAATGATGAAATCAACCTTGATGAGGGAGAGTCCATGTTGTTGAGTCCATGCATAACCTACATCCTGTTGATATGGCCATTTTTATCATGAGCCTATCAATAACAAACAACCCAGAATAAATGAGAAACTAGGCTCCCAGTTCCATGGCAGGACATCTTGGCCATGTGATTAGTGAGATCCTCCTTAGCTGTCAGGGGGACACACATAAGACAAGCATAAGAAAGAGAAACAGCTGCTCAGTTGTGTCCACCTCTTTGTGACCCCATGGGCTGTAGCCTGCCAGCATCCTCAGTCCATGGGATTCTCCAGGCAAGAATACTGGAGAAGACAAGCATACCTATTTGGTAAAGTCTGTGAGATCCTCTCAACCTGTTTGCCATCAGTCTTTCAATCTTATTCTTCTCAAGATTCTGACCAATGAAGACAAATAAACATTGTCATGAATCAGAATAGAACTTCACCTCAAGCTGTCTCTCTTGTTAGATCAAAACAAAACAAAACAAACCAGGTATAATGTCCAAAGTCTTAACTACAGGAAGTTTTGTATTCACCATCACCATCCTCCAGGATCATTTTTGAGTGGGCCAGAAATCTGACAATAGTCTCTGTGAAGGTTTTGCTACAATATCATGCAAATTCTGTGTAAACAAAGACCAACTATTTCTTCCTCCATCTGCTGATCATAAAGAATTCATGACAGGCTATGATGGTGGTGGTTTAGTCACTAAGTCATATCCAACTCTGCAACCCCATGGACTGTAGTCCACCAGGTTCCTCCACCCATGGAATTTTCCAGGCAAGCATATTGGAATGCATTGCCATTTTCTTCCCCAGGGGATCTTCCAAACCCAGGGATGGAACCCACATCTCCTGCACTGACAGGCACTGGCAGGTGATCTCTTTACCTCTGAGCCTCCAGGGAAGCCCATAACAGTCCACAGTTGCTGATTAATAGAGGAGGGGCAGTGCAGCAGAAGTAGGTGTCAGGCAAGCATGAGTTGTTTTTCATTCCATTGTGCCTTCAGAGTCTGTTCAAGAAAAGCTTTATATACTAATTCTATTTCAAAGTGTTCTGCTGTTGCACATGTTCAACTTTAACACCAGACCCTTTGCAAGTTTGTATATTCCAGTTAAATTGCATTTCTATCATGTATTCCATTGGATTTGGGGTCTGATCCTCTTATATCTTCTCTGCCATTACAGAAGATTAGATATTATTCTAGGGTGCCTATGACATTTTGCTGGTTCTCTAACCATGACATGAACAAAGAACTCTTAAGACCTGAGTCTGTAATTTTCTTTCTGTAAATTCTTCAAAGCTGTCAGAAGCAGATATTCCGAGGGTGGTAATGAAATGTAATGAAATCATCATTACAACCAGACTGCTGCGGAGCTGTGGTTACTTGCTTTCCCAAAGCTTTGCTTTGAATGGCATTTCATTTCAATAAAGCATGGGTTCATTTAAGTAATTTAAGCCACTGCATGTCAGGTATTAGGATTATCCTGTTTTCCACCTTCAAGGATGTCATTTTTATAGTCATACTCAAATAAGGGAGAAGCCCAATCCTGCAAACCCACCTTGAAAGCCTAACACTTGGAGTGACTTCTAATAACAAGAAGTTGTCAATGATGATGGTATGAAAAGAAAAATAAAGCTATTCCAAGTCATAAATAGAAATTAATGTAGTAAAATGGTTGCAAAAGTGACAGAAGAGGCTGAGAATCAAACCAGGGAGTCATCCAGAGATTAACAGCAGGAAGACTTACTTGTCCCTAGAGTGAAATGACTGAGAGATCAGGAGGTATTACTGAAAATCAGGGGTCCAGGAAAATCAGAAGAATCTGAATCAGAAGAACTGGAGTCAAATACGAGATCTGACACCTGCCTCTACACTGTCTGAGGTGGAATCAGAGGGAGAAAGCACTGTAACATCTCCTTTCCACCTGTCTTTTAATATTTGGCAGAACATCCCCATAGTAAACCCCAGTGGAAAAGAGTTAACCCAGGAGACTGGGAGATGCAGCCAGCAGAGATCAGCCTGTGTGTGACTCAGCAGGGCAGGAAAAGTATAAGGAGTGAACCTGAGGGCAGACAGATTTAGAACCAGCACAAGGCTTTTATTGGGAGGAAAAGGGGGTCACAGATGCTGAGGTCAACATGTAGGGTAAAAATCTAGTATGGAAAAATTCATCTTGGAAATTCCTTAAGTTTTTCCATAAAGTAGAACAAAGTATTTTTAAACACAAGAGGCATCTCAACTTGGAGAGATGCTCACACCATAATGGTTCTTAGGAGAACAGAGACCAACTGAATAAAGCAGATCCTGGTGTCCCACCTCTTCTGTACTAGGATAGGTGTACATGGAGTGGAATAGTGGAGACATCAGCTGAATTTGAGAAAGTTAAATTTACATGCACTATGACTCCACTATCCTTTAAGGAAGTGTATGAGTAAGACTTCGAATTAATACTAAAACCACTGAAGTAAAAACTGATCAGACCACCTAATAGACACTAAATTGCATGAGGCAAGTTATATGGATCTAATTATTCAACCAGGAGAATCCCAAAAGAACAGACCAGACACACGAGTTTAACCCAGTAAGAAAGTCATTCTCTTCAAAGTTGAGAGGGGAGGAGTGGCTCTGGCTTTAAGATGGAATTCATCTCTCTGGTCAATTTCTTGCACATCAGGAGTGGGAAATTAATCAGAATAAGTTTCTTCCAATTCTATAATACATTAAGATCACAAACTTCTTAAGCCCCATCCTATCTTGTAAAATATAACACAAATAGGAAAGAGCTATTAGGATTGGTCAGAGATTGCCCCCAAACTTGGGCACCATAAAACTAGAAATACTGAGGTTACCAAGAAGAGAGAGCATTGGCAGAACAAAGAGAGTGATCACCATGCCTGGCAAAGCAATAGCTTTCTATAGTCAGAGATCTTAGTGCTCAGGAAAGCTGCAGCTGAAAACAGCAACAATAAGAATTTCTAGAAATATACAAGAAGAGAAAGTATATTGCAGAGTATTGGAGTTCTATGTTTTTAAATTTCCATTTGTTCTAGTGTCACTTTAAACAAGTATCCACAGGCTTTTAAGGCCTAAAGAAATTTGGGAGGAGGCCCAGATAATAATATGTAGATTGGACAAATTTCAGTAGGAAATTCCTTTGTAGGATTCTTCCTTAGTGAATCTGTCTCCACCTGAGTGTGCTGTAAGTTGCAAAGGCTTTCTCAAAAATTCTGGTTTTTATTCTCCTTTTTTCTTTTTCTAATTTATTGCTATGGCTTAGAATAATGGTTCTAAACCTTATGTGCACAGTAAAATAACATGGATAGCTTCTTTATAATACTAATGATGACTGATCAGTACTGCTTAAGTGTCCCTGATGTCCACATTGGGAATCAGACTCACCCAGAATGCAAGATATTCTTCAAAAAACTGGCCTATATTCCTCAGAGGATCCAAGGTAATGAACAGAGAGGGGGAGAGAATCTTCTAAATTAAGATGAACCAAAGACATATGAAAGATCTATCAGTAGCTAATTGATTAGATCTTTTATACAAAATAATATATAATTTCTACATGTCATCTAATATAGTACATCTTTGAGGACAATAAGAATACCATAAACAGTTACACCAAACAACAGGAAATAAATGGAGATGTCTCAGGCAAACTAGGATATACTGTTTCCTAGTTATAAAGAACATTTTTCAAAGAAATAGGAAAAGATGAAAATGATCTGTACATTGAAAAATGTTGAAACAATTAATCTCAAAAATATACAAGCAACTCCTGCAGCTCAATTCCAGAAAAACAAATGACCCAATCAAAAAGTGGGCCAAAGAACTAAACAGACATTTCTCCAAAGAAGACATAAAAATGGCTAACAAACACATGAAAAGATGCTCAACATCACTCATTATCAGAGAAATGCAAATCAAAACCACAATGAGGTACCACTTTACACCAGTCAGAATGGCTGCCATCCAAAAGTCTACAAGCAATAAATGCTGGAGAGGATGTGGAGAAAAGGGAACCCTCTTACACTGTTGGTGGGAATGCAAACTAGTACAGCCACTATGGAGGACAGTGTGGAGATTCCTTAAAAAACTGGAACTAGAACTGCCATATGACCCAGCAATCCCACTGCTGGGCATACACACTGAGGAAACCAGAATTGAAAGAGCCACGTGTACCCCAATGTTCATCGCTGCATTGTTTACAATAGCCAGGACATGGAAGCAACCTAGATGCCCATCAACTGCCGAATGGATAAGAAAGCTGTGGTGCATATACACAATGGAATATTACTCAGCATTAAAAAAAAATTCATTTGAATCAGTTCTACTCAGATGGACGAAACTGGAGCCCATTATCCAGAGTGAAGTAAGCCAGAAGCAAAAACAACAATACAGTATATTAACGCATATATATGGAATTTAGAAAGACGGTAACAAGAACCCAACATGCGAGACAGCAAAAGGAACACAGATGTATAGAACAGACTCGTGGACTTTGTGGATGAGGGTAAGGGTGAGATGATATGGGAGAAGGGCATTGAAACATGTTAATTATCATATGTCTAATCAATCGCCAGCCCAGGATTGATGCTCGGGACTGGTGCAGCGAGATTTCCCGGGGGGGAGGGAGGAGGGAGGGGGGTTCTGGAGGGGAAGCATATGTAAACCCATGGTGATATCATGTCATTGTATGGCAAAAACAATAAAAAAAATAATAAATTGTCAGTAAAAGGCTCAAAAAAAAAAAAAAGAAAGCTGTGGTACATATACACAATGGAATATTACTCAGCCAGCAAAAAGAATACATTTGAATCAGTCTACTGAGGTGGACAAAACTGAAGCCTATTATCCAGAGTGAAGTAAGCCAGAAGGAAAAACAACAATACAGTATACTACCACATATATATGGAATTTAGAAAGATGGTAACGAGAACCTTGCATGCGAGACAGCAAAAGAGATGCAGATGTATAGAACAGTCTTTTGCACTCTATGGGAGAGGGCAAGGGTGGGATGATATGGGAGAATGGCATTGAAACATGTAAATTATCGTATGTGAAATGAATCGCCAGCCCAGGTTTGATGGAATCCGGAGGAATGGGGGAGGGGGGTTCTGGAAGGGGAACACATGTATACCCATGGCAGATTCATGTCAATGTATGACAAAACCAACGTGATAATGTGAAGAAAAAATAAATAAATAAAAGAGAAAAAAAAGAAAAATGTTACTGAATTATGTTGATTTCTGAGGGGTGATGAAGTCATGGTTATATAGAGAATGTCCTTATTCTTGGAAGGTTTCATTCTAATCCCAAAGAAAGGCAATGTCAAAGAATGTTCAAGTAACCATATAGTTGCTCTCATTTGACATGCTAGCAAGTTAATGCTCAAAATCCTTCAAGCTAGGCTTCAACAGTACATGAACTGAGAACTTCCAGATGTACAAGATAGATTTAGAAAAGGCAGAATAACCAGAGATCAAATTGCCAACATCTGTTGGATCATAGAAAAAACAAGAGAATTCCAGAAAAATGGCTGTTTCTGCCTCATTGACTACACTAAAGCCTTTGACTGTGTGGATCACAACAAACTATGGAAAATTCTTTAAGAGATGGGAATACCAGACCACCTTCCCTGCCTCCTGAGAAACATCTATGCAGGTCAAAAAGCAACAGTTAGTACTGGACATGGAGCAACAGACAGGTTCCAAATTGGGAAAGGAGTACGTCACAGCTGTATATTGTTACCTTGATTCTTTAATTTACATACAGAATACATCACGCAAAATGCCAGGCTGGATGAATCACAAGCTGGAATCATGATTGCCAAGAGAAATATCAACAACCTCAGATATGCAGATGATACCATTCTAATGACAGAAAGGGAAGAGGAACTAAAGAATCTCTTGATGAGGATGAAAGAGGAGAGTGAAAAATCTGGCTTAAAACTCAACATTCAAAAAACAAAGATCATGGCATCCAGTCCCATCACTTCATGGCAGTTAGACAGGGAAAATGTGGAAACAGTGACTGATTATTTTTCCCCCCTTGGGCTCCAAAATCACTGCAGATGGAGACTGCAGCCATGAAAGTAAAAGACACTTGCTCCTTGGAAGAAAAGCTATGACCAACCTAGACCGTGTATTAAAAAGCAGAGATGTCACTTTGCCAACAAATGTCCAAATAGTCAAAGCTATGGTTTTTCCAGTAGTCATGTACAGATGTGAGAGTTGGACCATAAACAAAGGCTGAGTGCTGAAGAACTGATGCTTTTGAACTATGGTTCAGGAGAAGACTCTTGAGAGTCCTTTGGACTGCAAGGAGATCCAACTAGTCCATCCTAAAGGAAATCAACCCTGAATATTTATTGATAGGACTGATGCTGAAACTGAAGCTCCAACACTTTGGCCACCCAATGTGAAGGGCCAACTCATTGGAAAAGACCCTTATGCTGGGAAAGATTGAGGGCAAAAGGAGAAAGGGGTAAGTATGAGATGGTTGGATGGCATCACCAACCGAATGGGCATAAGTTTGTGCAAACTCAGGGAGAAACTGAAGGACAGGGAAGCCTGCCATGCTGCAGTCCATGGAGTCACAGTCAGACATGACTTAGCTTATGAACAACAACAATGTTTATGCTGAAGTGTTTGAGATAAAGTATCATGATGTATTTATCCTTCTTGTGGATGGTTTGACAAAATGAAAGTGTGCGTGTTCGTGTGTTTTATAAAGAAATATATGAAGCTAGTTTAACAGTATGTTAATCGTACTTTAAGGTAAAAGGTTATATGTTTCCATTGTACTGTTCTTTTTTTTTTTTTTTTGGCTGTGCTAGGTCTTCATTGCTTCATGTGGGCTTTCTCTAATTGTGGCAAGCAAGGGCTACCCTTCATTTTCATGTGTGGGTTTCTCACTGCAGTGATTTACCTTGTTGCAGAGCTCAGGCTCTAGGTGTGCCAGCTTCAGTAGTTGCAGCACATGGACCCAGTAGTTGTGGCTCCTGGGCTCTACAGCGCAAGCTCAGTTGCAGCGCACAGGCTGAGTTGCTCCACGGCATGTGGGCTCTTCCCAGATCAGGGATCGAAACAGTGTCTCCTGTATTGGCAGGCAGTTTCTTTACCACTGAGCCACCAGGGAAGCCCCGTGTGGTTCTTTTAATTTTCCTATGGGTTAGACATCACCCCTACAAAAAATTTGTCAACTATTGTAAAAAAAAAAAAAGAGGAAAATAAAAGTAGATTAATCAACATTAAAATTTACGCTTGGGAAAACCAACAGAAAAAACAGTGATTCCCAACTCCCTACCATATCCCCAGTGATTAAGGTTTAATTAGTGTGGAATGAAGTCAGGAACAATCTAAGCCAATTATTCTCAAACAGGTTTGAGAATATTAAGCTTCGACAGTTAATCCTGTGTAAGGAACTTCTAGGCCATATTCACTGCCCTTATCTCTTGTGCTACATTTCTGATGGTCTAAATGATGGATATCTTCCGCTGTAGAGTTGTTCAGCCCTTTAAACTTATTATGCCTCAAGATACATTAGTTATCATCTTTCTTTACCATTCCCATTTCTTTCATTCTCTATTCATTGGTTATCTATTTTTCACTAATGATACCTGCATTCTCCCAAGTACCTGAACTAAAATGCATTGAGTCATTTCTTTCCTACCCCTCTCATCTAGTCAGAATCAGCATTGCCATCTCTTCTTCCCATCCCTATCTTCATTACCATCATTCAAGACTTCATTACCTCTCTCTCAGAATCATTGCAAGAGTCTCATTGTTGGTTTCTCGCTTCTGTTACATCCCCTTCTCCAATCAGTACTATGCACTACAACCAGAGTAAGCATCCAAACTGAAAAAGTGGAAGTGTTAGTCACTCAGTCGTGTTCAACTCTTTGCAACCCCATGGACTGTAGCCTGTCAGGTTTCTCTGTCCATGGGATTCATCAGGCAAGAATACTGGAGTGAACAGCCATCCCCTTCTCTGGGGGATCTTGCCAACCTAGGTATCAAACCTGAGTCTCCTGCATTGCAGGCAGATTCTTTACCATCTGAGCCACCAAGGAATCTGAAAACCATGCCTTGAAAACAACAGTAACAACAAAGCTTTCCTTAACTCCCTGATACCTACTAAATTATATTAAAACTATATTTCCTAGTATTTAAAAGTCTCCGTTGTTTTATTCTGAGTAAAAATTTCAGGTTTATTCTTGAAGGACATACCTTATATCTGAGTAAAAATTCGGACCTGCCTTTTTATGATCTGTAACCATAGTGAAATTGTTTTTTGCTCATTAATGCCTTCCTTCAAAACCACTTCTTCAATGACATACTTCTTCCTTCTAAACTCTCCAGTTATCTCCTTTTGATTAATCCCCAGAATATTTTATTTGTATCAAATCTGCTTTTCTTATCCCTAAAATAGAAAGGCTGAGGTCTTGTTTCAGGGGAACCTTAGGATAGATTCTTCATTTGATGCCTTCTTATGTCTCTTGTCTTACTTTCACCTACTCATTTCTGTTCAGAAAAGTGATGAGTTGCATTGCTTACTTGCAACTTCCCAAATTGATCTTTAGGTTTTAGAATTTCTTATGTGATATTTCCAATGCCAACAAGGTATTATGCTGGAAAAAATTGCCAAAATGTGTCTTTAGCTGAGCACATTCCTGGGCATCTGGTTCACATATACTTCTTAGGTCCAAAAGCTTTGTCAAACTTTTATCTCTCTTCCAGTCATTTTCTTCCTTTCACCATAGTTATAGAATCTCTCTCTCTCTTTCCTATATATATATATAGTGAAAGTGTTAGTAAATCAGTCATGTCTGACTCATTTGCAACCCCATAGACTATAGCCTTCCAGGTTCCTCTGTCCATGGGATTTTCCAGGCAGAATGCTGGAGTGGGTTGCCAAATTCTTCTCCAGGAGATCTTCCTGACCCAGGGATCAAATCCCATCTCCTATGGCTTCTGCACTGGCAGGCAGATTCTTTACCTTGCGTCACCAGGGAAGCCCTATATATAATAAACTTACAGTTTATATATACACTGTAAGCTTATTATGAATATAAAACATCTTTTATGTTTCTATAGGCTATGTAGTATGATTTACATGCAGGTTTTTGTTTAATAAATATATACTGACATGAATTGAACAAGTATTTTTATTTTTTTAACTTTTTATTTTGTACTGGAGTATAGCTAGTACAAAAAAATCAATAGATGCCTACTCCTTGGAAGGAAAAGTTATGGCCAACCTGGATAGCATATTGAAAAGCAGAGACATTACTTTGCCAACAAAGGTCTGTCTAGTCAAGGCTATGGTTTTTTCAGTAGTCATGTATGGATGTGAGAATTGGACAGTGAAAAAGGCTGAGCGCCAAAGAATTGATGCTTTTGAACTGTGGTGTTGGAGAAGACTCTTGAGAGTCCCTTGGACTGCAAGGAGATCCAACCAGTCCATCCCAAAGGAGATCAGTCCTGGGTGTTCATTGGAAGGACTGATGTTGAAGCTGAAATGCCAATACTTTGGCCACCTCATGTGAAGAGTTGACTCATTGGAAAAGTCTCTAATGCAGTGAAGGATTGGGGGCAGGAGGAGAAGGGGACAACAGAGGATGAGATAGTTGGATGGCATCACCAACTCGATGGACATGGGTTTGGGTGGACTCCGGGAGTTGGTGATGGACAGGGAGGCCTGGTGTGCTGCAGTTCATGGGGTCGCAGAGAGTCGGACATGACTGAGCGACTGAACTGATACCGATACTGATAACCAGTTAACAATGCTGTGATCTCAGGTGGACCGCAGAGGGACTCAGCCATACATATACATAGATCCATTCTCCTCACAAACTCCCCTCCAATCAAGGCTGCCACATAACACTGAGCAGAGTCCCATGTGCTATACAGTATGTCCTTGTTGGTTATCCACTTTTTTGGGAACTTTTCATTTTTTATTGTGGTATAGTTCATCAACAGTATTATGATTTCAGGTGAAAAGCTAAGGGACCCAGCCATACATATGCATGAATCCCTTCTCCTCCAAACTTCCCTCCTGTCCCAAGCTGCCTCAAAACACTGAGCAGAATTCCAGTAGGTCTTTGTCGGTTATCACTTTAAATATTAATATAACAGTTTGTACATGTCAATCCCAGATTCCCTAACTATCCCTTCCCCTCATCCTTCCCACCATAATGAACAAATGTTTTTAGTTTTCTGTATAACATAGTGCTATAAAAATTGCAAAAGAAATTATGATTATTATTCTTTTTTCAAAATAAAGTAAAATATTTTCATTCGAAATCTCACTCAATGAGTTATAGCCAAATTCTGTACCAATATGTTAAACTCTGTATCATGGAAGGCATCAGAATGGCAGAAATTGTTAGGAAGGGAGAATGAGAGGTTTATGGAAACTGGCTAGTAAATAAGAAATAATACTGTTTTTTATTAAATTAAACTAGCTGGAAACTGATATTTATTAAAATTTAAATTGATGACTGCTCCAAAGCATACAAATAGAGCTGTAATTCCATCTTGCCATTCTAATGACAATGAAGAACTAAACTAAATGTTCTCTCTCATTTTTTATAATGCTATAACCTTTGGGTGAAATTACAGTCTTACACTAAAGTGCATTTGAAGAATATGCCTGCCCATATTAAATGTGCTATAGGGAAAAACAGTATTTTTTGTGAATATCTGTATAATTATGTATGCCCTGCTAAGTACATATGTGTTATTGTATTTCAATCCCTAATGCTGTGATTGTTTAAAATGTAAAGGAAAAGAAAAAAAGAGAAAGGTTCTGTTTAATCTTTATAAAAGAAAAAGAGATGTAGTTCTCTAGAAGGTTTTAAGACTGTGAAATATGTTATTTCTTTTGAAAGCTCAGTTTTTATTAGCATTTGACACTTCCACTCAAAATAAACTATTTTTCTTATTTATCTTCTGACAATATTTATAAATTTCATTGGGCAAAATGTCAAAAAAGTAAAAAATCATACAGAAACCAAAATGCAAGTTATAAAGCTACAGAATAGAAAAAAAAAAGCTGCCATCTATAAATGAAGGAGATGGACCAAAGAGGAAATCAGTAATTTATATTATTCTTATCACAATTTCATAATGTAAAGGGCTTTTTTTAATGAAAATCTCTATTGTAGAAGTGAGTAGAAATAAAATTATTTCATCTAAATGAGTTTGTCCATAGACTAGAGCATCTAGAATTAAAAAAAAATGACAGAAATTGTGCATGAAGTAATGAACTCTTCCAAAAATGAACTGCTATTATATTTTGTAAATAAAATATTAGGACATATTTTATTAAGTGTGGGCTTCCCAGGTGATGCATTAGTAAAGAATTCCCCTGCAATGCAGGAGATAGAAAAACAGGAGTTCAATCCCTGGGTCGAGAAGATCCCCTGGAGTAGGAAATGGTAACTTACTTCAGTAGTCTTGCCTAGAGAATTCCATGGACAGAGGAGCCTTGTGGGCTATAGTCCATGGAGTCACAAAGAGCGGGACATGACTAAATGATTGAGTACTTGTTAAGTGTATTTTTTGCCATACATCAAATTATTTATACTTGCTATTTTTCCTTAGGAAATTTTCTCTGATTAGCTTTATACATATTTATTTCACAAGAATAAATTCTTGAACTTTGTAGCATTTCTTTCCGTAAGTAAAAAAGTATTCTTTCAATAGTTGAAATCTTTTTACACTTTATGCAAATAATATACAATTTCCTTCATGACTTTAGGTAAATATCACTTTTTTTTCTTTTAAATAGAGATTTTTCTTTTTTTCTTCAAGTAACTGTCCCTTTATGCTGTAAAAACAATATTTGGCATTGTAAAGCATTTAAAAACTATTTTTCTAAATAATCCTTTTCTTTTCCTCCACTATTCCCCTCAACTGTAATGAGACTTTGTTTGTACATTTATTTCTAAAACATATTATATAAAATTTTCATTTTATCCTCCAAAACACTAGGAAGCAAAAACTTTCAGCATCTAGATTTTAGACTTCTAGCCTCCAGAACTTTGAGAAAATACATTTTTGTTTTTTAAGCTACCCAGACTATAATTTTTTGTTTTGACAGCTCTAACAAACTAATACCAAAGATAAAGGAGGGGGGAAGTAGGAAGAGAATTCTAGAATGAGTATGAGTAGGTTTGGAGGTAAATCACGTCTGAGGACTAAAAAGTGTTCTGTAAGCTTAGAGGATGAAAGGAAGAAAACATTAAGAAATGAGAACAGAGCATTACTATCTCCAGGGCAATGCCATCCAAGACTGTGAGCATGAAAAGAAGTATGGGCTTTTGCTTAAATCAATGAGAAATCACTGAAGGATATTAAATGTGGAGAGGAGGGTTAGGGTGGGGTGGGAGCAAAACGAGTGGTGAGAAAACCAATGAAATGCCACTGTTCTTAACTAGCCAAGAAATGATGATGGCTCTCACTAAAATACTAGCAGTTGAGATCAAGAAAGATGAATAAATTTGAAGGACACTTCTCAGAGGAGGAACTGAGTTTTTTGTCATTGATGAAGTTTTGGGGGATTGGAAGGGAGAAGAATGAATAACAGACTATATCCACGCTTCTGGCTTCACATGGGAGGAAGGATATGGCGTTCATGGAGACGTAGGAATACAATGTAAGAGGCTGACAGGTGAAAATACTGAATTCAATCTATTCTAAACTTTTGAGCTTGAGGGGCATGAAACTAAGGATGCCCAATAGACGTGTTAGATATATGAATCACAAACTTCAGAAAGAGGTCCTAAGACAGAGTTGAGATGTAGATTTGGGAGTTGTTCATAGATGGTTTTTGAAGCAATGCAAATGAAAGGAACAACAAATGATTATAAGAAAGAGAATCCTAGGAAGGAAACCCAGAGGAAAAATGGGCCCATGAAGAAGGACAGACTACAGCCTGTGCATAGTAAGAAAATCAGGTAGCAAGCCAGATGATAACGTTTCAACAATGTCAAATGATGCAGAGAGAACAGTAAGGCAAAAACCAATCCTCATTGATTAGCCAATGAGGAGCTTTTGCTGATATTAGCTACAGTCTATGCATGAGTTTGTTGGACTTATAAACCAGATTGACATGTTTAAATATTCGTGCAAATGGTATTAATGGCAGGGTGAAAGTGAAAGTGAAGGTCACTCAGTTGTGTCTTGACTCTTTGTGACCCCATGGACTATGCAATCCCTGGAATTATCCAGGCCAGAATACTGGAGTGGGTAGGCTTTACCTTCTTCAGGGGATCTTCCCAACCCAGGAACTGAACCCAGGTCTCCCACGTTGCAGGAAGATTCTTTACCAGCTGAGCCACAAGGGAAGCCCAAGAATACTGGAATGGGTAGCCTATCCCTTCTCCAGAGGATCTTCCCAAACCAGGGTCTCCTGCACTGCAGGCAGATTCTTTATCAACTGAGTGAGCTATGAGGGAAGCCCATAGTGATTAAATAGTATAAATACAGACATATTGGGCTATAAAAGGGAGATAAGAAGTAGAATTGTTGCTGGAGGCAGATGTGGGTTAAAAAAAGATTTTGTTTGATTGGTTTTTCTAAGGTGGAAGAAATATACTGTATTCAAATGTGACTGTGAAGGAATCAGATGTGACTGTGAAGGAATCAGAGAAGAAGATATATTTAAATTAGCAATAAGAACATTGACATTATTATAGCATATTTACTTCATGCACAGCTCTGTTTTAAGTTCTTTACACAAAATAAATAATCAGTACTATGGTAAGCTATTCAGTTCAGTTCACTTCAGTCACTCAGTCTTGTCCGACTCTGCAATCCCATGGACTGCAGCACGCCAGGCTTCCGTGTCAATCACCAGCTCCCGGAGTTTACTCAAACTCGTCCATTGAGTCAGTGATGTCATCCAATCATCTCATCCTCTGTCATCCCCTTCTCCTCTCGCCTTAAGTCTTTCCCAGTATCAGGGTCTTTTCCAGTGAGTCAGTTCTTCACATCAGGTGGCCAAAGTATTGGAGATTCAGCTTCAGCATCAGTCCTTCCAATGAATATTCAGGACTCATTTCCTTTAGGATGGACTGGTTGGATCTCCTTGTAGTCCACAGGACTCTCAAGAGTCTTCTCCAAACCACAGTTCAAAAGCATCAATTCTTCGGTGCTCAGCTTTCTTCAGAGTCCAACTCCCACATTCATACATGACTACTGGCAAAACCATAGCTTTGACTAAATGGACCTTTGTCAGCAAAATAATACTTTTTAATAAAAAGTAATGCTTTTTAATACGCTTTCTACGTTGGTCATAGCTTTTCTTCCAAGGAGCAAGTGTCTTTTAATTTCTTGGCTATTTGCCATGAAGTGATGGGACTGGATGCCGTGATCTTAGTTTTCTGAATGTTGAGCTTTAAGCCAACTTTTTCACTCTCCTCTTTCCCTTTCATCAAGAGGTTCTTGAGTTACTCATTTTCTGCCATAAGGCTGGTGTCATCTGCATATCTGAGGTTATTGATATTTCTCCTGGCAATCTAGATTCCAGCTGGTGCTTCATCCACCCCCAAAATTTCACATGATGTAGTCTGCATACAAGTTAAACAAGCAGGGTGACAATATACAGCCTTGACATACTCCTTTCCCAATTTGGAACCAGTCTGTTGTTCCATGTCCAGTTCTAACTGTTGCTTCTTGACCTGCATAAAGATTTCTCAGGAGGTAGGTCAGGTGGTCTGGTATTCCTATATGTTTAAGAATTTTCCACAGGTTTTTTGTGATCCACACAGTCAAAGGTTTTGGCATAGTCAGTAAAACAGAAATAGATGATTTTCTGGAATTGTTTTCTCTATGATCCAATGGATGTCGGCAATTTGATCTCTGGTTCCTCTGCCTTTTTGAAAACCAGTTTGAACATCTGGAAATTCATGGTTCATGTACTGTTGAAGCCTGGCTTGGAGAATTTTAAGCATTACTTTTCTAGTGTGTTAGATGAGTGTAACCGTGTGGTAGTTGGAACATTTTTGGCATTGCCTTTCTTTGAGGTTGAAATGATAACTTACCTTTTCCAATCCTGTGGCCATTGCTGAGTTTTCCAAATTTGCTGGCATATTGAGTGCATCACTTTTACAGCATCATTGTTAGAATTTGGAATAGCTCAACTGGAATTTCATCACCTCCACTAACTCTGTTTGTAGTGATGCTTCCTAAGGCCCAGTTTGCTTCACATTCCAGGATGTCTGGCTCCAGGTGAGTGATCAACCTCTCGTGGTTATCTGGGTCATGAAGATCTTTTTTGTATATTGTTCTCTGTATTCTTGCCACCTCTTCTTAATATCTTCTGCTTCTGTTAGGTCCATACCATTACTGTCTTTTGTGCCCATCTTTGAAGGAAATGTTCCCTTGGTATCTCTAATTTTCTTGAGGATATCTCTAGTCTTTCCCATTCTATTGTTTTCCTCTGTTTCTTTGCATTGATCACTGAGGAAGACTTTCTTATCTCTCCTTGCTCTTCTTTGGAACTCTGCATTCAATGGGTATATCATCCTTTTCTCTTTTGCCTTTCACTTCTCTTATTTTCTCAGCTATTTGTTAGGTCTCCTCAGACAACCATTTTGCCTTTTTCTTTCTTGGGGATGGACTTGAGCATTGCCTCCTATACAAGGTTACAAACCTCCATCCATAGTTCTTCAGACACTCTGTCTATCAGATCTAGCTCCTTGAATCTATTTGTCACTTCCACTGTATAATTGTAAGGGATTTTATTTAGGTCATACATGAATGATATAGTGTTTTTTTTATTATCCCTCTATAATAGACAAGAAAACATAGTCTTGTCTTACATAAAACATAGAGATAAATTGTAATCATCTTCCCAAATTTGTACAGCCAGTAAGTTAAGAAAATCCAAATCTGAAACCAGGAAATTTGCCCTCCAAAGTCACTATACCAGTGAAGGTACTGTAGATATCTTCAATGGATCACCTGGAAACATCAAGGTAACTCTTGAGAGTCCCTTGGACAACAAGGAAATCAAACCAGTCAATCCTACAGGAAATCAATCTTGAATATTCATTGGAAGGACTGATGCTGAAACTGAAGCTCCAATACTTTGGTCACCTAATGGGAAGGGCCAACTCATTGGAAAAGACCCTGATGCTGGGAAAGACTGAAGGCAAAAGAAGAGAAAGGCAGAAGGTTAGATGGTTAGATAGCATCATGGACTCAGTGAACGTGAATCAAAGAAAACTCTGGGAGTTAATAAAGGACAGGTTAGCCTGGTGTGCTGCAGTCCATGGGGTTGCAAAGAGTCAGCCACAACTTAGGGCCTAATCAAAAACAATAAATCATTAGTTTAAAGTGAAATAATCTGTAACAGCCCCCTCTGCTCTTCGGGAAGAAAGATGTAACTAACAGAGGGAAACTGTGAGTATGGTTTTTCTCCTTTGGAAGAGTCAGCAGTCAATTAATTAATTCACTTGGAGGAGAAGTCAGGCAAGATAAGAGTATATTTTTGTGTAATAATGGCTGGATGTTTATTGTTTAAGGAGTAGGAACAAAGTAATTGTAAAGGGCATAATTCTGTTTTTCCAATCAACTGAAGTCTTTAAACTAGAAACTCACAATTTTGTTGCTTAGTTATTGAATATATTTTGAGGTACTTTAGGAAAAAACTTGGCCACAATTCCATTGCTTTAAAGGAAGAACCAACTGCCTCTTCTGCAAAGAGAAAAAGCTACCACCCCCCTCCTTTAGGGCTATCAGAAGTCGATGCTGGTGACAACTCCAAGTGGAGCTCTTTTAAGAAGACAGAAGCAAAGATTGCAATGAATAAGAATAGATGGAGATCCAAATTCTATTATTCTATCATGGATATTGAGTCCTAAGAGAGATTTGAATAAAAGACTGAAAAAATAACAAAACGATGGAAAAGGAAACAGACGACTAAGAATTTACATTCTAAAGTTTTAACCACAAAGGCAAGAAAAGAGATTAGAGAAACAAAGACACAAATTTGGTATGGTTTAGGAACCCTTTCTCTGAAATTTTGCAAGAGCTGCTTAGACACTTACTCAAGTCCAGTGAATATTTGATCTAGAGAAAAAAGTTGGAGTGGTAATAGGTCATTTGTTAGTGCTTCTTCTCCTTCCACTTTGCTGTCAGCCATGGCTGCCTGAAGGACTGCTGTATGAGCCAGTGTGAAATTCTGCAAGAGAAATTCCAATCAGAAAATAACAGTCCAGTCTTATATACCATATATCTAAAACCTAAGTGAAGAGAATGGAGGATATTGACCAGTTATTCTCTGCTCAGTGCTAGCTCCCCTTCATGCTATACTACTCATTACAAACATCACAGTTTAACCATCTGGAAATTATTTTTCTGCTTGACATTTAATACTCAGTTAATCTATAATCTTTTATTTTAAGTCTTTATTTTTCACAACAGTTTTAGGTTTGTAACAAAATTAAAAAGAAGGTACAGAGATCCCCCATATCTCCTACCCCTACACATGCATAGCCTCCCCAATTATCAACATTACTCACCACAGTTTTTTGGGTTTTTTTTAACCTAGAGTGGTCCTACAATAACACATAACAATCATCAAAGTCCACTTTCTATTAGGGTTCTATGGGTTTGGATAAATGTGTAGTGTGTAATAACAAATATCATACAGAGTATTTTTACTGTCCTAAAAATCTTCTTTGCTCTGTCATTTGTCTTTTCATCCCCCATGCCCACTTCTGGTTTTTCATTGTCTCATAAGTTTGCTTTTTCCAAACTGTCATGTACTTGAGATCATACAGTATGTAGCTCTTTCATATTGGCTTCTTTCACTTATTAATATGCATTTGTTTCCTTTCCCTTGTGTTTTCTTTGTAACTTGAGAGCTCATTTCTTTTTGTACTGAATAATATTCCATTGTTTGTAAGTACTGCTGTTTATTGGAGAAGGAAATGGCAACCCATTCCAGTATTCTTGCCTGGGAAATCCCATGGATGGAGTAGCCTGGTAGGCTACAATCCATGGAGTCGCAAAAAGTCAAACTCGACTCAGTGACTTCACTTTCTTTCTTTCTATAGTTCCTTTTGGAGAGGGAAATGGCAACCCACTCCAATGTTCTTGCCTGGAGAGTCCCATGGACAGAGGGGTCTGGTGGGTTACAGTCTATGGGGTTGCAAACAGTCGGACATACTAAGCAACTAACATAAACACACTGCTGTTTATCCATTAACCTACTTTAGGATGCTTTCTTTGCTCCCAAGTTTTGGCAATAATGAATAAAGCAGGTATAAACATCTATTTATAGGAATAAAGAAAAAATGCAACAGGTAGAACATAGTAGTGACCATGATAGATATGAATTAATCCATATCAGTAATCACTTACAATGTCAATGATATAAATGCACCAATGAAAAAACAGAAGTTGTCAGAATGGATCAAAAACTACAACTCAACTATATGTTGTCTACAAGAAACCCACTTTAAATATGAAGACATATATAAATAAAAATACAAATGAATGGAGAAAAATATATCATGCTGACGTTGAACAGAAGAAAGTAGAAGTAGCTATATCAATTTTAAACATGGTATACTTCATAGCAAGAAAAGTTATAAGGATAAAGAAGGGCATTACTTAATGATAGTGGTCAAGTAACTGATGTTCTTCTTTTTTATGTAGAGCTGAGTTTCTGATTTATATAATTTTATTCTCTTTAAAAAAATTTTTACATCTCTTGTAAGGGAGATCTACTAGGAACAAATTCCCTCAAATTTGTGTTTATCTGAGAAAGTCCTTTATTTCTTCTTTACTTTTTAAAAATTTATTCATAATTAAAGGGTAATTGCTTTACAATGTTGTGTTGGCTTCTACTGTACGACGATGTATAATCAGTCATAAGTATACATACATCCCCTCCCACTTGAGCCTCCTGCCCTTGAGGAATAATATCACAGGGTACAGAAGTCTAGTGCTGTGCTGTGCTTAGTTGCTCAGTCTTGTCCGACTATGAGACCCCATGGACCGCATCCTGCCATGCTCCTCTGTTGATGGAGATTCTCCCAGCAAAAATACTGGAGTTGGTTGCTTTGCCCCCCTCCAGGGGATCTTCCCAACCTAGGGTTTGAATCCAGGTCTCCTGCATTGCAGGAAAATTCTTTATCAGCTGAGCTACCAGGGAAGCCACTACAGAAACCTAGGCTTGTGACTTTTTTCTCTCAATGCTTTAAATATTTTAATTCACTATCCCCTTGAGCTCTAGAAGAAGTTGGATATAACCTTTATCTTTGTTCCTCTATAGGTAAGGAATTTTTCCTCTGACTTTTTTCAGGATTTTTTTCTTTACTTTTTTTATTTTCTGTAATTTGAAAATGATAAGTCTAGGTATTGATTTTCTGACATATATCTTTCTTGCTAATCTCTGAGATTCCTGGATTTGTGGTTTGGTGTCTGACATCAGTTTGGGGAACTGCTCAGTCACTATTGTTTCAACTATTTTTACTAACTCCTTTCTCTCTTCTCCTAGTATTCTATTCCATATGTATTACACCTTTCATAGTTGTACACAGGCTTAGATTTTCTAGATTTTTTTTCAGTCTTTGTTCTCTTTGCTGTTTGGTTTTCAGGGATTCTATTGATAAACCTTGTAGCTCAGAGATTCTTTCCTCAGCTGTGTTTAGTCTACTAGTAAACCCATCAAAGGCATTCTTCATTCCTGTCACAGTGGTTTTGATCTTTAGCATTTCTTTTTGGTTCTTTCTTAGGATTTCCATCTCTCTGGTTACACTGCCCATCTATTCTTTCATGGCATCTACTTTATTCATTTATTATATTAATTATAATTTTTATGTAATTCTTTGTCTGATGGTTTTAACAACCCTTCAGTGACTGGTTCATGCTTGCTGTGTCTCTTGAATCGTGTTTTTTGCCTTTTGGTATGTCATGTAAATTTTCTTTATATCTGGACATGATGTAAAGGTAAAAGGAACTGCTTAAATAGACCTTTAATAAGGAGGTGGTATGGTGTTGCAGGAGGGGAAGCATTCTGTAGTCTTGTGTTTAAGTTTCAGTATTTTAGTGAGCTTATGCCTTTGGACTGTGAACTTCACAAGTGTTTCTTAAGTTTTTGTTTTTTGATTTTTTTTCCTCCTTGTTTAGGTGGAATAGGAAGGCTAGACTGGGATGGAATTGAGTATTTCATGTCTCTCTCATTGAGGGTGAGAACCAGCTGTAATTGGGTATTTCCCTTCCCTAGGCCAGTTAGACTCTAATACTACCTCTTAAGTGTAGGATCTCCTTAACTAGTTTCCCCTGAGGACAGGGCTTAGAAAGAAGAGCAGTTTTTTCTCTCAGTACTCTGGAGTATTTCAAAATGGCTCTTTCTCTTTTCTCAGAAAAGGAAGACCAAGAGGATTTCTCTACAATATATACTTTGGAAATATGGTCAGATTCCTACGGGTAAATCTCACAGTTTTGTGGCTGCCCTTCATGACTGAATCCTCTTGAAATTTTAACTCTGAGTTGTCTGCCCTGAGCCTCCAGCAATTCATCAATTAGGGTTCTGTTTTTTCAACCTAGGCACTGTTTCCCATGCATTTCCAACTGTGAGTCTCTGCTCTGGTAAGTCCTGACTCCCTGTATTCCGTTCCCTGTTTTTCAATCTTGGAAATAGTGGTTTCCTCTGTGTCCTCTCTTCTCTTATGAATCCTGGGAAAGTTGTTAATTTTTAAACCTGTTGAGTATTTTGCTGGTAAGAATGGAGTGGCAACTTCTAAACTTGAGGAACTTGAAACTTTTAAAATAAAAATCCTCTCTGATCTTTTAAAAATGTTTTTATGATGTTAAGTACATGCTTGTTAAAAGATTTGGAAAAATGTAGGATTATTAAGACAAAAATTAATGTGTAACTCCACCAATAGTTACAGAGAGAGAGAACTATAGAAAAATTGAAATATTTAACAGAGTCACACCTGTCCACATCTACAATTACATTGCACAAAGACATCTTTAAATCCTCTCCAATTACTTAGTATTTATTCCATGAGCATGAAAGTGTTGGTCCGTCAGTTGTGTCAGACTCTTTGGGACCCCGTAAACTGTAGCCCACCAGGTTCCTCTCTCCATGGAATTCTCCAGCCAAGAATACTGGAATGGGTTGCCATTTCCTTCTCCAGGAGATCTTCCAGACCCAGGGATCAAACCTGGGCCTCCTGCATTGCAGGCAGATTCTCTACCATCTGAACCACAGGGAAGCTCCTTCATGAGTATGGTCCAATGTTATTTTAAAAAGATCTTTGAAAACATTTTTTATTTATATAATGTCTCATTTGAGCAACAGTCCAAAATTTTCCCAACCATTTTCCTATTGTTGGTCACTGAAGCCATTTTAAAACTTTCACTAATTAAAATAATCTTGCAATGAATGTCCCGATAAATAAGACTTCATTCCTGATTGTTTTCTTAAGATATTTTCCTAGAATCCGGCTACAGGGTAAAAGAATTCAAACTTTCAAAATCTCTTAATGAATTGTTACTAAATCTCTTTACAGGAAAGCTGTGACAGTTTACCCTCTCACCTGAAGTGCATTAGAATTTCTCACGTATCGAAGGAAGGAAACACTGATTTAAAATTAAAAGAAGCCAGCTTTATTGCTTGCTTATGCATGAGTGAAATGTGCTTATAAGTCAGAGTGTCTCAGAGCTGATCTTATAAACACAGCTTTGAGAAGTGGAGAGTTAAGGAATTGAAGGATTTTTGGAAATGAAAGAGTTAGGGAGTAGGTGGCTTTCAGCCATGGAAGCATTGTTAGAGGAGTGTGGTTATTGTTGATTCGTTGTCATTCAAATGTGTGTGATTATCATCCATCCTCTGACTCGTAGAGGTGTGAGTACCAGTGTAAAGTGTCCCTTAGCAACTAAGATGAGTTTTAACTTCAGTTTTGCTTCGTAATTTGCCAAGTTTTCAGATTATGTCTAAAGAGCTGTCAGTAGTTTTATTATTTGGATTTGTGATAATGTTGAATTTTTTTCTTTTTTTAAAATTTTATTTATTTATTTATTTATTTTCTTTACATTATCATGTTGGTTTTGCCATACATTGACATGAATCTGCCATGGGTATACATGTGTTCCCCTTCCAGAACCCCCCTCCCACCTCCCTCCCAATTCCATCTCTCTGGGTCATCCTGGTGCACCAGCCTGAGCACCCTGTATCTAGCATCAAACCTGGGCTGGCGATTGATTTCACATGTGATAATTTACATGTTTCAATGCCGTTCTCCCGTATCATCCCACCCTTCCCCTATGTTTATTATTCCTTTTCTGTGTGTTCTTTTCTCATCTGTTTTGTTCATAAATTGTTTTTCTCATTTATATGACTGCCTTTGAGCTTCAGGAAAGACCTTTGACTATCATATGCAAAGAAAAAATTTTCCAGTTTATTTTTTCCCTTTCAAATTTTAGTACTAAAAAAATCTCCTGTTTACTTTATAGATGTATCCAACATCTCTATGCCTGCTATCACCACATTTCAGGACTTCATTATCTTGCATTTAAATCACTGACCTGTCCTCCTGGCCAGTCTCCCAACACTAGTCTTCTTCCTTCCTCCAGGGATTGATGTTACCATGATTCATCTTATAAGTGTACTGCTCTTTTTAAGTCAGTTTTCCTCCATGAAAACCTCAGTGACTTCTTATGGTCTGCAACATAAAATCCTAAGACGCTGCACAATCCTTTCACATGTATAGCCCTTTCATAACTTTCCTAGCACAATTCCTGGACTCCAAACAGCTGAACTATTTATTTTCTCCAACATCCATTAGTTCATTCATTTTTTATAAGCCTTAAGTCAATGTCTGTCATATGTCTTTCTCCTAGGAGATGCTATGACAAGGAAGACCTGCAAATGTTCACAGGACAGTTGGGAAGCCCAATAAGTAATCAGACAACTGCCATAGAATGTACTGAGAACTATAATGAATTAAAATGAGAGTGGGGAGGAAGGACATGCTTCTCACAGGTAATAATGAGAAAGCTGAGCCCTGAAAGTCAAGGAGATCAGCTGCAAAGGTTTGAAGTCAAGAGGATGTATGAAACAAGTGATGGCAGGAAAGAGCACCTGCCTAGAGATTAATATTGAAATTCATAGCTCTCGGGTTTAAATAGCACTAAGGCTGCCTTTTCCTACATCTTCTAAGATAATTAAACTTTAATCTTAACTGGGTTTAGATAAAAAATTATATGCAACAATAGAGAAAGACACATAAGCTGTGCTGACATTCAGGATAAACAGTAACTGCCCAGGTATAGGCACTATGCTTGTAGCTGATGAATTGTAAGTGTTGACTACTACTTAGTTATTTCTGGTATTTAATCAAAAAGTATCACTAATGTTTTTAATAATACTTATATAGCAACTATCATTGCCTAACTATTTAAGTCTGAATTTGGCAATACGGAATTCATGATAGGAGCCACAGTCAGCTCCTGGTCTTGTTTTGGCTGACTGCATAGAGCTTCTCCATCTTTAGCTGAAAACAATATAATCAATCTGATTTCAGTATTGATCATCTGGTGATATCCATGTGCAGAGTCTTCTCTTGTGTTTTTGGGAGAGAGTGTTTGCTATGACCAGTGTATTCTCTTGGCAAAACTCTGTTAGACTTTTTCTGGCTTCATTTTGTACTCCAAGGCCAAATTTGCCTGTTATTCCAAGTATATTTTGACTTCCTATTTTTGCATTCCAGTATCCTATGATGAAAAGGTCATCTTTTTTAGGTGTTAGTTCTAGAAGGTCTTGTAAGTCTTCATAGAACTGTTCAGCTTCAGTTTCTTCAGCATTACTGGTTGGGGCATAGACTTGGATTACTAGGCTATTGAATGGTTTGCCTTGGAAACGAACAGAGATCATTATGTCATTTTGAGACTGAACCCAAGTACTGAATTTTGGACTCTTTTGTTGACTATGAGGGTTACTCCATTTTTTCTAAGAGATTCTTGCTCACCAGAGTAGATATAATGGTCCTCTGAATTAAATTCTCCAATTCCATGTCCATTTTAGTTCACTGATTACTAAAATGTCAATTTTCACTCTTGCCATCTCCTGTTTGATAACTTCTAATTAAAATGGCTGTCTGAAGAGGCCTTACAAAAAGCTGTGAAAAGAAGAGAAGCAAAAAGCAAAGGAGAAAAAGAAACATATTCCCATCTGATTGCAGAGTTTCAAAGAATAGCAAGGAGAGATAAGAAAGCCTTCCTCAGTGATCAGTGCAAAGAAATAGAGAAAAACAGCAGAATAGGAAAGACTAGACATCTCTTCAAGAAAATTAGAGATAACAAGGGAATATTTCATGTGAAGATGGGCTCAATAAAGGACAGAAATGGGATGCACCTAACAGAAGCAGAGGATATTAAGAAGAGGTGGCAAGAATACACAGAACAACTGTACAAAAAAGATCTTCACAACTCAGATAATCATGATGGTATGATCACTCACCTAGAGTCAGACATCCTGGAATGAGAAGTACACTAGGCCTTGGAAAACATCTCTATGAACAAAGTGAGTGGAGGTGATGGAATTCCAGTTGAGCTATTTCAAATCCTAAAAGATGATGCTGTGAAAGTGCTGCACTCAATATGCCAGCAAATTTGGAGAACTCAGCATTGGACATAGGACTGGAAAAGGTCAGTTTTAATTCCAGTCCCTAAGAAAGGGAATGCCAAAGAATGCTCAAACTATCACACAATTGCACTCATCTCAGACACTAGTAAAGTGATGTTCAAAATTCTCTAAGCCAGGCTTCAGCAATACATGAACTGTGAACTTTCAGATGTTCAAGCTGGTTTTAGAAAAGGCAGAGGAACCAGAGATCAAATTGACAACATCCGCTGGATCATCAAAAAAGCAAGAGAGTTCCAGAAAAAAATCTGCTTTATTGACTATGCCAAAGCCTTTGGCTGTGTGGATCACAATAAACTGTGGAAAATTCTAAAAGAGATGGGAATACCAGACCATCTGACCTGTCTCTTGAGAAACCTGTATGCAGGTCAGGAAGCAACAGTTAGAACTGGACATGAAACAATAGACTGGTTCCAACAGGAAAAGGGGTACCTCAAGGCTGTATATCGTCACCCTATTTATTTAACTTATATGCAGAGTACATCATGAGAAACACTGGGCTGGAAGAAGCACAAGCTGGAATCAAGATTGCCTGGAGAAATATCAATAACCTCAGATATGCAGATGACACCACCCTTATGGCAGAAATTGAAGAGGAACTAAAAAGCCTCCTGGTGAAAGTGAAAGAGGAGAGTGAAAAAGTTGGCTTAAAGTTCAACCTTCAGAAAACTAAGATCATGGCATCTGGTCCCAACACTTCATGGCAAATGGATGGGGAAACATTGTCAGACTTCATTTTGGGGGGCTCCAAAATCACTGAAGATGGTGATCACAGCCATGAAATTAAATGACGCTTACTCCTTGGAAGGAAGGTTATGACCAACCTAGATAGCATATTTAAAAACAGAGACATTACTTTGCCAACAGAGGTCTATCTAGTCAAGGCTATGGTTCTTCCAGTAGTCATGTATGGATGTGAGAGTTGGATGGTGAAGAAAGCTGTGCGCCAAAGAACTGATGGTTTTGAACTGTGATGTTGGAGCAGACTCTTGAGAGTCCCTTGGACTGCAAGAAGATCCAGCTAGTCCATGCTAAAGGGCATCAGTCCTGGGTGTTCAATGGAATTACTGATGTTGAAACTGAAACTCCAATACTTTGGCCACCTCATGCGAAGAGTTGACTCATTGGAAAAGACCCTAATGCTGGGAAGGATTAGGGGCAGGAGGAGAAGGGGACGAGAGAAGATGAGATGGCTGGATGTCATCATTGACTCGAAGGGTAGACTCCGGGAGTTGGTGATGGACAGGGAGGTCTGGAGTGCTGCGATTCATGGGGTCACAAAGAGTTGGACATGACTGAGAGACTGAACTGAACTGAATTTACCTTAATTCATGGACCTAAGATTCCAGGATTAAATTGAAGATTTATTTAAATTTTAAAAAGTAGATATAACCACTAGACCATTCAGGTATGACCTAAATCACATCCCATAGACAGAGTGTGGGAAGAACTATGGATGAAGGCTAGTGACATTTTACAGGAGGCAGTCATCAAGACCATCCCAAAAAATAAAAATGCAAAAAGGCAAAATGGTGATCTCAGGAAGCCATACAAATAGCTTAGAAAAGAAGAGAAGCAAAAGGCAAAGGGGAGAAAGATATACCCATCTGAATGAAGAGTTCCAAAGAATAGCAAAGAGAGTTAAGAAAACCATCCTCAGTGGTCAATGTAAAGAAATAGAGTAAAACAATAGAATGGGAAAGACTAGAGATCACTTCAAGAAAATTAGAGATACCAAGGGAACATTTCATACAAAGATGGGCACCAAAAAAGACAGAATGATATGGACCTAACAGAAGCAGAAGATATTAAAAAGAGGTGGCAAGAATACACAGAAGAACTATACAAAAAAGATTATGACCCAGATGATCCTGATGGTGTGATCACTCACCTAGAGCCAGACAGCCTGGAATGAGAAGTATACTAGGCCTTGGAAAGCATCTCTATGAACAAAGTGAGTGGAGGTGATGGGATTCCAGTCAAGTTATTACAAATCTTAAAAGATGATGCTGTGAAAGTGCTGCACTCAATATGCCAGCAAATTTGGAGAACTCAACAATGGACACAGGACTGGAAAAGGTCAGTTTTCATCCAATCCCAAAGAAGGACAATGTCAAAGAATATTCAAACTACTACACAATTGCATTCATCTCACACACTAGCAAAGCAATGCTCAAAATTCTCCGAGCCAGGCTTCAAAAGTACATGAACCGAGAACTTCCAGATGTTCAATCTGGTTTTAGAAAAGGCAGAAGAATCAGAGATCAAATTGCCAACATCTGTTCAGTTCAGTTCAGTTCAGTTGCTCAGTTGTGTCCAACTCTTTGCAACCCCATGAATCGCAGCATGCCAGGCCTCCCTGTCCATCACCAACTCCCGGAGTCTACCCTTTGAGTCAGTGATGACATCCAGCCATCTCATCCTCTCTCCTCCCCTTCTCCATGCTGCAGTTCATGGGGTCGCAAAGAGTCGTACACGACTGAGCTACTGAACTGAACTGAACTGAGTGATGTTAAGTAATATTTTGCTTATATGAGAATAAAATGTTTAAAATCCAAGTTAGTTCAAATCCATTACTTGCCTAACAATATCCCTTTAAAATATATTTTAAGTACTAAAGATGTATGGTTTTCTCAAACTATATATTCAAATCCAGATACCTTTTAGTAGCCTCACTGTTCCCTCTGAAATCAAGACTATAATACATGATGATTACATATCCTTAAATAGTACATTACAGGCAAATGGACAGCATAGTCTTCATCACCAGTAGATAGTGCTATGGCACTGACCCCTTTCCTTTGTATGTTGATTGACAGCACTGTGCTCTTCCATGGCTATTTGGGATAGTCATGTGGAAAATCATTACAAATGGTGCATATTTAATTGAGGGAATATCAAAATTCCTCTGTCTTTTAGGTTAGTTTGGAAGAAACCTGAATCCATTCTGAAAACCAACCAGCAAGCAGTACTAAAATAGCATGTAAGTCTACTGTGGAAACATTTTTAACAACTACATGAATACAAAACAAGCTAAAAGATTTGAATTTTCACACAATCACTGTTTAAAATTTGACTTTTAAGTACCATAAAAAAATTGAGGGAATATAGCTTTGTTTTATTAACCTAGTCTTTAGGAATTTAAAGGATAATAGATTTCTATGGATTCAGTAACATAGAAATACATGGCCAAGTCTTCAAATGTAATAAAATCTATTGGATTTTTCTATCATAAATATGATAGAACACCTAAAACAGTCATTGACTATTGCTGTTCTTTTGATTTTCAAGATTACTGAAAGTTAGATGAAAGCTTTTTGTTAGGAATAACACAGATTTTTCCCACGGCAGGGTAAAATTTTGAGAAATCTGAAAGCATGATTAGACACGATAATTTTCCCACACATCAAGTACAAATGATTAAATTATCTTCATGAATATGATATTATGCATGCAAAATAAACAAATTTAAATGTGTATACAATTGCCTGTAATCTGAAAATGAAGTACATGTTGTTCACGAACTGTAATTATTTGCTGTCACACATGGAGTTTTTTTGTGGGATAATTTTGACTCTTGTTAGAAACAGTTTGTGAATTGCCTCTACTCAAACTTCCCAGTTTTTATGACAACATGGCAAAAGATCTTTTTTTGTCCTTCTTTACAAAAAATTCAAGGTTTTCAATCCATTTGCTCTCACCATAAGCTTTCTGAGACTTGATTTTATGAGCAATTAAGAGAAACTTTACTCTGTTACAGAAATTATATGAACCTAGAAGACAGGATGAGTTTTTCATAATTCTCTGTCATTCTTTGCCTCTCAAATAATAAAGACTTCCAGCCAACTAGTAATGGGTTTCTTTTAAAACTAATATTTCAACTTTTTGGCTGTTCTAAGTTTCTTTGGTGATAATATCATTTAAAATGTAATTGTTGCGCTCAAATATTTTATTTCCTTGAACTATTAAGTTTTCATGAGAAGCTCATAGGATCTTTTGTTTCATGGACCATAAATAAACCCCCAATCCACCACTTCAGCACATTTCTAATTGTAATGCACTGTGTAATGTTATAGGCCATTATACAGATGTTTTCTGTTATTGTAAGGTGACAGACAGTGACATTGAAATGTGTGCTTGCTTTAGAGACAGTGTGAACTCAATCATGAGTCTTAATGTAATAGATTTTTTTAACACTAGAAACCCAAATATATTCAGTCATGCTTGTCTTCAAGTAAGCTGCTACATTTGAATTCTTGGGAATAACAACCTAATGAAGGACAGGCCCTGATTTCTCTGGACTAAATACAAATAAATAGCTAAGAATGTTTTCTGATTCAGACTTTCTTGTGTATCTTTTCCTAAAAGGTTTGATAATTGATATCAAGCATACTGTTGATATGAGAAGTTGCATTCCTTTAGTTTAAGATAAAACAGTGCCATCTTCCCTGTCACTGTAATAAGAGTAGACTCTGAGGATTTATTTTGCAGTATATGTTTGTAGGTTGTAATCGTCTTTATGGAGAACAGATGACTCTCAGTACAGATGGAGATACCCCCACTCAAAATGCATGATGCACAGTCTTGTTTCCAAATTAACCTTTTCCTTGGAGAAGAAAGTTGCTAATTATCTGAGTTTCATGCTTATGGACTCAAGTACTGAATAATAATTGGGTTAGTCAGTAACCCATCCTTTTATTGAAAAATAAAAGGCTCGCTTTAAGGCCATAGTTTTGTTTTTCAGTTGCTAAGTCGTATCTGACTCAGTGACCCCATGACCTGCAGCACGCCAGGCTTCCCTGCCCTTCACTATCTCCTGGAGTTTGCTCAAACTCATGTCCATTGAGTCGATGATGCCATCCAACCATCTCATCCTCTGTTGCCCCCCTCTCCTCCTGCCTTCAGTCTTTCCCAGCATCAAGGTCTTTTCCAGTGAGTCAGCTCTCTGCATCAGGTGGCCGAAGTATTGGATCTTCATCATAAGTCCTTTCAATGAATATTCAGAGTTGATCTATTTTAGGATTGACTGGTTTGATTTTCTTGCAGTCCAAGGAACTCTTAAGTGTCTTCTCCAGCACCACAATATGAAAACATTTATTCTTCAGTGTTCAGCCTTCTTCATTATACAGGGGCTATTAACTTTCAGTCAAAATTAAATATTTCAAATGAACGAATGAATACAAGAGAATCCTAAGTTGTCTAAGGAAAACCCATATTGTTTTTTCATCTCTAACATTAATAAGTTGATAACATTGTTATGCAGTTACTAGGTACTGGGCAATATGCTGAGAACTTTTTAGGTATTACTTCATTGAATCTTCAAAACAACACAATAGGATAGAAATGAACATTTATGGAACACTCAGCTAAAAGCTTATTTTAATTGTTTTATTTAATCCTCAGCATAAATGCATAATACTATTCTTACCATCTTTTACTGATGAGAAAACAGAATCATTATATAATTTATCAAAGATTTTTGTAGCAATCTTTTTTTCTACATAACAAATTACTACAAACTATATGGCTTATACTAATACGCATTTATTAGCTCAGGGTCTGTAAGTCAGAAGTCTGAGCATCATATGATTGGGTTCTATGCTCAAGGTCTCACTAAAGGCTAAAATCAAAGTGTCAGACTGAATGTTGGTAATTTGGGGTAGAATCTGCTTCTAAGCTTATCCGTTACATGGTAAAATTGACTTTAAGAAAGGAAATGGGTCTGATCTAATCAGAAGAAATTTGAAGTTTTGAGAGGGATTTGGCGAGAGAAGATTTGTAGGTCCATGGTCCCCATTTAGTTGTTGACTGTCAGCTGGGGGATAATAAATAATATTTCCTAAGGATTACTCACATTCCCTGCCACTTGACACCCACCGCCCCCATTTTCAAAATCAACAATGGAGAATCTTCTCCATTAGATGGGGATACATTAGGAAATTACAGGTTCTCTAGAGTTGTCTGAAAGTGAATGAAAAAATATTTATTTACTTAGTTCCCTCTGGCATCCAACACTATATTGTTTTCAGGTATATGACATAATGGGGCTTTCCTGTGGCTCAGTGGTAAAGAATCCACCTGCCAGTTCAGGAAACATGGATTCTATCCCTGAATCAGGAAGATCCCCTGGAGAAGGAAATAGCAACCCATTCCAGTATTCTTGCCTGGAAAATCCTATGGACAGAGCAGCCTAGTTGGACATGAACTGAGCATTGAACAGCAATATGATATAATGACTTTATATATGCTTGTATTGTGAAATGATCAGCAAAGTATAGCTTGTTATCATCTTTTACCACACATAGAAATTTTTTTCTTATGAGAACGTTTAATGTTTATACTCAACAAGTTTAGAATATATGATGCCATATTATTGACTACGGTCACCTTGTTGTACATTACATATCCGTGTGTGTGTGTTTAGTCGCTCAGTCATGTCTAACTCTTTGTGACCCCATGCACTGTAGCCCCTCCAGGTTTCCCTGTCCATAAGATTTCTCAGGCAAGAATACAGGAGTGGATTGCCATTTCCTACTCCAGGGGATCTTCCTGACCCCTTGATTGAATTATCTGGCTCCTGGATTGCAGGCAGATTTTTTTCCACTGAGCCACCAAGGAAGCCCCTATATATCCATGACTTAGTTTATTATATAACTAACTATGAATATGGTTTTTAGATTCTAAATATAAGTGAAATCATATAGTATTTGTCTTTCTCTGTTTGACAAGTACTTTGCCTATGCTCCCAAGCTCCATCCTTGTTGCCTCAAATAGCAAGATTTCCTTCTTTCTTTTGATGGAATAATTTTCCATTGTTTGTGCATGGGTGTATATATACTACACCTAAATAATGCTGCAGTGAACAAGGGCATGAAGCTGTCTTTCCATGTTAGAGTTTTTATTTCCTTCAGTGAATACCTAAAAATTGGAATTGCTGGATGATAGACTTGTTCTAGTTTTAATTTTTTGAGGAACATCAACACTATTTTCATACTGGCTGCATCAATTTACATTTTCCCAACAGTGCATAAGAGTTCTCTTTTCTCCATACCCTTGCCAATATTTATTATTTTGTCTTCTTTATAATAACCATTATAAGGTGTAGGACTTCTCTTGTAGCTCAGTTGGTAAAGAATCTGCCTGCAATGTAGGATACCTGGGTTCGATTCCTGGGTCTGTAAGATCCCCTAGAGAAGGAAATGGCAACCCACTCCAGTATTCTTGCCTGGAAAATCTTATGGACAGAGGAGCCTGACAGGCTACAGTCCACGGGGCTGCAAGAGTCAGACATGACTTAGCAACTGAACAACCATCATAAGGTGTGAAGTGATACCCCTTTGCAGTTTCATTTGCATTTCCCTGATGCTTAGTGATATGGAGAATCTTTTCGTGTACCTGTTGGCCATTTTTTGTTCTTTGGAAAAATGTCTATTGAGATCCTCTGCCTACTTTTTAATTGGATTGGTTATGGGTTTTTTTATATTTTGTTTCTTGCCTTTTGCTATCAAGTGGTGTGAGTTTATATATATATATATATAACACACACATATAAGGCATTAACCCTTTATCAGATATATGCTTTGCAAGCATTTTCTCATGTTATATAGATGGCCATTTCTTTTTGTTGATGGTTTCCTTTACTGAACAGAGTTTTTTAGTTTGATATAGTCCCATTTATTTATTTCTGCTTTTGTTGTCTTTTCTTTAAGTGTCAAATACAAAGTGTCAAATACAAAAAGTCATCAACAAAACTCATGTCAAGGAAACTTGTGCTTGATGTTTTCTTAAAAGACACTTCTGGTTACAGATCTTGTGTTCAAGTTTTTAATCCATATTGAGTTGGTTTTTATGTATAATGTAAAATAGGATTTCAGTTTTCCTATCATAATATTTTAAACAGATTCTCCTTTACCATTGTATGTTCTTGGCTCCTTTGTTGTAAATTGCTGTTGCTGCTGCTGCTAAGTCACCTCAGTCGTGTCTGACTCTACGTGACCCCATAGACGGCAGCCCACCAGGCTCCTCTGTCCCTGGGATTCTTCAGGCAAGAATACTGGAATGGGTTGTCATGCCATTCTCCAGGGGATCTTCCCAAGTCCAGGTACTGAACCCATGTCTTGTATGTTTTCTGCATTGGCAAGTGAGTTCTTTACCACTAGCACCACCTGGGATGCAGCATATCATTTAACCTTGCTCTAGTTCTTGGTTGTCTCTCAAAACTTTGTGATTGTCCAAGCAGCCTTTTTTTTTTCAATTTTATATAATATCTCTCAATTGTTATGGGTGGGCCAAGACCTGTCAGTGTCTCAAAAGAAGGGAGGATCTCAGTCAGCTCCTAGATTCAACCTTATTGGAAGCCTGACCCTCAGGAAGCAGCTTTTAAAGTATGCAAAAATATACAGTCCTGTGGGACCACAAGATGAGCCCTGCTGACCACCAGAGCACGTGATCTGGAGGTAACAGTTGCAAAAATTGGGGCCACAGAAAAGTGTATATACTCCAGTCTGGCAGATACTGTCAAGCTGTAGTGAGAGAGAGCATAAAGATGGTATCCCCAAAACTGTTTCCTGAGAGCACCTCTGTAGGTCACTAGAGAAGTGCCAGCCCAGAAGCCTGCCCCTTGGGCTAAAGATCCATGACTGGCAAACAGGCCTCTCTCGCAGAAAGACACGTTATGTTTCAGTCGGCTATCTGCGCAGTGTCCTGGGAGTGGTAGTCTGCCAAGAACTGTCTCTCTGATTGTCACAGTCCAGAAGGGAAAGCCCCCAGACACAAAGCCAGGTGTTCCCTTAAGTGGCAGCCATAATACTAAGACAACAGACATGTATTAGAGCTCCCCTTGGAGGAGAATCTGGCACTCTAGAACGCACCTAAGGAAAAGTGCAAACATAGCACTCACCTCCCAAGGTCTCTGGAAAAGTTTATAGTCAGCCCTTAGGTGTGTATTTAATTAGAACCCTGCCAAGGGCTGAAGCTGTAATGTGACAATTATAAGCTTCTTCACAAAAAGGCTGAGATCCTGAGCCTGTTCCCTCTTGTCATGTCCAAGGGTCTTAGCTAGTTAAGAACTCTTTCTCCATGCTTGATTGTTCCCTGAGATCTGTGAGTGTAAACTCCACTGGCCACTAGAGTCAGGCAATGTAGAGATATTCCCTGGAAGCCGCTGCAAAAATTGGGACACCTGTCAGGGTGTAAGTTCCTTTTGGGGAGATGGTGAGTGGGACATAGAAAGTTCATTGATTCACTGAGAGCAATTATGCCAGACTAGAAAGCCTGCCCCTCAGTCCCAAAGTCTTTGGACAAGTATTATAAATAGACCTCTTTCTCAGGAAGACTGGAGGGTATGTCCTAGTTGACTATCTATGCCATGCCCTGGGGATGGCCGTCTGCTAATAACTGGATTTCTGATTGTTACAGCCCCATCAGACCCAGGGACATACATCCAGATCCAGATGATCAGGACGCATTTCCTGGGCTTCTGCCACAAAATCCAAGGCACTATGCATATGTAAAATCTCCCCTCGGGAAGATACTGGCACTGTATGTGGAGTGTGGCAGAGGGGGAGCATGAAGATAGCACTCACCAAGGAAAAAGAAAAAGTCATCCTCCAGCTTTAGCAATGTAGATGCAGAGTGCAAAAATGGTATCCACCAACTCCTCTGTCCCCACAAAGAATTAAAACTGACCTCTGCCCCTCAGGCTTACACTTATAAGATTGGCAAATAAATCTCCTTGTTATAAAGTCTAGACATTTTTCAAATGGCTGCTTCTGCAATTGACCCTGGGGTGAGTTTGTGCCTGAGCCCTTTAAGAGTTTGTCAGGTGGCTTCAACATTTTAGGTCTTATGGACACAAGCCCTGTTACTTTTCAAAGCCAGATAACTTGGGGGCTTGTCCATCAAGTGAAGGCCAAAAAGTTGAGGTGCCTGATGTTTTAAGTTTTGTTTAAGGAAGGCCTAATTCCCTGGTGGCTCAGCAGTAAAGAATCTGTCTGCAGTGTAGGAGAAGCAGGTTTGATACCTGGATCAGGAAGATCCCCTGGAGAAGGAAATGGCAACCTGCTCTAGTATTTTTGCTGGGAAATCCCATGGACAGAGGAGCCTGACAGGCTACAGTCTAAGGGGTCACAAAGAGTCAGACATGATTGAGAGACTAAATAACTGGGAAATCAATTGTATATTCAGGATATTCAAAAAGGTCTCTTCAGTATGGCTTGTCAGAGCTTCAACAATTCCCAGCACAGGGTGACCTGTGGAATCTCTACTCAGCTCAAAACCCACCTATGGCTAATCTCTACAAAGCTTCACTTTTTAGCCAGACACTCAAGGGGACTATCCTAACGATTGTAGAACTCCTTCTTTGTGCAGCTTCCCCCAGGTATATGCCTACCTAATCCTCAAATTCCTGCTACCTCTGCAGCCCTAAATCCGATCACTGTGTCTTATCCCAAGGGAAACTGAAGATTTGTGTCTGGGTCTACTTTTCTGTGGGCTTCCCTGGTGGCTCAAATGGTAAAGAATCTGCCTGCAATGTGGGAGTCCTGGGTTTGATCCCTGGGTTGGGAAGATCCCCTGCATGAGGGCATGACAACCCAATCCAGTATTTTTGCCTGGAGAATCCCTATGGACAGAAGAGCCTGGCGGGCTGCAGTCCATGGGGTCACAAAGAGTCAGACATGACTGAGTGACTAAGCATTCATTCATTCTACTTTCCTATGCCATGTTATGAAGAAAGCTCCCAGCAGAAGGACAGCATAAACATGGTGCTCACTTCATATACTTTCCTTTTCTTAAGGATCTCTGCAGTGTCTGTCCAATGCCTAAAAATAGTTACTGCTGGGGTCCAGCCCTGGCATGTCCGGGGTCTGAGTGAAGAACTGAGCTCAGTCAGTGTGTTGATGGAGCAGTCTCTCTCCTTTATTGTTGTTGGCTTACAGTTTTTATACCCAAGAAACACACCCATTATATCACATATTATTCTATACAATCTTTTGTTTTCTGCCTACCATCAACAACATTAAGCTCATTTTCCTTGCAGAGGTTGGATTTCTGCATAAATAGATTTAACAATAGTATGTTTACCATTTGAATGTCTCCAGCATACTTCAGATAAGTACATCAATCTAAGTAGAAAGGTTACATTTCTCTTATCAGGTGCAACTATGTAGAAGCTAGAAGGAAGGGCCTAAGCTTGAAACTGTTTTATTCTATTAACCTATTCCGGTTCTTACAAGGAAAGAGAAAAGAGGACAAAGAGACAGTTTAGCAGCACTGCTTTAACAATAAACCCTATTAACCTTATAACTACTATAATGAATTCCTTTGTCTACAATGTCCTAGAGCAATCAATGTCTCCAACTATGCTGGCCACAGTTATGAGCATTCCTAAGTCCCATTCACCCTGGTTTCTTCAAGGAAGGTAGCCTCCTCCGTGGAGTAGTCCCATTCACCCTGGTTTCTTCAAGGAAGGTAGCCTCCTCCGTGGAGTAGTCAGGGGAGTGGGATGTGGAAAGGTGACCCAAGTACGAGCCCTTCTGGTGGTGGCCTTGCCATGACCCCCAGAGAACTCTTGGTAAACTCTCCAGTAAGGAGTAGGAGGTGTGGTAATCTATTTAAATGTCCCTTATTCTTCCTTTGTCCTCTGGGAAGGGAATCTGCCTTCCCGAATCCCCTGAGGGAAATAAAGTCTGAGGGAATTATCTCAGGATGAATTCTTTCTAACTGGGACTGACCTGAGATGAGCTAAAACATAAACAGATGCGCATAAACAGAACTTCCCAAGAAAAATAACAGGAGGGGCCTTGCCTTGGGATGTCCCAAAGGAAAATCCGCTTTGCAGTTTCCTTGTCATCTGAGTGAGGGGGCATCCTGATGGCTCCCGGCAAGTTACTTCATATCTATTGGCCAGAATATATGTATTATCTCCTTTTGTTCTTGTTATATATCTAATACATATCACTTCCTCATGGACAGAATCCAAATTTTTTTTCTATAGTGTCTTATTGTTATTTCCAGTCTAATCTCATTAGGGAACAAATAACTAAAAGTAATTTGTGTATATTGGTTAAATGCATGGACTTTGGAAATAGCATTCCTAGGCCTAAATTCTGGTGTGATCATTTCCAAGTTGTGATACTTTGGCAAGTTGCCTAGCCTGTCTCTCTGTTTCCTCATTTATAACACATGAATCATGATAGTTATCTCAAAAGTTCTAGTGAAAGTTACACAATTTAATATATGGTGGAAGAACAAAAGTGTTACAATTACCTATACCTAACACAAGCTCCTATTACCAAATAAAAATAACACACCCATATATGTATAACTAAATTAATTTGCTGTACCTCTAAAACTATCACAAAAGTTAATCAACTAAACTCCAATATAACATAAAAAGCTAAAAAACTGAAATGTATGTTTAAGTTAGAAGAAAATAACACACACAGGCAATTGGTACTACCAAGACTTTATCACTTGTGTAACCAAATTCTTGTATTCTACTCCCCAGTAATAATTTTCCAATAGGGATGAAAATTAAATTATTGACTTTTAAGGTGTTTGGGCTAGACAACAATATATTGGTAGGGAAAAGTTATGACAAACCTAGACAGCATATTAAAAATCAGAGACATTACTTTGCCAACAAAGGTGCGTATAGTCAAAGCTATGATTTTTCTAGGAGTCATGTATGGATGTGAGAGTTGGATCATAAAGTAAGTTGAGTTCCAAAGAATTGATGCTTTTGAACTGTGGTGTTGGAAAAGTCTCTTGAGAGTCCCTTGGACTGCAAGGCGATCCAACCAGTCCATCCTAAAGGAAATCAATCCTGAGTATTCATTGAAAGGACTGATGCTGAAGATGACGCTCCAATTCTTTGGCCACCTGATGCAAAAACTGACTCATTAGAAAAGACCCTGATGCTGGGAAAGGTGGAAGGCAGGGGATGACAAAAGGATGAGATAGTTTGATGGCATCACTGACTCGATGGACATGAGTTTGAGCAAGCTCCAGGAGTTGGTGATGGGCAGGGAAGCCTGGTGTGCTGCGGTCCATGGGGTCGCAAAGAGTCAGACATAATAGCAACTGAACTGAACTGATTTCTCTTCCAGTCTTCAACAGTGAAGACTAAGTATACTCTAGGTCATCATGGTTAAGGTAGGGAAGTGGTGTACCAACAAGTGTATTGAATGTAACATCTCAGCCATCTACAGAATGAATAAATGGTAGAATTGGAGACTTAGCCCTCATACAATACTGTTTGTGCTTTTGTTTAGGAATTGTGCATTTGTTTATCTAATCCATTTGTTTATGTTACAGATTGCCATGGGGTTTAAGCCTTTATAAAGTAATCCTATGTGAATACTTCTTCAGCATTTAACTCTCCCTCAACCCATTAGTTTCTTATTTCTATAGTGCAATAAGTCCTTCTTTCCAATCTGGACAATGTAGCTCCTTAAAAGAAATTGAAATATAAGTCTCCATCATTTCTTGGGTATCACAAGAAATGTGATCAGTATCTTGGGTCAGTTTCAAGTGGTCACAAATGAAATCTTCATCTATGCCAGCTTCTTATCCCCTTAACAAAGGAGAAGGAGTGACTTCAATTCTTCTTGGACATGTGGAAACTGATATCTTTGCTCATACACCACTGCTCTGGTCACGCTATTTCTTAAAGTACCTGATGACTATTATAACTTCATACAATAAATGACATTTTCTTTTCCAGAGGCTACCTAGATCAGTCTACATGAGGCTGATGGAGAAAATAATTTTCCACCTCTTAACATCACTTTTACACTATTTATGAAATAATAGTTCTGTTCTGAAATGTACCTATATTTTAGCCAGACTCCCCCCCCCCAGTTAAACCAAGAGATAAAACCTCTGCTTAAACATTCCCAATGGGAGGGACCACAATCACACTGTTTGTTGTTGTGAGCCTCTTATTTCCATTCTAATAACATGCACATGTGCTTCACTTCAGTGGGCTTCACATTTCTTGTCTCCAACAGCAATCACACCTTCACAGGTCAACCCTTGATCTTCAACCTTTACTTCCCTACTGGCTCCTTCCCATGACTATTTAACATGTTTAAGCTGCTCTCATCTTAAAAAAAAAAAAAAAACAGCCACTAATTCTAAAATGTCACTGATGGATATTGAACACCTGCTCTTTTCTCCTTTTCTGTACCACAGCTTTTTGAAAGTTTTCTTTGTTGTCTTCTGTCACTCCACACACACTCATCACCTTACTCCTCTCTGGGTGTGGTCCCAGTTTAACTGTTCCCATTGGTCTCCTTGAGTCATCCTATAAGCACTGCAGTTTCCCAAGCCTGCAATATGTCTGCTTATTCCAAGCCTTTTTACTCAATATTCCCTTTCTAGAACTCTGTTACTTCTTCATAATAGAAACTGTTTTTCCCAAGATTATCATAGGTCATTCCTGTGTTCCTTTTCAGTCTTTTCTGTAGCATTTGATGCTGTTAAAATTCTCTCTTCCTCTAGGCCTGTGAGACTGTCCTCTTGATCCTCATCCTCTCTATGGCTGAAACTGTTTCCTTCACAGGCCCCTCAATTTCCTCTAATTAAAACTTTTGTGTTATTTCATCTTTGATCCTAATCCAGTTCCATGAACAATGTTACTCTCTTTCACCCTCCATTGTCATCACCATCATGCTTTCAACTCTCTTCCCTATTTTAGAAGACTCTCCAAAATTTCAGATTCACATATCCTAATGCTCCTGGATATTTACACTTATAAGTTTCTAGCCACCTCATTCTTTTATTTATTTATTTCTTTTTTTCTTTACTTTCTAATATTGTATTGGTTTTGCTATACATTGATATGAATCTGCCATGGATGTATATGTGTTCCCCATCCAGAAACCCCTCCCACCTCCCTCCCCATCCCATCCCTCTAGGTCATCCCAGTGCACCAGCCTCAAGCATCCTGTATCATGCATCAAACCTGGACTAGCAATTCATTTCACATATGATAATTTACATGTTTCAATGCCATTCTCCCATATCATCCTGCCCTCACCCTCTCCCGTAGAGTCCAAAAGACAGTTCTATACATCTGTGTCTCCTTTACTGTCTCACATACAGGGTTATCTTTACCATCTTTCTAAATTCCATATATACCAAATCAAAATCTAAACTCCTTGTTCATCTGAGTGGCTGCAACTTCTCTTTTGTCACCTAAGTCAATGTCACAATCATTTTCCCAGTTCCCTAAATCAGAATCCTGAGTATAATTCATGACTCATTTTAATCCTTTGCAATAGATAATCAATGACTAAAATCAGCCAATTCTTCATCCACTGTAATATTCTGTTCATTTTTCTCATTTCCATCATTATGCCTTAATCAAAGTTTCTGTCACCTCTTAACTAGATAATACTAGTGTAAGTACCAGTTATTCTTTCTGCCTTATTTGGCCCTTGCAATAAGTAATGCTGCCTTAAAGGGATTTAATAAGTGTAAACTTAAATCAGCCATTCCCTAGGCTAATAGGGAATATTAGGATAAGGAATAGCTCAAACTCCATATCACAGTAACATGTGTGTGTGTCATAAAGAAAAGCTCAAACTCCATGTCACACTAACATATTATGGATATGGCCTGCTGCTGCTGCTGCTGCTAAGTTGCTTCAGACATGTCCGACTCTGTAGAGGGCAGCCCACCAGGCTCCCCCGTCCCTGAGAGTTTCCAGGCAAGAACAGTGGAATGGGTTGCCATTTCCTTCTCCAATGCATGAAAGTGAAAAGTGAAAGTGAAGTCACTCATCGCGTCCGACTCTTTGCGACCCCATGGACTGCAGCCCACTAGGCTCCTTCGTCCATGGGATTTTCCAGGCAAGAGTACTGGTGGCTTGCCATTGCTTTGAAGCATCAATTCTTCGGTGCTCAGCCTTTTTCACTGTCCAACTCTCACATTCGTACATGACTACTGGAAAAATCATAGCCTTGACTAGACAGACCTTTGATGACAAAGTAATGTCTCTGCTTTTCAATACGTTATCTAGGTTGGCCGTAACTTTCTTTCCAAAGAGTAAGTGTCTTTTAATTTCATGGCTGCAATCACCATCTGCAGTGATTTTGGAGCCTAAAAAAATAAAGTCTCTCACTGTTTCCACAGTTTCCCCATCTATTTGCCATGAAGTGATGGGACCCGATGCCATGATCTTAGTTTTCTGAATGTTGAGCTTTAAGCCAACTTTTTCACTCTCCTCTTTCACTTTCATCAAGAGGCTTTTTAATTCCTCTTCACTTTCTGCCATAAGGGTGGTGTCATCTGCATATCTGAGGTTATTGATATTTCTCCCAGCAATCTTGATTCCAGCTTGTGCTTCTTCCAGCCCAGTGTTTCTCATGATGTACTCTGCATATACTACCCAAGAATTTACAATTTTCCAAGTGGATTATATTCTTTCCTATGCCTATGCCTTTGCAGATCCCAGTTCCTCTCTTCAGAATGTTCCCACCCCACATACTCCCCACTCATAGATCACTCAACTAAGCCTATACTCTTCCACAAGCCAATTATTCCAGAATTCACTGGCACATCAAGCTCTAGGTTCCCAGCACTTGGGGGAGCATCTATGAATAGAGCACTTTTCACTGGTTCACCAATAGGATTTTTCTCCTCAGGGCCAAGGGAAATATTTTTGTACATCTTTTTATCAAACATCTAGCAGAGAAGCTAGAAAATTACTAGTAAAATAGCTAAGTACTGCTTATTAAATGAAAGAAGGAAAGAAAAGTCAGAGTCCCTCATATGCTGTTCTAATAGCCTGATGGGAGCAGATAAATTTGACCATTAACCTAAAGAGCCTGAAAGTCCATTGTCATGGACCATGCAATCAAATAAAAATTATATATTAGTGTCTCTTACATTCTATGTTCATTAAGGGAAAATTTTGCTGAGCCATTTCTTCATAGTCAATTAAAAATATTTATATTTTACAAATGAGTAGTAAATCATAAAATCTAAGAAATTGTACCTGATTTGAATAAAGCAAATGGCTTTGCTAACTTCATTCTCTAAATAGAAATTCTGCTGCCAACCATATTCACATTAGATAAAATGGGGGACCAAAGGCTTTGTTTATTTAGCTAGTCACCTGTTCCTCAGCATGAACTTGATGTTAGCCAAATTTCTTGGGAAGAAAAAATGTATCTTATTTTGGTTTTAATTTTTAAGTATTTTAACATTTCTGTTTTTTCAACAAAAAAGTTTAACAACAATATTTTAATATCCTAAAAAGAGAAGCAAAATGTACACAACAGTAGATGCAGGAAATAAGATTTTTTCACACAATATAAAAACAAAGAAGATTAACAATTCTGATAATTATTACATTCATTCTTAAAGGAATAGAGAACTAAGGTTGTGATAGCTTTTAGATTTTCTTTCATGCAAAAGTCATTGATGTGCTGTTTTGTTGAAACTGTTGATGCATCTTTGTCATGATTAATTTTTCTGAAGAGCTAGATCTTGTTTTAAAATGACTACACAATCAGTTTTAAACTTATAAGGTTACAAAACTAAAGCGAGAAAAATAATATATGAAGTACTTGTGATATCTTTATGCATAAGTTTGAGGATCGTTAAGTGGCTGTCACTCTTTCCCAGCATCAATTACTCTACTCCAGGATTTACTTACTCCACTCTGTATAATGAGCCCCTAGAGCACGTCTCATTGCAAGGGAAAGCACACATTCTTAGCTTGCGGTCAGTGGGATGTGGTTAATTTGAAATCACTTAAACTATTATATCTGTCAAGTGCAGTTATTTTATTTTCAATTCACATCAGTGTTTTAGCATGCATGTCGGTTACTGGGTCAAACTGGTAGATTAATTTAGGAGTATTCTGTTGCCATGCTCTTTCTCACTGCCATCAAATGCAGGCCACTGGTGAAAGTTAACACCTGCCCATTAAAATTGCCAGAGATAACCACGCTTAATGTAAACAATAATGTATAGATAAGAAAATGGTGCTAAATTAGAGATCATGGTTCACGGTTCTTATGCATGGGGGGCATTCAGTGATAGAAAATATTTTAGGAAAATAAGACTTTGAAAGCAATAAGATGCTGAAAGAAACCTTCAGAATGCTCTAAGAAACCTGGAAATAGCCTGGAGGGGGCTTTTTGTATTATTTTAGCCAGTTATTTTTGCTATAGGCAGGATTTTAAATAGAACGTATGTGTGGTGTAAATTTATGTGTGCATGTATATAAATATTGAGAGAGGGAATATGAAGCTATTTCAAGGCATAATGAATCAAAAGTGAATACTGCTTTGATATAAACAGTCTAGGTTTGACCTGGAAAAAGCAGAAGCAAGAATGTTGTAACACTAGCTTAGTCTGTCCCATTAATAAATAGCCAGACGTTAATAAAAAGTAATAGCTTCAAAGTGAACAGTTGGGAAATATACTACCACAATACCATACACACTAAATTAGTAAACAGTATTTTTACCAGATGTAGCCATGCTTTCATCATTTTATAATACTGCTAACAATACTAAGCATTTGAAGGTCTATTTCTTGGAGCTTTTGTAAATAAGCCCTGTTTAATAGTATCTGGATTGCAAAGATACAAAATTCAGAAACCATAATAGCAACTGATCAGACACCAGAAAGTTTCATTTCCTCAAAAAGGAAGAACTATATACTCTGGGAAGAGTGCTTTGAAGTTATACTTCTTTTATGGAAGTTGTAGGACAGCAGGAAATAGAGCATCGCCTTGATTCACAGGCACCCAGAAAACTGTAACCTTCAAACATCTGTGTGAAAGTAGAAGTCACACACAAAAAAACAAGCACAGCCCAAGAAGACCCAGAGATGTACATATAGAAGCAACCCACATGAAACCTTTTGACCATGGCAGAAACTTCAAAAGCTCTTGCTTTGAAACTACGTAAGACTGCATCAAGGATGAGAGAGGAAGGAGGTACTGCTGGTAGAGAGTAGTGAGATCTTTGCCGTCTGTGGAGTGTTAGAATCTAACCCACTTTTATATCATCTTCTTGACACTTTAGAACCATGAGTTATGATGCTTCACAATACATGTCTCTTCAAAAATCATATATTTCTAATCTAGTAAGTAAATCACAAGCTGTAGTACAACAGAAATGGTAGTTGTAAATTAAAACTAGTAACAACAATAAAAAACTTACCATTCTCATTCATTTCTGAAACCCATGAGTTCTACCTGTGTGTTCTTTAGGGAATATGTTTTTTCATCCCCTGAATTCAGTTAGCTAAAAGTTGGGAAAAGCAACTGTAATCTTTCTTTTCTTCAATGTATCTCTAGCCATTTTGACACTGAAGATCACATTTTAGTGCCTAGTGCAAAAGTATATTCTTATGGAAAACAAAAGCACTTAAAATATCTTGCAAATTACCATGACCCTAGAGTTAATGATCAAGTTGCTAGGTGAAAAGTGGTTAATGGAAAATACCTTAATTTAGAAATCAAGTTATATTTAAGAGCCCCTAACTTGAATTTCTGTTCGTCTGTGTTTCTGTGGAAACTAGTTATTAATCAGTGGGATAATAATGGGTATATCACATAGCTAAAAGGTTTCATAGTCAGGTTTGAAATGCATAGGATTAAGCTATTAAGCTGCTTTTTATGTTTGCTCTGGTTATACTGCACTAGCATGCATGTCGGAGAAGGCAATGGCACCTCGCTCCAGTCCTCTTGCCTGGAAAATCCCCTGGATGGAGGAGCCTGGCAGGCTGCAGTCCATGGGGTTGCTAAGAGTCAGACACGACTGAGCGACTTCACTTTCACTTTTCACTTTCATGCATTGGAGAAGGAAATGGCAACCCACTCCAGTGTTCTTGCCTGGAGAATCCCAGGGACGGGGGAGCCTGGTGGGCTGCCACCCATGAGGTCACAGTCGGACACGACTGAAGTGACTTAGCAGCAGCAGCAGCAGTATTCGTGTATATGACCATAGGACACTCTTTTGCATATTCCACATAAAGAATACTTTGGGGCATTATCATACACATTTAGTACTTGTGCTGGATAAAAAGGGTTAACCTAAATTAATCTGTTATCTCTAGCCCATCTATTCTCAAACAATGTTTTTCATTAGAATCATCTATGAGGATTTACATAAAGAAGCCTGGAACACATCCTAGATCGGTTGAAGAGGAGCATTGAGGGTAACATCTTGAGTTGTATGTTTATAAAAAGCTTTTTGAATGTTTCTAAAGTGAATCCTTATTTAAGAAACAGTGCTGTAAATGTTTACCTTTTTCTCCAATTTTTATTTCCACTTATATGTCTATATCTCATATTTAACCAAGCTGTATTATATTTTGTAGCTCAATAGTCTTCCCTGTAAAGCCAAATTAACATAGCAATATTCTAGAAAGGCTTTTTTACTGAAGCATAGTTGATCATAACAGGACTTCCCAGGTGGTTCTAGTGGTAAAGAAACTGCCTGCTAATACAGGAGACATAAGAGATGTGGATTCAATCCCTGTGTTTGAAAGATGCTATGGAGAAGGAAATGGCAACCCACCCCAGTATTCTTGCTGGGAGAATCCCTTGGATCAAGGAGCCAGTTGAGCTAGGGTTGCAGAGTCAGACACGACTGAAGCAACCTAGCACACACACATAATTGATTATAATGAGGTAATTTATACCATGTAGCAAAGTGATTTAATGATGCCTATATGGGCTTCCCACGTGGTGCTAGTGGTAAAGAACCCACCTGCCAATGCAGGAGACATGAGATGCAGGTTCATCCCCTGGATCAGGAAGATACTTGCCTGGAGAGTTCCATAGACGAGAGCCTGGTCACAAAGAGTCAGAGAGGACTGAAGTTACTTGGCATGTACACATATACACACACATACACACATTCTTTTTTAAGTGTTCTTTTCCATTGTGGTCTATCATAGGATATTGAAAATAGTTCCCTGTGCTATATATACAGTATGACCTTGAGCCAAAAAGTGCATTTTTTTTTTTGTAACATGGAAAATTCAAACAAACTTTTTGGTGAACCCAATGTATATAACAGCCTATATCTGCTGCTAAAAAAGGTAGAAAAATCTTTAGAAAGTCTTAAATGAAATTATTTAACAATAATATTTGTGATACTAGATATTAGGGTCATATTAATCCATGAAAGTTGATGCTATAATAATTATGTATAAAATAAAAATAGTATGGAAGAAAAATATAATTTTTCTAAGTCAACACCCTCCTTCCTTCAAAGTCTAAATGAATGCTTACCATATTTTATACTCGCTTCTGTTTCACAAAGATGTAATCACTTATCTCATTTAAATTTACTTCTATATTTTAACAGAGTTGCTTTTGTCTAACATTTAGAATAAAAATCACAGATCTTCATATTTAAGAAGGGTCAAAGTGATCATTTACTATAGCTTCCAAGCTCCTGCAGAAGTATTCTAAAATACATCTTAGTCTTGACTGTGTGAATCTCCTTGTATATAGTTTTTGATTGTATCTAATTAGCATTATAAAAACTGCTATTATTTCTTTCTAGTTTTATCAGATGCAATTAGTGAATGCTGTTGACTGAAAAGCAAATGAGTTAGTCTTCTATAGCATTCACTGTTTTGCTATTCATTCAGGTTTTTCTTTACCATTATCAAAAGGTACTCAGGAACTTTAATATTTGAGTACTTAATTTAAAAATATATAAGAAGATGACAAGGAAATAAGTCATGATTTTTTCATCTATCAGTACTTCTTAACAGCCAGGATTTTGTTTGCCAGTGACAGTAGCCCCCGTCAAAGTTCAGTTCAGTTCAGTTAGTCACTCAGTCATGTCCAACTCTTTGAGACCCCATGAACCACAGTATGCCAGGCCTCCCTGTCCATCACCAACTTCCAGAGTCCACTCAAACCCATGGCCATCGAGCTGATGATGCCATCTAGTCATCTCATCCTCCATTGTCCCCTTCTCCTCCTTCCTTCAATCCTTCCCAGCATCAGGGTCTTTTCCAGTGAGTCAACTCTTCGCATCAGGTGGCCAAAGTATTGGAGTTTCAGCTTCAACATCAGTCCTTCCAATGAAACCCAGAACTGATCTCCTTTAGGATGGACTGGTTGGATCTCCTTGCAGTCCAAGGGACTCTCAAGAGTCTTCTCCAACACCACAGTTTAAAAGCATCAATTCTTCAGTGCTTAGCTTTCTTTATAGTCCAACTCTCACATCCATACATGACCACTGGAAAAACCATAGCCTTGACTAGACAGATCTTTGTTGGCAAAGTAATATCTCTGCTTTTTAATATACTGTCTAGTTTGGTCATAACTTTTCTTCCAAGGAGTGTGTTTTAATTTCATTGTTGCAACCACTATCTGCAGTGATTTTGGAGCCCCCCAAAATAAAATCAGCCACTGTTTCCACTGTTTCCCCATCTATTTGCCATGAAGTGATGGGACCAGATGCCATGATCTTAGTTTTCTTAATGTTGAGCTTTAAGCCAACTTTTTCACTCTCCTCTTTCACTTTCATCAAGAGGCTCGCTAGTTCTTCTTCACTTTCTACCATAAGGGTGGTGTCATCTGCATATCTGAGGTTATTGATATTTCTCGAGCAATCTTGACTCTAGCTTGTGCTTCCTCCAGCCTAGCATTTCTCAGGATGTATTCTGCATATAAGTTAAATAAGCAAAGTGACAATATACAGCCTTGATGTACTCCTTTTACTATTTGGAATTAGTCTGTTGTTCCATGTCCAGTTCCTACGTCAAAATAAGTCAAAAAAGGAAGGCACTACTTGCTCATTTTTTTGTTTAGCTGCCCTGGGGGTCTTAGGGGTAGATGTGAAATCTTTTTTAGCTACAGCATGTGGGCTTTTAGTTGTGGAATGCAAGGTCTACTTCCCTGTCCAAGGATTGAACTGAGACCCTCTGTGCCTACCTTTGGAGCATGGAGTCTCGACTACTGGATGACCAGGGACGTCCCTGGCATTGCTTCTTCAATGAAAAAGCAGGGCTAAGGCACCCATTGGTAGGATTGCATCCAGGTGTGCAAGAGAGGCATCAGTAATCTTTCTCTCCTTCTCTCAGCCCACTTTTTCTGGTGTTGTCATTTTTCTCATACTGCCTCTCCCAGTTAGTAACAAAGAAGGCCAACCAGCAGCTCTAAGATTTTATTTCTTGGCTGCTACAGATGCAGAAGAACTCAGACTAAAATGTCCAGCAGAAATTTTTTTACTGGCTGGCTCAGTTTCCATTACAGACCCATCTCTGGATCAATTATTATAGATGGTATTCATAGAATATTCTGATTGGACAGATACTTATGGCCAGATCTGCCCCCAAATCCCACTGACCGAAGTGATTGATACATCTTTTCTCAGAAGAAATAAGGAGTTTCTACTACCAAGAAAAGGAAGAGTGCTGAGTAGATGAAAGTAAGGAAGAGCTTTTGAAACTTCTGGCAGTTTTTACCTTTATTCTCTATGAAATACCTTATCTAATTAATTACATTAGACTAGACTTCATTGGTAGCAGTTAATATTTTGAAAAACACAATTATTTTCCCTGCTTTTGGGAAAATATAAATTGACAAATTCTTTGTCAAATAATTCATTATATTTGAACAATAATTTTAATCCCAAAAGACACTGACACTAACCATTTGATTAATAACTTATAGCTAAAATTTCATTGCAAAGTTAAATGTTTGAATTCACTGATCATAAGCATTTACTACAAAAAATGAATTACAATTATTCAAGTATTATAAGATATCATCCTTCTGTGCCCCCCTTTATTTCCCTTTGAGATTTAGTATGTGAAATTCTTGTTTTTCCTAAAATAATCAAGTAAGGCAAAATAATTTAATTCATTCATGTCAATACTTTTTATAAGTACTGAAATATTATATCTATGTGTAATGAATTGAAAACAAAACTGAACAAACTATAAACATTTTCAGAAAGTTAATAGCAAGATAAATAATGCCTTTCATCATATTCACCATGACAGGTTTTACTTATTTCATTAACTTTTCCATTATCTTAAAATATTTTGAAACTCCCTTTTGGAAAGAGCCTTCAAGACTAGTTTATAATCCACTTGAGAAAAGCAGCTTTGTTATTTTTTATCAAGTCACATGGTATATCCACAGCTAATTAAAACAACTTAAATCTACACCTTACTCAACAGATTTGACTAGAAATGACTCCCAGTTAATTCCTATAATCATATATATCCAAAAAGGTTAGTTGTCCTCATGGAAGACATTCAATGACTGGACCATATGAAGCCAGAAAGTTTCAAACAAGAAAACATTTTTCTTATTCACAATTATTCAAAAAATGTAATCTGCAGAATAAGTGAATCATTTACAAGAGGACACAATTGAAGGGAAAGACTTCCATCTGAGGCATGTCTTTATAGTCTCTCTTAATATTTACTGTATGTTATGAAAATTTGCAATAAATATAGCTGTGTTAGTAAAATATACTTTATTTTTTAAAATTAGAAGATCATATTAAAGGTGAAGCCTAAAGAGAAGATATGTTATAAGCTCAGGATAGATGTCCTTACTTGTGTGAGATTTTTCAAAATGTGTAAATATCGTTTTAATTATTTTTCATCAATCCTAAATTTTATATTTTTTACATCAAAGGTATATTCATCTTTACCCATCTCTAACACAGTGTTTCTTTATCTGAGAGGCAAAACAATTTCAGAATCATAACTTTCAGTGAAATCAATCAGCTGATAAAGTGGCAGGTTCATGCCTCTGCTAAGATTACTGTGCTGATGAAGCCAAGTTCACAGGTTTGATCCCTAAGTGGGCCAATTTACTTTGCTACAAGCAGTCCCTCAAACCCTGGCCTGACATCCTGCAAATGGGAGCCATCAGTCATGAGGGGAAGCTGCGGGGGAAATGCAGGTGAACTAGAGCCAACTCACCCACACTGTAGGAAAAGAGCTGCAGGTCCAAGCCAGCTGACAGCTATGCTGTGGCATTTCTCTTGTAAATAAGGGAGGGAACGATCTCCCAAATGATAGTGAATTGGCACAGGTCACAGTGTAAATCTGATTTCCAAAACTTTAATATCAAGTTTGTCAATAACGACTAAACAAGCAATGAATTGTTTGTTTGATTAGTGTTGTACCAAGAATGCTAGGAGGTGTTGGAGGCCCCAAAATACCATATGAATTTATAATGTATTCATTAGCAACTTCCAAGAAAAGGTTGGCTGCTGCTCAAACAAAAGAGAAAATGTAGCTACTAGCTGAGAAATTAGGATAATAGTTTGGATCAAATATAGGAAAACCATCGAAGAATTGTGTGTCAAAGTTTTACTTATTAATGAGAGAGCTAGCAAGATGACAAAATTTGAGAAATTAGAGTTTTTTAGTCAGTAGGGGAGAAAAAAGCTGTAATAAAGTACCAAATTAGATACAAAATTAGTTAAAGTCCTACAAGGCAATGAAACCATCACAGCTTAGCAGTTTTACAGAACTGTAAAATGCCCCTAATCAGCTGTGTAAGCAAAGTTATATTCCCTTAGAATATATTAGAAACAGCTAGGGAGTTTTAAAAAATACTGATGATAAGGTCTTATCCCCCAGTATTCCCATCTACTTGGAAACTGAGTAACGCCTGAGCAGCAGGATTTTTAAAAACCTCAGGATTTTTAAAACCTCCTTGAGCTATTCTAATGTGCAACCAAGTTTGAGAAGCACTGCCCTAGAAATTGGTGTGGCCTTTTACAAGGGCTTTCAACAATTTGTCCCCAAATATTGCTGTTCAAAATGGGTAGCAGCATTCCAAACTTTGGGTGCCCACTCCAGGAGCATGGAATCAGGATTTGCATTTTAAAAAATATCACCAGGTTATTTAGGTATGTATTAAAATTGGAGAAACACTTTTGTAACATGATACTGAAAGGACTTGCAATCATTCCCCCCTCCCATTTTTACACTTTAAAAAATTTTCCTAAGATAACACCAACAAGAAATTGCCAAATATTTCTAAAAAGGCCACAAGCTGCACTTTAACAATAGGAATGTTGGTGGAGAGGGGAATGACTCTAAACTGGAAAACCTGCTCAGGGTCGGGCAATGGTCCCACATCCCAAGATCCTCAGCCACCAGAAGTACCTGGGGTAATAGGACTAGGAGTATTTCAGATGAATGTATAGGTATTTAAGGAATCTTGAGGATGAACATCATGTGGGGTTCCATCGTGTAATGGTTAGCACTCTGGACTCTGAGGATAAACATCATGCTCTATATATCACCTTTACTAAGGGCTGTTGGGAACTGGGCTGGTGAGGGATGGGGCACTCACATTTAACCACTAGCCAATCATGTAACAGGTACAAAGAAATGGTATTAATATTTGAATGCTGATTATGGCAAAAAAAAAGTATTTTCTTTTTTTCACTGAAGTATGGTTGATTTATAGTATTGTGCCAATTTCTGCTGTCAGTCAGTCAGTTCAGTCACTCAGTCGTGTCCGACTCTTTGTGACCCCATGAACTGCAGCACGCCAGGATTTCATGACCATCACCAACTCCCAGAGTATACCCAAACCCATGTCCATCAAGTCGGCGATACCATCCCGCCATCTCATCCTCTGTCGTCCCCTTCTCCTCCTGCCTCCAATCCGTCCCAGCATTAGGGTCTTTTCCAATGAGTCAACTCTTCGTATGAGGTGGCCAAAGTATTAGATTTCAGCTTCAACATCAGTCCTTCCCGTGAACACCCAGGACTGATCTCCTTTAGGATGCACTGGTTGGATCTCCTTGCAGTCCAAGGGACTCTCAAGAGCCTTCTCCAACACCAGAGTTCAAAAGCATCAATTCTTCAGTGCTCAGCTTCTTTCACCGTCCAACTCTCACATCCATACTTGATTACTGGAAAAACGATAGCCTTGACTAGATAGACCTTTGTTGGCAAGAGTAATGTCTCTGCTTTTAAATATGCTATCTAGGTTGGTCAGAACTTTCCTTCCAAGGAGTAAGCATCTTTTAATTTCATGGCTGCAATCACCATCTGCAGTGATTTTGGAGCCTAAAAAGATAAAGTCTGTCACTGTTTCCACTGTTTGCCCATCTATTTGCCATGAAGTGATGTGACCAGATGCCATGATCTTAGTTTTCTGAATGTTGAGCTTTAAGCCAACTTTTTCACTCTCCTCTTTCAATTTCATCAAGAGGCTTTTTAGTTCCTCTTCAATTTCTGCCTTAAGGGTGGTGTCATCTGCATATCTGAGGTTATTGATATTTCTCCCTGCAATCTTGATTCCAGTTTGTGCTTCTTCCGGCCCAGTGTTTCTCATGATGTACTCTGCATATAAGTTAAATAAGCAGGGTGACAGTATATAGCTTTGATGTACTCCTTTTCCTATTTGGAACCAGTCTGTTGTTCCATGTCCAGTTTTAACTGTTTCTCTGACCTGCATACAGGTTTCTCAAGAGACAGGTCAGATGGTCTGTTATTCCCATCTCCTTTAGAATTTTCCACAGTTTATTGTCATCCACACAGTCAAAGGCTTTGGAATAGTCAATAAAACAGATTTTTCTGGAACTCCCTTGCTTTTTTGATGATCCAACAGATGTTGTCAATTTGATCTCTGGTTCCTCTGCCTTTTCTAAAACCAGCTTGAACATCTGGAAGTTCACGGTTCATGTATTGCTGAAGCCTGTCTTGGAGAATTTTGAGCATTACTTTACTCGTGTGTGAGATGAGTGCAATTGTGTGGTAGTTTGAGCATTCTTTGTCATTGCCATTCTTTGGGATAGGAATGAAAACTGACCATTTCCAGTACTGTGGCTATTGCTGAGTTTTCCAAATTTTCTGGCATATTGAGTGCAGCACTTTCACAGCATCATCTTTCAGGATTTAAAATAGCTCAACTGGAATTCCATCACCTCCCCTAGCTTTGTTTGTAGTGATGCTTTCTAAGGCCCACTTGACTTCACATTCCAGGATGTCTGTTGTACAGGATAGTAACTCAGTTTTACACATACATTCTTTGTTAAATGTTCTTTTCCATTGTGGTTTACCCCAGGAGGTTAAATGTAATTCCCTAGGCAGGCAGGATCTTGCTCTTTATCTATTCTAAATGCAGTAGTTGACATCAAACAACCCCAAATGCCCAGATCATCACTCTCCCTCCCCACCTCTCCCTTGACAACCACAAGTCTGATTTTTATACCTGAGTCTGTTTTTGTTTTGTAGATAGGTTCATTTGTGTCAGATTTTAGATTCCATGTACAAGTGATACCATATGATATTTGTCTTTGACTTATTTAACTTAGTATAATAATCTCTAGTTGCATCCCTGTTGCTGCAAATGGCATTATTTTGTTCTTTTTATGGCTGAGTATTCCATTGTATATATGCGCTACATCTTCCTTATTTATTCACCTGTAAATGGATATTTAGGTTGTCTCCATGTTTTCGCTAGTATAAACGGTGTCACTATGAACATAGGGTGCATATATGTATCTTTTTGAATTATAGTTTTGTCTAGGTATATGCCCAGGAGTGGTACTGCTAGATCATATGGTAATTCTATTTTTGGCTTTCTGAGGAGCCTCCATGCTGTTTGCCGTAGTGGCTGCACCAACTTACATTCCCACTAGTGTAGAAGGGTTCCTTTTACTTCACACCCTTTCCAGCTTTGTTATTTAGTGAAAGTATTTTAAACAGCTTACCCAGCACCAAGTTGCTAAAATTTTGAGGGTGAATATGTCACTCCAGACTTAGCATTAACTGGATTTTGAGAAAGATTGACAGAGGAGCTTACTGCCTTTGAATATGAAAATTTAGGTCATGGTTATCAGGCAACAAGACCTTTGGTATGGCAATTGACACCTCAGGGAATGTAAAGAATGTTCTTGAATAGAACTTTCCAAAAGCATTAAATGAATTTCACTTTGACATGTAAGAGTGATAACTATACATTCTGGATTTTCAAAGTGGTTACCAATTTTCAATCTTTTAAATTCATAAATTTATTCATTAGATATTAAGTACTGGATACTTTCCTTGGTTTACAATGATAAACTAAAAAATATGGTTCTTGCCTTCCCGGAGCTTACAGTCAAGTAAGGAACAAGCAATATTAAACAATGAATAAAGATTACATTGAATAAACAATGAATAAAGATTCCCTGGTGACTAAGACGGTAAAGCATCTGCCTCCAATGCGGGAGACCCAGGTTCAATCCCTGGGTCAGGAAGATCTCCTGGAGAAGGAAATGGCAACCCACTCCAGTATTCTTGCCTGGAAAATCCCATGGACGGAGGAACCTGGTAGGCTACAGTCCATGGGGTCGCAAAGAGTCAGACATGACTGAATAACTTCACTTAGCCACTTAGGAAAGATTACAAATGTTATTGTTATAATAAAGCTTTGTAAGTGCAATAAAAGAGCAGGGTGACTTTGATGAAAATGACTTATTCAATATGTAAATAAATATAGCTTATTATGTACAGTTTTACAAGGCTTTATCAGTAAGTTCCCAAATCATAAAACAATTTCTATTATATTAATAAAATATGTAAGTTTCATAAAGGCTTCCACACTCAGTCGACTCTATTAATTCCTCATATGGTAAGAAATATCCAAAAGCTCTGACAATGCTTCTCTTGACATTCTTCCTTCACTGTGGAATGTATGGGTTGTTTTTAATCTGAGCAAGTGAATGTGTAACGTACCTTCCAAAGACCTAAAAATCAAGGAGACTTTAGTTAAAGTGACAGAAATGACACACAACCATTGATTCACATACCTTAAATCCTCTCTGGAATATGAATGGAATTCATAGAAGCATACATATATATACACATGTCATAGTGATATATATGAATAATACAATATATATTGTGATATTGAAGAATGTGTGTGGATATGTATATCATTATATATATACAACACCTCCACACATGTTCACTTCCATATATATATTTAGATAATCTCCAATTTTAAATATGCTGTTTTGATATCATTTTTAATTAAAATTCATAGGGAACTACAAATATCATTACAAATGAAAAAAAATTGAAACCTCTGTGTGATAAGATTGCCTAAAGTATTTTCTTGACTGTGGGTTGGTTTTGTTGCTTGTTTCTTCATGGCTATATAAATGTGTTTGTTCTCTTTAGAAATACTTGATCTTACCATAATTAAGTTCAGCCTTGATAATAACCATTATTTTTTGCCTTTTTTATCCAAAATGCATCGTCTCTCCTTAACTCATCATGGCTTTCATTGTTCCGCTGATCCCTTATCTCTACGCATCAGCTCCTGATGCCTGTTACTTACACTCTTGACTCTGTGATGGTCAGTTTGAAACATACTTCCCATGTTGTAATCCTCAGAACCCATAGATCAAAAAATCATATTCTCCTCTGCCAAAGAGCCTAGGAAGAAATTTGCCATATTATTTGGCAATAAAAGAAACACACACAGACTACTACTAGGCATATACCCTGAGGAAACCTCCTGAATGATACTTTTCCTTTTTTACCCATCTTTTTCCAGTTTTATTATACAATTGACACATGACATTCTGTGAGTTTTAAGTGAACAATGTGATTGATACATGTATATATCAATAAATATATATCACAGTAATTCTAGATGATCTATTACCACACACACATAGTTAAAATGTTTTTCCAGGCAAGAATACTGGATTGGGTTGCCATTTCCTACTCCAGGGGATCTTCTCAAGCCAAGGATTGGACAAACATCTCCTATGTTGGCAGGTGAATTCTTTATTATTTTATTAAATGTATTTATTTATTTTTAACTGAAGGATAAGTGCTTTATAGTATCGTGTTGGTTTCTACCAAACATCAATATGAACCAGCCATAGGTTTACCTATATCCCCTCCCACTTGAACATCCCTCCCACCTCCCTCCCCATCCCAACTCGCTAGGTTGTTACCAAGCCCCAATTTGAATTTCCTGACTCATACTGCAAATTCCCATTGGTTATCTATTTTACACACAGTAATAATGTGTTTCCATGCTACTCTCTCCATACATCCCACCTTCTCCTCCCCTCCCCCAGCCATGTCCATAAGTCCCTTCTCTATGTCTGTGTCTCCACTGCTGCCTTGCAAATAGGTTCTTCAGTGCCATCTTTTTAGACTCCATATATATGTGTCAGTATGCAATATTTGTTTTTCCCTTTCTGACTTATTTCACTCTGTATAATAGGTTCTAGGTTCATCTGCCTCATTAGGACTGACTCAGATGCATTCCTTTTTAAGTCTAAGTAATATTCCATTTTGTATATGTACCACAGCCTCTTTATCCACTCATCTGTCAATGGACATCGAGATTGCTTCCGTATCCTAGCTATTGTAAATTGGGGTTGCAATGAACATTTGGGTACACGTGTCTTTTTCAATTTTGATTTCCTCAGGGTATATGCCTAGTAGCGGGATTGCTGGGCCATATGGTGGTTTTATTCCTAGTGTTTTAAGGCATCTCCATAATGTTTTCCATAGTGGCTTTATCAATTTACATTCCCACCAAGAGTGCAAGAGAGTTCCCTTTTCTCCAGCATTTATTATTTGTAGATTTTTGATGATAGCCATTCTGACCAATGTGAGGTGATAGCTCATTGTAGTTTTGATTTGCATTTCTTTAATAATGAGCAGTGTTGAGCATCTTTTCATATGTTTATTAGCCATTTGTATGTCTTCTTTGGCAAAATGTCTGTTTAGGTCTTTTTTCCCACTTTTTGATAGGGTTGTTTGTTTTTCTGGTATTGATTTGTATGAGCTGCTTGTATATTTTTGAAATGAATCCTTTGTCACTTTCTTCATTTGCTATTATTTTCTCCCATTTGATTATAGTTTCCTTTGCTTTGTAAAAGCTTTTAAGTTTAATTAGCTCAAAACTGTTTTTGTTTTTATTTCCATTACTCAAGGAGGTGGGTCCTATGTCCCAGACTGTTCTGCCAATGTTTTCCTCTCAGAGTTTTATAGTGTCTGGTCTAACTTACATTTAGGTCTTTAATCCATTTTGAGTTGTATTTGTGTATATTAGAAAGTATTCTAAATTAATTTTTTTACATATAGCTGTTCAGTTATCCCAGAAGCATTTGTTGAAAAACTGTCTTTTCCTTTGTATATTCTTGCCTCTTTTGTCAAAAATAAGGTATCCATAGGTGTATGGGTTTATCTTGAGGCTTTCTATCTTGTTCAGTGTCTTATAGTTTCCAGTATACAGCTCTTCTGTCTCCTTAGGTAGGTTTATTCCTAGGTATTTTATTCTTTTTGTTGAAATGGTTAATGGGATTGATTCCTTAATTTCTCTTTCTGATTTTTCATGTTAATGTATAGGAATTCAGGTTATTTCTGTGTATTGATTTTGTATCCTGCAGCTTTGCTAAATCCACTGATTCAGTATCAGTATCAGTTCAGTCGCTTAGTTGTGTCCAACTCCTTGTGACCCCATGAACTGCAGCACGCCAGGCCTCCCTGTCCATCACCACCTCCCGGAGTCCACCCAAACCCATATCCATCAAGTCAGTGATGCCACCCAGCCATCTCATCCTCTGTCTTCCCCTTCTCCTCCTGCTCCCAATCCTTCCCAGCATCAGGGTCTTTTCCAATGAGTCAACTCTTCATATCAGGTGGCCAAAATATTGGAGTTTCAGCTTTAACATCAGTCCTTCCAATGAACACCCAGTACTGATCTCCTTTAGAATGGACTAAAGGAGATTCACTAATTCAGCTAATTCACTGATTAGCTCTAGTAATTTTCTGATAGTACCTTTAGGGTTTCCTATGTATAGTATTATGTCATCTACAAACAGTGAGAATTTTACTTCTTATTTTTCACTCTGGGTTCCTTTTATTTATTTATTTTTCTTTTCTGATTGCCATAACTCAGATTTCCAAAACTATGCTGAATAAGAGTGTTGAGAGTAGGCACCCTTGTCTTGTTCCTGGTATTAGAGGGAATGATTTCAGTTTCTCACCATTGGAAATAATGTTTGCTGTGGGTTTACCATGTATGGCCTTTATTATGTTGTGATAGGTTCCATCTATGCCCATTTTGTGAAGGGTCTTTATCATAAATGGGTGTTGAATTTTGTCAAAAGCTTTTTCTGCATCTATTGAAATTATCATATGGTTTTTACCTTTCAATTTCTTAATATGGTGTATCACACTAAATGATTTGTGAATATTGAAGAATTCTTGTATCCCTAGGATGAACCCAACTTGATTGTGGTGTATTTTTAATGTGTGGTTGAATTCTGTTTGGTAGAATTTTTTTGAGGATTTTTGCATCTATGTTCATCAGTGATACTGGCCTGTAATTTTCTCTTTTTTGGTATCAGGGTGATGGTGCCCTCATAGAATGAGTTTGAAAGTGTTCCTTCGTCTGCAAATTTTTGGAAGAATTTTAGAAGGATAGGGCTAAGCTATTCTCTAAATGTTTGATAGAATTCACCTGTGAAGTGATCTGGTCATGGGCTTTCGTTTTGGGGAGAGTTTTGATCAGTTTTGATTTCAGTGCTTGTACTTCAGTTGTTCATAATTCTATTTCTTCCTAGTTCAGTCTTGGAGCATTGAATTTTTCTAAGGATCTGTCCATTTCTTCCAGGTTGTCCATTTTACTGGCTTGTAGTTCCTCATAATAGTCTTTTATGATCCTTTGTATTTCTGAAATGGCTGTTGTAACCTCTCCTTTTTTCATTTCTAATTTTGTTGATTTGATTCTTCTCCCTTTCAGGTGTAGTCTTTACTGCTGAACCCCATGGGAAGCCCACATTATTAACTTTAGTCATCTTGCTATGCATTACATCCCAGAACTTAAATCTTTTAACTGGAAGTTTGTACCTTTTCCACACTTTGACCCATTTTGTCCACATCCTACAACCACCAATGTGTTCAGAGTTTGTGTTTTGTTTTGTTTTTAACTCAGTATATAAGTGGTATAAATGTGAAAGAAAAATACACTAATTCTTTCAGTCTGATTTATTTTACCAAGTTGTTGCAAAATACAGGGTTTTCTTTTTCTGACTGAATAATATTTCCTTGAATGTGTATGTGTGTGTGGGTATTTTCTTTATCCACTAATCATTCAGTGGACACTTAGGTTGTATCTGTCAACAATGCTTCAATGAACATGCAGATATCTTTTCAAAACAATAATTTTGTTTCCTTTATATGTATCCAAAGGGTAAATTGCTGGATCATTGGGTAGTTCTCTTTTTTTTTTTTTATGTTTTGCTGAATCTCTCTACTGTTTCCCATACTATCTGTACCAATTTACATTCCCAGGAACAGTATATAGGGTAACTTTTTCTCCAAGCCTAGCCAACATTTGTTATCTCTTGTCTCTGATAACAACTTTTCTAATAGACGTGAGGTGATATCTCAATTGAGGTTTTGATTTGCATTTTCCTGATGGTTAGTAAGGTTGAATACCTTTTCATGTACATGTAGATTGCTTGTATATGCTTAGAAAAAATGTCTATTCAGTTCTTTTGTCCATTTTTTAATAGATTATTTGGGGAGGTTGCAACTGAGCTGTATATGTTCTTCATATATTTTGGATATTAACCTTTGTCAAATCTGATTTGCAATTACTTTCCCCTATTCTGTCAGTTGCTGTTGTTGTTGCTGTTCAGTCATTCAGTCATGTCTGACTGCAACCCCATGGACAGCAGCACACCAGGCATCCATGTCCTTCACTGTCTCCCAGAGTTTGCTCAAACTCATGTTCATTGAGTTGATGATGCCATCCAACTGTCTCATCCTCTGTCACCCCATCTCCTTCTGCCCTCAGTATTTCCCAGAATCAGGGTCTTTTCCAATGAGTCAGCTCTTTGCATCAGATGGACAAAGTATTGGAGTTTCAACTTCAGTCTTTCCAATGAATATTTAGGGTTGATTTTCTTCAGAATTGACTGATTTGATCTCCTTGCTCTCCAAGGGACTCTCAAGAGTCTTCTCCAGCTCCATAGTTCAGAAGCATCAGTTCTTTGGCGCTCAGCCTTCTTTATGGGCCAACTCTCACATCCGTGCATGACTACTGGGAAAACCCTAGGACTAGAGAGACCTTTGTCAGGAAAGCGATACCTCTGTTTTTTAATATGTTCTCTAGGTTTGTGATAGCTTTTTTTCTGAGGAGTAAATGTCTTTTAAATTCATAGCTGAAGTCACCATCTGCAGTGATTTTGGAGCCCAAGAAAACAAAGTCTGTCACTTCTTCCATTCTTTCCCCATCTATTTGTCATGAAGTGATGGGACCAGATGCAATGATCTTAGTTTTTTTGAATGTTGAGTTTCAAGCCATCTTTTTCACTGTCCTCTTTCTACTTCATCAAGAGGCTTTTCATTTCCTCTTCACTTTCTGCCATTAAGGTGGTGTCATCTGTATATGAGGTTATCGATATTTCTCCCTACAGTCTTGATTCCAGCTTGTGCTTCATCCAGCCCAGTATTTAACATGATGTACTCTGCATGAAAGTTAAATAAGCAGAGTGATAATATACAGCCTTGACATAATCCTTTCCCAGTTTTCAACAAGTTTATTGTTCCATGTCTGGTTCTGTTACTTCTTGACCTGCATACAGATTTCTCAGGAGGCAGGTCAGGTGGTCTGGTATTCCCATCTCTTTAATTTTCCACTATCTGTTGTGATCCACACAGTGAAAGACTTTAGTGTAGTCAGTGGAGAAGTAGATGTTTTTCTGCAATGCCCTTGCTTTTTCTATGATCAAACAGATGCTGGCATTTGATCTCTGGTTCCTCTGCCTTTTCTAAATCCAGCTTGTACATCTGGAATTTCTCAATTCATGTACTGTTGGAGCCTAGCTTGAAGGATTTTGAAGATTACCTTGCTAGCATGTGAAATGAGTGCAATTGTGCCATAGTTTGAACATTCTTTGGCATTGCTCTTCTTTGGGATTGGAATGAAAACTGACCTTTTCCAGTTTGTGGTCACTTATGAGTTCTCAAATTTGCTGGCATATTGAGTTCAGCACTTTAATAGCATGATCTTTTAAGATTTGAAATAGGTCAGGTGGAATTTCACACATCCACTACCTTTGTTCGTAGTAATACTTCCTAAGGCCCACTTGACTTCACACTTCAGGGTGTCTGGCTCTAGGTGAGTGATCATTCCATCATTGTTATCTGGATCATTAAGACCTTTTCTGTACACTTTTTCTATATAGTCTTGCCACCTCTTCTTAATATCATCTGCTTCTTTTAAGTCCGTACTATTTCTGTCCCTTATTGCGCCTATCTTTGCATGAAATGTTCCCTTAGTATCTCTAATTTTCGTGAAGAAAATGTTAATGGAGTTCTCAAAGCAAGAATGCTGAAGTGGTTTGCCGCTACATTTTCCCATGGACCACATTTTTTTAGAACTCTTCACGATGATACCTCCATATTGGGTGACCCTCTATGACACGGCTCATAGTTTCATTTACCTACATTCTGTAGGTTACTTTTTCAATTTATTGACAATATCTTTAGTTGTACAGAAGCTTTCAGTTTGACATAGTCTTGCTTTTTTGTTTTTGTACTTTTATTGCTTTTTGTGTATCAAATTTAAAAATTTTATATCAAAAATTGATATAAGGGAGTTTAGTTTCTATATTCTAGAAGTTTTTATGGTTTCAGGTCTTATATTGATATCTTTAATCTATACCGAGTTCATTTTTTATATGGTATAAGATAGTGGAAGGCTTCCCAAATGGCTCATATGATCTTGGCTGCTTTGTCATAAGTTAACTGATCATATATGTAGATTAATTTATGGGTTATCCTATTTCATTGATCTGTGTGTCTTATTTTAATGCTGATATCATACTATTTTGATTACTATAGCTTTGTAATAGAGTTTGAAATCAGGAACTGTGATGCCTCTAACTTTGTTCTTCTTTTTTAAGATTGCTTTGGTTATTCATGTTTTATGATTCCATACAAATTTTAGGATTGCTTATATTTTTGTAACAAAAAATTCCATTGAAATTCTGATGAAGATTGTTTTCACTCTGTATATTGCTTTGGGTAGTTTGAATATTTTAATAACAGTCATTTATCAATCTGTGAGCACAGAAAATCTTTCTGCTTGTTTCTGTCATCTTCAGTTTCTATCATCAATGTCATTGGGAAGGTCTTTCACATCAGTACTTAAATTTATTCCTAGATATTACTGTGTAAGTGGAAGTGTTTTCTTAATTCCATTATTAGTTTGTAGAACTGAAACTAAATTTGTATATATTTTTATATCCTGCAATTTACTGAACTTGCCTATTAACAGCTTTTTTTTTTTTTTGGCAGTCTTTAGGGTTTTCTACATAAAATATCATGTTATCTACAAAAAGAGACAATTTTACTTCTTTTCCAAGTTTTGTAACTTTTATTTCTTGCCTAATTTCTTTTATTACGGTTTCCAATGCTGTGTTAAATAAAAGTGACCAGAGTGAGTATCCTGTACTTCTTCCTGGTTTTAGAGCAAAGGCTTTCAGTTTTTCATGTTAAGTATACTGTTGACTGCAGGTTTGTGATATACAGCTTTTATTATTTTGAGGCATGTTTCCTCTACACCCACTTTATTTTTTTTATCATGATTGGTTATTGAATTTTGTCAAATTTTTTTTCGCATCTATTAAAAGGACATATGATTTTTACCCTTCACATTTTATTAATGTGATATATCACATTGATTTGCAGATGTTGAACATCGTTGCATCTCTCAAATCCCACTTAATCATGGTAAATGATCTTTGACTACATAGTTGAATTTTGTTCGCTAATATTTTGAGAAGTTTTGTATTTGTGTTCCTCAGAAATACTGGCCTTTTTTTTTTTTTGGTAGTACCCTTGTTTAGTTTTGGTATCAGAATAAAACTGGGCTAATAAAGTTTGTTTAGAAATGTTCCCTCCTCTTATGATTTTTGGCAAAGTTTGAAAAGATTGGTGATTCTTTCTTTTATATATATATATATATATTATATATATAATAATATATATTATATATTTTATTAATATTAATATTAATATTATATATTAATATTTATTAATATATTATTATTTATATATATATATATATATATAATTCACCAGCAAAACCATCTGATCCTTAGAGGGATTACAAAGCTATAGAGGAGTTTGGGATGACTGATTCCATCTCCTTTCAAATACTTGGTCTGTTCAGATTTTCTATTTGCCCATAAATTAGTTTTAGCATATTGTATCTTTTTAGGACTTTTTCTTGGTTGTCTAGTTTGTTGGCATATATTAGTCTCTTATGATTCTTACAAGTTTCTTTCTGTGGTATTGTCTCCTCTTATAACGTCTCTCTCATTTCTAATTTTATTGAAGCCCTCTTTTCTTCTTGATGACTCTGGCTATGGTTTTTCTATTTTATTGTTTCAAAAGACCGGCTCTTGGTTTTATTAATCTCTTCTATTGTCTCTTTATTCTTTTTCATTTATTTACTCTCTAATCTTTGTCATTTTCTTCATTCTACTAACTTTCAACTTAATTAACTTTTCTTTTTCTAGTTCCTTGAGGTGTAAATTTAGGTTGTTTGAGACCTTATTTCTTGACATAGGTATTTATCACTGTAACTTTTCCTTTTAGAACTTCTTATGCTGCATGCCATATAAGTTTTGGCATGTTGAATTTCCATTGTCATTTGTCCCAAGATATTTTTTTTTCAATTTCTTATTTGACATATTGCTTTTACAGTAGTAAAAATTTAATTTTCAAATATTTGTGAATTTTTGTAACATTGTAGACCAAAAAGATGCCTGGTGTGATTTCAGTGTTTTTAAATTTACCATGGCTTGTTTTGTGGCCTAAAATAAGGTAAATTCTGGAGTATATTCTAAGTGCATTTGAAAAGAATGTTTATTCTGTGACTTTGGAATGGATGTTCTGTAAGTGTTTGAGTGCAGTGTTTCCTTATTGATACTTTACCTTGATGATCTATGGATTGTTGAAAATGAATTGAAGTCATCACTATTTTTGTATTGCTATCTATTCTCTGGTTATGTCTGTTAACATTTGCTTTATATATTGCTACTTTGTTGGTTGAATGAATATTTACAAATGTTATATCCTCCTGTTAGATTAATGCCTTTAGTAATCTCCTTTGTCTCTTACTATGGTCTTTGGATTAAAGCCTCTTTTGTCTGACATAAGTATATTTTCCCCTGTTTTTCTTCAGTTTCCTTTTGCATGGAGTATATTTTTCCATCTCTTCACTATTAATCTGTGTGTTCTTATAACAGAAGTAAGTCCCTTATAGCAGCCAATAGGTAGATTTTTATCCATTCAGCATCCTGTCTTTTGATCGAAGAATTCAGCCTATTAATATTTAAAGTGATTATTGGTAAGGGTGGGCTTACTATTCCTATTTAAAATAGTTTTTGGCTGTTGTGCAAGTCATTTGTTTCTCTTTCCTCTGTGATTTGATGATTTTAAACAGTGATATGTTTAGTTCCTTTCTCTTAATATTTTGTATATCAATTATAAATTTTTGCTTTGGAGTTACCATAAAGCTTATATAAATCATCTTGTATTTTTATATTAGCCTACTTAAGTTCATAACAACTTATGTTTGAATGCATATTAAAGCTGTAGCCTTTTACTCTTCCCTCTCATATTGATTTTGTGGTCACAATTTACATCCTTTGGTCCTTAGGATTCATTAACAATTTATAGTACTTACAGATAGTTTTACTACTTTCGTCTTTTAACCTTCTTAGTACATTTATAAGTGATTTACTCATCACCTATTACAACATTAGAGTATTCCGATTTAACTATATATTAAATCTTACCATTAAGATTTATACTTTGATACCCTTTTCTGTTACTAATTTGTGCCCTTCTGTTTCAACTTGAAGAATACCCTTTACTATTTCTTCCAAGGTCAGACTAGTTGTGATGAACTCCTTCACCTTTTGCTTATCCAGAAAACTCTGTATTTCTTCTTCAAATGTGAAAGACTTTTCTGGGTAGAATATTCCTTGCTTGCAGTTTGCTTTCTTTCTCAGCACTTTGAATATATTGATCACTTCCTTCTGGTCTGCAAGTTTCTGAATAAAAATCTGCTGATAGTCTTGTGGGGATTCCCTTGTACATAAAAGGTTGTTTTGCTGCTTTTAAGATACTCTCTTTGTCTTTAATTTTTAGCAGTTTAATTATAATATGTCTTAGTGTGGTCATTTTGAGGGCACCTTGTCTGAATCTTTTTGGTATTCTTGGATCTGGATGTTTGTTTCCTTCCCCAGCTTAGGAAAGTTTTCAGCTATTATTTTTCAAATAATGTTTCTGTCTTTTTCTCTGTTTTCTTCTTCTGAGACCCCTATGATGGAACTATGTATTCACTTGAAGATGTCGCTAAAACTATCTGCATTCTTTTTATTGTATTTTTCAGCTCTGTGATTTGTTTGGTACTTATATTTTCATCTCTTGAAATTTTCATTTTGTTCATGCATTTCTCTATAGACCTCAGTGAGCATCTTTACAGTGAGAATCTTTATGATAATTACATTGAACTCTTTTATTAGGATTGTTTCTGAAGTTTTATCATTTTTTTTTTAAATGTTCCTGTTTGTTTCTCTCTGTTGGTTTCTGTGCATTGTTTAGCTGGGTCCTAGCCATTAGTTGTTACTCAAACCTCTGTATTTGTGTAAACAACCTTATTTGTTCTTGGGGCTCCCAGTAGTTACAAGTGTGCCCAGACCTTTCAATGTCCTAAAGGGGATGGATGATCTTACTTTTAGCATCTGGATGCAGACTGATGAGAAGCAAGACCCTTAGGCAGCAACTGTTGAAGTATTCAAATAGACCTCTTTCACTAAGAAATTAGTGTCTGTCTGCCTCCCCCGTACTGGGTCCTGGGGGCAGCCAACTACAAACTGTCCCTTTTTCTGCCACAATCCAACTGAACCCAAACACAAGTCCTGTTGCTCATCAGAGCCAGGTGATGTGTCCTCTGGCCTGCAACAACATGTAAGGTGCCAGACATGTTCCCAAGCTCCCTTCATGGTTGTTGTTTTTCAGTCACTAAGTCATATCCAACTCTTTGTGACCCTCATGAACTGTAGCACACCAGGCTCTTCTATTCTTTACTATCTTACAGAGTTTTCTCAAATTCATGTCCATTGAGTAGATGATACTATCTAATCATTTCATCCTCTGCCACCCCCTTCTCCTTTTGCCTTCACTCCCTCCCAGCTTCAGGGTCTTTTCCAGTGAGAAGGTTTTGCACATCAGGTGGCCAAAGATGGTTTTTAATATCAGGAGCATCAGTGCTTCCAATGAATACTCAGGTTTGACTTTCTTCAGGATTGACTGGTTTGATCTCCTTGTAGTCCAAGGGACTCTTAAGAGTCTTCTACATCACCAGATAATGTCAATTCATTTTAATGTGAATTTTTTTCTCATTCACTTGATTTTTAAGAGTTAGCTAGCTTTTCGATTTCTTTTAGAGGGAATTTATCCACATGTAGATTCAGAGCACCTGTGGGATTAAGTAGTTCAAAAGTCTCTTATGCAGCCACATTTAACAGGAACTCATGCTCTAAGCTTATTGAGGACAATAGTTTTATTAGTTGGCATTTGAAAGGTACAATAAATCATATCCTGCTTTCTTACCAGCTGTCACTATAGGTGAATCATCTATGCTCCTCTCATGCAACATTATTATTTATTCACAAGAAGCTCATCATCTCTTTCCTACACAAAAACAATGAGAGGAGCAGTACCTTTAATAAAAAAAAAAAAGCAGGAGCAGTGAATTTGAGATGAATTTTTCTTAGTATGAAGCAGGAATTATGTTGTGTCATTCAAAACTGTATGCCCAGTATTTAGCTTAATGCCTGATGTTATATTTAGTTCAGTTGTTCAATTGTGTCCAACTCCTTGTGACCCCATGAATCACAGCACGCAAGGCCTCCCTTTCTATCACCAACTCCTGGAGTCTATCCAAACCCATGTCCATTGAGTCGATGATGCCATCCAGCCATCTCATCCTCTGTCATCCCCTTCTCCTCCTGCCCCCAATCCTTCCTAGCATCAGAGTCTTTTCCAATGAGTCAACTCTTCGCATGAGGTGGCCAAAGTATTGGAGTTTCAGTTTGAACATCAGTCCTTCCAATGAACACCCAGGACTGATCTCCTTTAGGATGGACTGATTGGATCTTCTTGCAGTCCAATAGACTCTCAAGAGTCTTCTCCAGCACCACAGTTCAAAAGCATCAATTCTTTGGTGCTCAGCTTTCTTCACCATCCAACTCTCACATCCATACATGACTATTGGAAAAACCATAGCTTTGACTAGACAGACCTTTGTTGGCAAAGTAATGTCTCTGCTTTTCAATATGCTGTCTAGGTTGGTCATAACTTTCTTTCCAAGGAGTAAGCTGTATTTTAATTTCATGGCTGCAGTCACCATCTGCAGTGATTTTGGAGCCCAAAAAGATAAAGTCTACACTATTTCCACTGTTTCCCCATCTATTTGCCATGAAATGATGGGACCAGATGTCATGATCCTAGTTTCTGAATGTCTAGCTTTAAGCCCACATTTTCACTCTCCTCTTTCACTTTCTTCAAGAGAGTTTTTAGTTCCTCTTCACTTTCTGCCATAAGGGTGGTGTCATCTGCATATATGAGGTTATTGATATTTCTCCCTGCAATCTTGATTCCAGCTTGTGCTTCTTCCAGCCCAGTGTTTCTCATGATGTATTCTGCATATAGGTAAAATTTTATATTAGGCATAAATAAATATTCCTGCTTCAATAGACCATATAATTCAATTTTATAAATAAGTTCATCTGTATCATATTTATAATAGTTTTCACATACAAGATACATCATATATCTTTCTTTCTTTGACTTACTTCACCTATGTTGCTACAAATGGCATTATTTCATTGTTTTTTATGACTGAGCAATATTCCATTATAGGTATGTACCACATATTCTTTATCCATTCATCTCTCAATGGACATTTAGGTTGTATCATGTCTTGGCTACAGTAAATAGTGCTGTGATGAACTCTGGGTTGCATGTATCTTTTTGAATTATGAATTTCTCTAAATATATGCTCAGGAGTAGGATTGTAAGATAATGTGGTAATTCTATTTTTAGTTTTTTAAGAAGCCTCCTGTAATTTTCTTTTCTGTGGTATCTTTGTTTTGTTTTACTATCAGAGTGATGATGGTAGCCTCATAGAATGAGTTTGAGAGTGTTCCTTCCTCTGTAATTTTCTGGAATAATTTCAGAAGGAGAAATATTAACTCTTTAAATGTTTGACGGAATTCATCTATGAAGCCATCTGGGCCTGGACTTTTATTTGTGGGGAGTTTTGTAATCACAGATTCGATTTCAGTACATGTGATTGGTCTGTTAATATTTTCTAGTCTACAGCCTAACACCATGAATGTGCCCAATCTTGTCTGTTAATATTTTTTTATTTCTTCCTGGTTCAGTCTTGGGAGATTAGACCTTTCTAATAATTTATCCATTTCTTCTAGGTTGTTCATTTTATTGGCATTTAGTTGCTTGTAGTTGATCATAGTTGTCTCTTAAGATCGTTTGTATTTGTGTGGTGTCAGTTTTAACTTATTTTTTCATTTCTAATTTCATTGTTATGACTCCTCTCCCTTTTTTTATTAATGAGTCTTGCTAAAGGTTTACCAATTTTATTTTTTAAAAGAACCAGCTGTTAGCTTCATTGATCTTTTCCAATGTTTTCTTCATCTCTATTTCATTTATTTATGGTCTGATCTTTATTTCTTCTACTATAGTTTTTTTTTCCTTCTTTGTCTAGTTGATATACATGTAAGGTCAGATAGTTTATTTGAAAATTTTCCTATTTCCTGAAGTAGCTAAAACTTTCCCTCTCAGAAATGCTTTTGCTGCATTCCATAGGTTTTGGATCATGATTTTTGTTTGTTTGCTTTTATTTGTCTTTAGATTTTTTCATTTCCTGTTTGATTTCTTCAGTGATCCATTGATTGTTTAGTATCATATGGTTAAGCCCTGTTTTAAGTATTTTTCTTATAGTTGATTTCTAACCTCATAGTATTGTGGTCATAAAAGATACTAGATATGATTTTAATTTTGTTAAATTTACCAAGTCTTGCTTTATGGCCCAGTATATGATCTATCCTGGAGAATAGTCCATGTGCACTTGAAAAGATTATGTATTCTGCTTCCTTTGAATGGAATGCTCTATAAATATCAATTAAGTGTATTTAGTCTAATGTTTATTTAAAGCCTGTTTTTCCTTATTGATTGTCTGTCTAGATGAACTTCCCATTGATGTAAGTGGGGTATTAAAGTACCCCCACTATTATTGTGTTACTATCAATTTTTTCTCCTATAACTGTTAGCATTTGTCTTATATATTGGAGTGATCCTGTATTGGGTGCATAATATAATTAAAATTGTTATATCTTCTACTTGGAGTGATAAGTTGATCATCATGTAGTGTCTTTCTTTGTCTCTTATAGTCTGTTTCAAAGTCTATTTTGTCTGATATGAGTATTTCTACTCCAGCTTTCTTTTGATTTCCATTGTCAAGGAATACATTTTTCTATCTTTTCACTTTCAGTTTGTATGTGTCCCTAGATGTGAAGTGGGTCTCCTGTAGATAACATATATAGCTGTCTTGTTTTTCTAACCATTTAGGCAGTCTATGTATTTAGGTTAGAGCATTTAATCTATTTACAATTAAGGTAATTACTGATACTTTGTATTGCCATTTTGTTGATTGTTTTGGATTTGTTTCTGTAGGTCTTCTTCCCTTCCTCTTTTGCTCCCTTGTGATTTGATGACTATCTTTATTGTTGTGCTTAAATTCCTTTTTTGTATGTATATCTTTTGTGTATTTTTGGTTTGCCTTTACTATGACGACTTGATACGGCAGTCATATGTATATATGTATATATGTGTGTGTGTATATATATATATATACAAGCTAAACATTCAGAAAACTAAGATCATGGCATCTGGTCCCATCACTTCATGGCAAATAGATGGGGAAACAGTAAACAGTGACAGACTTTATTTTCTGGGGCTCCAAAATCACTGCAGATGGTGACTGCAGCCATGGAATTAAAAGACGCTTACTCCTTGGAAGGAAAGTTATGACCAACCTAGATAGCATATTGAAAAGCAGAGACATTACTTTGCCAACAAAGGTCAGTCTAGTCAAAGCTATGGTTTTTTCCAATAGTCATGTATGGATGTGAGAGTAGGATGGTGAAGAAAGCTGAGCGCCAAAGAATTGATGCTTTTGAACTGTGGTGTTGGAGAAGACTCTTGAGAGTCTATTGGACTGCAAGAAGATCCAGTCAGTCCATCCTAAAGGAGATCAGTCCTGGGTGTTCATTGGAAGGACTGATGTTCAAACTGAAACTCCAATACTTTGGCCACCTCATGCGAAGAGTTGACTCATTGGAAAAGACTCTGATGCTAGGAAGGATTGGGGGCAGGAGGAGAAGGGGATGACAGAGGATGAGATGGCTGGATGGCATCATCGACTCAATAGACATGGGTCTGGGTAGACTCTGGGAGTTGGTAACGGACAGGAAGGCCTGGCATGCTGTGATTCATGGGGTCGCAAAGAGTAGAACATGACTGAGCGACTTAACTGAACTGAATCTCAAAAGGATTTTCACTATTGTACATTTTTACTCTCCTCATTATTGCTGATCTTGATATCATATTTATGTGTGGGCAACTTTCTACCTTTACTATATGTCTGCCTTTATTTGTGAGCTTTCTCATTCACAATTTTTTTTTATTGTTTTTGCCATACATTGTCATGATATCACCATGGGTTTACATATGCTTCCCCTCCGGAACCCCCCTCCCTCCTCCCTCCCCCCCAGGAAATCTCGCTGCACCAGTCCCGAGCATCAATCCTGGGCTGGCGATTGATTAGACACATGACAATTAACATGCTTCAATGCCCTTCTCCCATATCATCCCACCCTTACCCTCATCCACAAAGTCCACGAGTCTATTCTATACAATTTTGTTTCTAATTGTTGACTTTTTCTTTACCGAATAGAGGAGTTCCTTTAGAATTTATTGTAATACTGGCTTGGTTCTGCTGAATTCTCTTAGCTTATACTGATCTATAAAGCTTTCAATTCCTCCATCAAATCTCAGTGAGAGCCTCACTGGGTAGCGTCCTCTTGGTTGTAGATTTTTCCGTTTCATCACTTTAGATACATTGTGCCACTCCTTTCTGGCCTGCAAAACTTCAGCTGATTTATCAGCTGATAATCTTGGAATTTTGTTGTATGTTACCTGTTGCTTTTGCCTTGGTGCACTTAATATTTTCTCTTTGTCTTTAATTTTTGTCAGTTTGATTACTATGTATTTTAGCATGTTCCTACTTGTGTTAAACCTGCATGGTATGTTTTGTGCTCCATGAACTTGGATGGCTGCTTTAGCCCTAGTTTCTGGTGTACATGAAACCTTGTGTGCCCTGCAAGAGTGGAGTCTCTGTATCCTCCAGCTCCCTCTGGAGCTCCTGCAGTCAAGCCCTGCGTGCCTTCCACCTGGGTGGAAGGAGATTTTATTGTATCACTAGTGCATCTCTCCTACTCTCTCGTGGTGTTTTCTACTTTGGATGTAGAGTATATTTTGGGGTAGATTCCAGTCTTTTTTTTTTTTCTTTTTATTCAATGCTTATTCACCAATTACGTGCGATTTTAGTGTTCTCATGAGAGGAAGTGGGTTTAAGGTTCTTTTACTCCTCCATCTTGTCTTTAAATGTTGAAACGTATTCTGTCTTCCTAGTGGGCTGATCATTTTCATTATAAAATATCCTACTCTTTAGATGCAATTTTGTTCTGAAAGTCTGTTTTGTCTGATATTGATATAGCACCCTATGCTTCCTGTTGTTTAGTGTCTTTATGTTTTCCCATTTTTTTTTACAATCTACTTGGGTTTTGAATCTGTCTTTTGTAAATAATAAATAAGGTAACTTTTAAAATCCATTTTCTAGTCTTTACCTTTTGATTGAAGTAATTTCTCCATTTAAATCTAATGTAATTATGAATAAAACAAGATTACATTTGTGATTTGTTTTCCATATATCTTAAGTATTTTGTTTGGTGAAGTATAGTTAATGTGAAATATATGGTACAGATGTACAGTATGGTGAGTTACAACTTTTAAAGTTTATTTTACTACTTGCCCTTATAATTATGAAATACTGGCTATATTCCCCGTATTGGACATCATACATCCTTATAGCTTATTTTATCTGATACCCAATAGCTTGTGCCTCTTAATCCCCTACCTCTATATTGCCCCCTCCTTCCTTTTGTCTCCCTTCTGGTGACCACTAGTTTGTTCTTTTTATCTGTGAGTCTGCAGTTTTTTTGTTATAGTCACAAGTTTGTCATTTTTAGATTACACATATAAGTGATAGCATTGTCACTTATTATTTGACATTTCATTTAGCATTATGACTTCCAAGTCCATCCATGTCACTGTAGATGACAAGTTTTCATTCTCTTGGGGGGCTGGGTAGTATTCCAGAGTTTGTGTGTATGTGTGTATGTACGTACATATCTTCTTTATCCATTCACCTATTGATAGCCACCTAGAGAAGTTAGCTTCTATACACTGGTAATTGTAAATAATGCTGCTGTGAACACTGGGGTACATGTATATCTTTTCAAGTCTGTGAGGTTTTTTTCAGATATATGTACCCAGTAGTAGAACTCCCATGTCCTATGTTAGTTCATCTTTTGAGAATCTTCCATACTATTTTTCACAATGGCTTCCACTATTTATATTCCCACTCACAGTGTACAAAATTCTCCTTTTCTCCACATCCTCACCAAGATTTTCTTTTTTTTTAATGACAGTTCTTCTGACAGGTATGAGATGAAATTTCATTGTGGTTTTGATTTGCATTTCTCTGATTAGCAATGATAAGAATCTTTTTTGTTCCCCCATTTCTACATTCTTATGGTTAAAAGGGTATAATAAAAAATATCTATTTTATTTTATTGTTTTTAATTATGTTTTTGAGGACTTTTTTGTTTTGTGGTTGTCCTGGGAATTATAATTTTTATCTTAATCCAGTTTAGATTGATACCAACTTAATTTTAATAGCATGTCTTTTTATTTTCTTCCAATAGAGATTCATTCTCTCTCTCTTCCTTTGTTCTGTAATTAACATACAAAATTGCATTTTATATGTCTATCAACAAAGTTTATAATTATTACTTCATGTACTTACTTTGAATAAAACAGTAGGAAAAGGTTATAAAAAGACATTCTTTCATATTTACTTACGTAGTTATGTTTACTGATGCTCCTTACCTTTTCATGTGGATTCAACTCAATGTCCAATGACCTTTTATTTCAGACTGAAGAATTCTCTTTAGTAATTATTGTAGGCTAGAATCACTACAAAATGTTTCTCTCAGGCTTCCCATCCCCCAGCAATGTCTTAGTTTACCCTTCATTTCTTAAAGGATTGTTTTGCCATATATAAAACTTAAATCTTTGTAGCTTAGGAGGCTACATCACTAACAGACAAAATAGACTTTAAGACAGATTGATTCTAGAGAAAAAAGAGACACTTTATAATGATAAAATGATGAATCCATCAGGAAGATACAAGTATAAACACATATGTATGTCACAACAGATCTCTAAAATGCAAACTTTTTGAAAAGTTTACAGACTTTTTCCAACACTTTGAATATGTCATTGCACTGCTTTTTGATACCATGTTTCTGATAAAAGTCAGCTGTAAATCTTATTCAGAAGTGCTTGTATAAGTTGGTTTTGTATTTTCAAGATTTTTTCATTTTGTCTCTTCCCTATTGAATTATGATATTTCTATGTGTGATTTATTTAAGTTTATTTTACCTGGAGATCACTGAGGTTTTGAATGAAAAAACTAGCATTTTTCATGAAATTTGGGATATTCTTAACCAAAATTTCTTCAAATATCTTTTCTATTCTTTCTCTATTCACAAAATTTTTGTTCTGTGTTTGTCTATTAATTCCTAGTAGTGTATTTATCATCTTAGTTATTGTATTTTCAAATCTACTTATTCTTTTATATTTTTGGCTCTTTGTTAACACATTATTGACCAGAGGGTTTTTGTAGAAACTAGTGCCTGTGGCCAACAACTTGTTATGTAAGTGAATGTTGAAATGCCTGCATAAATATCAACCATTTTTGCACTTAATGTATTTATTTGAAACTTTGTACACATCTTACTAAAACATTCTAATATCTTGCTAGGGTATGATAGGCAGTATAGGTACCAGAACACACTGTGTTTCACTGTACTCTACCTTCAAAAAGTAGGCTTACACTTTCTGGTGTCATTTTTTTAACTCCTGTGGGTATTACTTTCTCTAGAATATGTTATTTTACCTGATAGTTCACCAGATGGGTCTTTTCAGGGGGCTCTTTTAGAAATGAGAGATTTCGTGATATGTCATTTTTGAAAATTTTATGTAATAAACTTGCATTTATAATATACACAAAGTTGGAATAAAAATCTAACAGAGCAAAATATGAATGATAACAGTCATAATTTGTGTAATGAATCCTTGATCAATTTCAATCTCCAACTTTACCTGGTGATGTTAATTGTATCACTATTAAAAACATATTGATCCGTCACCAGTCAATAATGTTCAGGTAATAATATGTGTATTAATATGTCCTTGGTCAATGATGTGCTAAATATTGGATCTTCTTGGTCTATGCCTCACTTTTCCAACATCTTGAATCATCTTTATTAACATTACTCTGAATTATTTTTTGGGTAGATTCCCTATCTCCACTTCACTTAGTTTCTCTGGAGTTTTATCTTGTTCTTTTGTCTGGAATGTATTCCTCTGCCATCTCATTTGTCTTTCTGTTTTAGCAGTCCCAAAGCCTGCAGGATTGTATTTCCTCTGGTTCTGGGTGTCTGCCCCTAGTGGGTAAGATTGTTCTAAGGGCATTGTGAATGCTTCTTAGTGGAAGGGACTAGTGCTGCATTCACTGGTGGATGGAACTGAGTCTTGTCCCTCTGGTGGGCATGGGTGTGTCTGGAGTTAGCTGAGAGCTCAGGAAGACTTTAGGGAGCTATGTCTGCTGATGTGTGGGGCTGTAATCTTGCCCTGTTGGTTGCTTGGCCTAATGCATCCCAGCACTGGCGCCTAAGGTCTGTTGGGTGGGACCAGGCCTGGCCTCATAACGGCAACCTCCAGGACAATCTCCAGCTCACTCCAGTGAGTACCCCCCAGTACCTCTACCATCAGTGTGCTTATCCCCGGAGTGGGCCAAAGTTCCCCCTGACTTTTCAGGGACATTCTAATAAAAGTGAGGAGGTCTTGCATCAGCTCATATGACAGTGCTTTTTCCCCTGGGTTCTAGTGCCCAGAAGACCCTGTGTGCATCCTTCAAGAGTGAAGTCTCTGTTTCCCCGAGTTCGATGGAGCTCCTGCACTCAAGCCCCACTAGCTTTCAAAGTCAAATGCTCTGGGGACTCTTCCTCCTAATGCCAGACCCCAAGACTGGGGAGCCTAACCTAGGGCTCAGAAGTCTCACTCCTGTGAGCAAACCTTTGAGATACAATTTTCCTGTTTGTGGGTCACCCACCTGGCATGTATGAGACCTGATGTATCATGAATGGGCCCCCTCCTACCTTCTCACTATGGCATCTTCTTTTTATCGATAGGTTCCAAGTCTTTTTTGTCGATGATTGTTCAGCAGTTAGTTGTAGATGACTGTTCAGCTGTTAGTTGTGATTTTGAGGTTTTCATGAGAGTAGGTGGGCTCAGGTCCTTCTTCTCTGCCACCGTGCCCTAGAAACTTGAAATTCATTTTTATAAATCAGTGTAAATTATTTAGCAGTGATCTTTTGGTTTATGTTAACAAATCTTCTGTTTTTCTCCAATTAGAGTATATGTCTTTATTACTCTAATAATATTTGTTTGTTGAAAGCCTTAAATGGACAAATCCACTGATGAAGTCAAACTCAAAAGTGACTTAGAGGGTTACACCACAATTAGAGCAAAAGTGCATATAGTCTTTCTAAATAAACCTTGGCCCTTTTTTTCCAGTTTAAAAACATCCATGACAAAGAGGAAGTTTGCTGAAAAATAATTTTTTTTTAAACTGGCAAATTTTGCAATAAGATCTTCATGACCCAGATAATCACAATGGTATGGTCACTCACCTAGAGCCAGACATCCTGGAATACGAAGTCAAATGGGCCTTAGAAAGCATCACTATGAACAAAGCTAGTGGAGGTGATAGAATTCGTGTTGAGCTATTTCAAATCCTGAAAGCTGATGCTGTGAAAGTGCTGCATTCAATATGCCAGCAAATTTGGAAAACAGCAATGGCCACAGGACTGGAAAAGGTCAGTTTTCATTCCTATCCCAAAGAAAGGCAATGCCAAAGAATGCTCAAACTACCGCACAATTGTACTCATGTCACATGCCGTAAAGTAATGCTCAAAATTCTCCAAGCCAGGCTTCAGCAATATGTGAACTGTGAACTTCCAGACGTTCAAGCAGGTTTTAGAAAGGCAGAGGAACCAGAGATGAAATTGCCAACATCTGCTGGGTCATCGAAAAAGCAAGAGAGTTCCAGAAAAACATCTATTTCTGCTTTATTGACTATGCCAAAGCCTTTGACTGTGTAGATCACAATAAACTGTGGAGAATTCTAAAGGAGATGGGACTACCAAACCATCTGACCTGTCTCTTGAGAAACCTGAATGCAGGTCAGGAAACAACAGTTAGAATTGGACATGGAATAACAGACTGGTTCCAATTAGGAAAAAGAGTATGTCAAGGCTGTATATTGTCACCTTGCTTATTTAACTTATATGCAGAGTACATCATGGGAAACACTTGAAGAAAGTGAAAGAGGAGAGTGAAAAAGTGGGCTTAAAGCTCAACATTTAGAAAACTAAGATCATGGCATCTGGTCCCATCACTTCATGGCAAGTAGATGGGCAAACAGTGGAAACACTGTCAGACTTTATTTTGGGGGGCTCCAAAATCACGGCAGATGGTGTTTGCAGCCATGAAATTAAAAGACATTTACTCCTTGAAAGGAAAGTTATGACCAACCTAGATAGCATATTGAAAAGTAGAGACATTACTTTGCCAACAAAGGTCCATCTAGTCAAGGCTATGGTTTTTCCAGTAGTCATGTATGGATGTGAGAGTTGGACTATAAAGAAAGCTGAGCGCCAAAGAATTGATGCTTTTGAACTGTGGTGTTGAAGACTCTTGGGAGTCCTTTGGACTGCAAGGAGATCCTACCAGTCCATCCTAAAGGATACCAGTCCTGGGTGTTCATTGGAAAGACTGATGTTCAAACTGAAACTCCAATACTTTGGCCACCTCATGCGAAGAGTTGACTCATTGGAAAAGATCCTAATGCTGGGAAGGATTGGCGGCAGGAGGAGAAAGGGATGATAGAGGATGAGATGGCTGGATGGAATCATTGACTTGATGGACACGGGTTTGGGTAGACTCTGGGAGTTGGTGATGGACAGGGAGGCCTGGCATGCTGCAATTCATGGGATCGCAAAGAGTCAGACTCAACTGAGCAACTGAACTGAACTGAAAGTTTCTTTATCATTTGAAGAAAGCATACTTTTCCTCATTTGTGCAGAATATATGAAGCATTAAGGAAATGCTTATTTGGCATCTCTTAAATGGAAATCAAACAATTTGGTAGTAGGAGGACAGAGACATTATGAGATTATGATGAGGGAAGCAGGGAAAGATCACAAATCTTTCCTAGCTCTGCCTTAATTTCTCCTGAGTCCCCACCTGATATATCCCAAACTCATCAAACTTGCTTCAGACACATTTGTCCAATAAGGAACACTATTACTTCATCTATAAAAAGAGTATGGAAATGCTCAATTCTTCTACTTTAGCATTATTACAGGTAATTCAGAAATTCAAAATTAATATACATTTTAAAAAATCGTAAGTGAAAAAACAGAGGGCTAGCTTGCAAAATTAACACTCAGTGTTGGGACATAAAAAAAAACAATGAGGAACTGTTTAAATTGGTGGTGTGAAAAGATACCCCCAAATATTTAATCTATATGCCTATATTAGTGAATTGCATCACTCTCTACCATGATGCCCAAGAAAAGAATGGGGGAATCCTAGATTCTATTCTCCCTTACTTTCTATTAATGAATTACTGTCACCTACACACTGCTCATCAGTTAGGCATGGTTTAAATCTTTCTGAACCCATCCTTTCTTCTACATTCCCACTGTTATTTCTGAGTGCGTGCAAGTGAATGTTTCAAGTTCCCATCATGTTTCATCTAACTAAAGCAATAGCCTACTTCCAGTCTCATTTTCTCATCCTACTCACTCTTCTTGCTGGTATACTGCCAGTGTGAACTTTGTAAAGGACAAATCTGATCTTGTTTCCCTCACACTGAAATTCTTCGGGAGTCCCTCTACTGCTTTAAGATTAAAATAAACACGTTTTTAAATTGCCCTCAAGGTCCTTCACAGTGTTTGTCCTTTCTAGTTCTCCAGTGATTCCCAATTCACTACTCATTTATAAATATTTATATTGGGGGAGTTTTTATAGAAGTCTCTGAGGAATATGAGAACAGAACACAGAAGGTGGTCAGGAAGCTACATAGAGGAATTTCCCTGGGGTGAGGGGGATTAGATGCTTCCCAAATAGGTGATGGAAAGAAGAGCATTCCTAGAAAAGGAGGGAAGGGAAGATGCTCATGCATATGGGCAGGGACAGATGCATGAGTTGCAAGGCCTGGTGAGTACAAGTCTTGGTTCAGTAGAGTGAGGCACATGGGTAAAATCCCAAAAATATTTGCAACCCAAATATTGAATTTGAAAATGAAATTGAATTTGAAATATGAAGAGGTTATCAACATTCTACTAAAAATACTATAGGCTAGTTAAAAGAAGAGGCAGAAAAAAACATAAGAGTTAGCAAAGTCTTCTCAGAAAATAGATCACTTCATAAATCACTTTACGGTTGATCATAATATTAAGGTTGTTCATTTTAAAAATCATGACATTCATACAATGGACTATTATTCAGTTCTAAAAATAAATGACAAAGGAGGCAAGAATATACAATGGAGAAAAGACAACCTCTTTAACAAGTGGTGCTGGGAAAACTGGACAGCCACTTGTAAAAGAATGAAACTAGATCACTTTCTAACACCATACACAAAGATAAACTCAAAATGGATCAAAGATCTAAGCATAATACCAGAAACTATAAAACTCCTAGAGGATAACATAGGCAAAACACTCTCTGCCATAACCCAAAGCGGGATACTCCATGACCCACCTCCCAGAATATTGGAAATAAAAACACGAATAAACAAATGGGACCTAATTAAAATTAAAAGCTTTTGCACAACAAAGGAAACTATAAGCAAGGTGAAAAGACAGCCTTCAGAATGGGAGAAAATAATAGCCAATGAAACAACAGACAAACAATTAATCTCAAAAATATACAAACAACTCCTGCAGCTCCATTCTAGAAAAATAAACAACCCAATTAAAAAGTGGGCCAAAGAACTTAACAGACATTTCTCCAAAGAAGATATAAAAATGGCTAACAAACACATGAAAAGATGTTCAACATCACTCATTATCAGAGAAATGCAAATCAAAACTACAATGAGGTACCACTTTACACCAGTCAGAATGGCTGCCATCCAAAAGTCTACAAGCAATAAATGCTGGAGAGGATGTGGAGAAAAGGGAACCCTCTTACACTGTTGGTGGGAATGCAAACTAGTACAACCACTATGGAAAACAGTGTGGAGGTTCCTTAAAAAGCTGCAAATAGACCTGCCATATGACCCAGCAATCCCACTGCTGGGCATATACACCGAGGAAACCAGAATTGAAAGAGCCACGTGCACCCCAATGTTCATCGCTGCATTGTTTACAATAGCCAGGACATGGAAGCAACCTAGATGCCCATCAACTGACGAATGGATAAGAAAGCTGTGGTACATATACACAATGGAATATTACTCAGCATTAAAAAAAAATTCATTTGAAGCAATTCTACTCAGATGGACGAAACTGGAGCCCATTATCCAGAGTGAAGTAAGCCAGAAGCAAAAACAACAATATAGTATATTAACGCATATATATGGAATTTAGAAAGATGGTAACGAGAACCCAACATACGAGACAGCAAAAGGAACGCAGATGTATAGAATAGACTCGTGGACTTTGTGGATGAGTGTAAGGGTGGGATGATATGGGAGAAGGGCATTGAAGCATGTTAATTTTCATATGTCTAGTCAATCGCCAGCCCAGGACTGATGCTCGGGGCTGGTGCAGCGAGATTTCCTGGGGGGGGGGGAGGGAAGAGGGAGGAGGGTTCCGGAGGGGAAGCATATGTAAACCCATGGTGATATCATGACAATGTATGGCAAAAACAATTAAAAAAAATAATAAATAAAAAAATAAAAAAATTAAAAAATTAAAAATAAATGAGCTACCAAGCCATGTAAATGCATGGAGGAATCTTAAAGGCATAATTACTAAGTGAAAAAAAAGCCAATCTGGAAAGGCTACATACTGTATGATTCCAAATATGACATTCTGAAAAAGGCAAAACCATGGAGACTGTAAAAAGATCAGTGGTCTTTTGTGGCATGAGGGGAAGGAATGAATAGGTGGAGTATAGAGGATTTTTAGAGCAGTGAAAAATCTATGATATCAAAATGATGGATACACGTCATTATATATTTGTTCAAACCCAAAGGATATGCAACACCAAGAGTGAGCCTTAAGACAAACTCTGGGCAATTATGATGTCTCAGCGTAGGTTCATTAGTTGTAACTAACGTACCACTTTGGTGAGTAACACTGCTAATGGGGGATGCTATGCGTGTGTGGAGACAGGAGGTATATGGAAAATTTCTGTACCTCCCTTTCAGTTTTTATGAACATAAAAGTGTATTAAAAATAATGTCTTTTAAAATAAAAAAAAAACAATATGAGAAATTATCGCAGGTGCCAAAGTGATGTTTCAAAAACATAAGTCAGATCATGCTGCTTCCTTGCTTACAAACCTTCATGGCTTCTCAGGGCATTTGGAAGAAAATTTAGAATTCTTACCTTTACCTTCAGATGCCGTAAATGATCTGGCTCCCGATTTCTGCTTCAACACTGTGTCCTTCCCTCTCCACCATGCTCATTACGACATGTCAGTCACAGCAATATCTCCTGTTCTCAGCGATGCCCACATTAGTCCTTCCGTAGGGACTCTGCACTTGTTCCTCTCCCCTCCCCATATTTCTCATTATTATGATATTTGCATCCAGGCTCCTGTTTATCATTTGAATTTTCAGCTCAGTTGGCATCCTCTCATAATTATCTTAATTCTATGTGTGCTTGTTCATTAGTTGTCTCTTACACTAAAATATAAATTCCTTGTGAAGAGAGACCTTTTCAGCTTTGTTGAGAAGATACTATGTTCCAGAAAGTCCTCTGGGTACCAGCATTCGAATGCCAAACAAATATTTGTGGAAGAAATGAAAGAGAAGCAGAAGTACCTCTTTTACAAAGAAAACAAAAATAGGCATTAAAGTATCTGTTACCTTACCTTTTATATGTGTTTATACACAATATTATATTTATGTACATATATTTGTGGTGGCCCCCTTTGTAATGAACTAGCCCCCAAATGGGAAAATAATTAAACATAGCAGCCACCCAATAATTAAAACATGAAAACCCCTTAAAAGGAAACAAATGAGATAAATATAGGTAGCTTCACATGCGAAATATTTAACGTATGTAGTTTGCCTCTTTATTTTCCTGCAAGCCAAACAGTCCTAAGGAGAATAAAATGAGGCGCCGGAAGAGCTCATCCTTGATCCCATCTGGAGAGCTAGTACAAAGACAGACTTAGAAGAAAGGGGACGAAAACATGCTGGGGTCACAGAAGGAAACTGAGTTGAAAGGAGGGAAAAAATCTGCATTCCAAGTCATTTGGAACAGAGAAGGAAGGGAGACATTATCTGAAGACTCTGTTCACCAGAGGCAAACAGTCTGAAAAAGAAATCGACATCTGTGAAAGTCTGGTGCTCCCCAGATCTGAGAGGGCAGATGAAGATTGTTTATGTAGCACAAGAAGGTGTTGGAAGAAGGGAGGAACAAGCTCACATGGAAACATATGCTCTCCGAAGCTACTTGAAAAATAAAGCATGCAGTGGAGAGAGAAACATCTGTGTTGCACACGGGCAGACCACCAGTAGTGAAGCGGGCTTGAGGTAGAAGGGAAAGGCATACACAAACAAGATCGGACATTATGTCTTGTCAAAATGACATGTAAAGGCCCTGGGTCTGCATCTCATTCTCTGGTGAGTTAATGGGAACTCAGCCATTGGGGAAATCCAGGATGAGTACACTAGCCGCTTCGGTGTGTTTTCACAGTTTTGCAGAAATGACAAAGCATTTACAAGTTTCTCCAGGGCTACTTTATTCCCTGTTTGCAGGGAGTGGAGACCTTTGGAATACAGCTTATTTTTTTTCTTTGAGAAACATTAGAGCTTTTATTCTAAATCTATTGCAGAAATAGAAGCAGCTGGATTTCTCATCCTTTGACCACAGATTTTCAGCACATAATAGCCTTAAAAAGCACTGCTTCACATTAATGATTGTAGGAATTTGTGTGAAACATTAAAAAGATATATTTAAGAACATTAAGAATTTTTAAATCTGCAATATTCATCTTAAGAATGTATCAAAATTTTAAAGCTATATACTTAATTACCAAAATGAGTTATAATATTTCATAATTTGCTAAACTATAAAAATAAATTTTAAAATCTTTGCTATCCTCTCCATACTAACTTTTATTGGTATAATGAAAAGTTAAAAATTAGAAATCAAAACAATCTAGATTACATAGAACTTAAACTAGAATTTTTTTCATGTTATAGTTTGTTAAACCATATATACCTATCTATGTATAAGTTTATATAAAACATATACCCATATTCATTTTACATGGATATAAACATGGCATGAGTTTATATACAGATAGAGTCTTTAATTATAAACACCAATTTATTTCTAAAAGGTAAGTTTGCAGATGAATGATGAAACCAAAAGTAGCAAAGGCAAATAAAAAAAAATAAAACTTCAAGCCTGTGGTATCTGATATCCACTATGGGATTCTTGAAATGATATAGAAAACTTGCATTAAATGTGTAGAAAACACAAATGATTAAGGTAAGCAAACTATTAAAATTATAGAAACATATTTTGTAGTATTTTGATAGCCTAAGCATATTCAACAATCACAAAAGAGTGTGCAATAAACATAGAAAGCATAGAATAACTTTAGAGTAAATATTGGATAAATACAGAATAAGTGTGATTGCAAAAACGAAACTGAAAAAAGAAATTTAGTCTACAGTTTAGAGATAATATGTCAGGTCCAGGTAGAATCACAAATGTTAAATCAGTGATGTTTCACTTTTGCAAAATCTTGGAGTACTTTGTATTCCTCTCCCTAAACAAATGCCTACCACCCAGTCACAATGAGGCTGTTCTGCATGTAATTCACGTAACTTTTTCTACTCTTCTTTCTCCCACAGTATTATTACCACTGTGTACTATTCCAGTGCTCCTTTATTTTTGCTCTGGAAGGAACTATGGCCCAACATTTATTAAGAATTCATTAATTGCTCACTTTTTAGTGTATTATCTTATTTCTTACAACAACCCTATACTGTTTTATTATTTCTACTTTTAAAGACATGAGAAAACACACTCAAATACAGAAATGGTATAAAATGCTGAATTAAGATAAAGACATTATTCAAAAACTAAGTCATTTCTCACATTGTATATTAATAATCATATAATGATTTATAATGGCATTATGCCATGACTCTTCATTATCACTGTCAATTGTCAACCATTTTAAAGGGAGAGATTTTTTTCATCTCTCTGATTATCTGAACAATAGATAGTCAAATTATATAAATTTTTAAAATATAGAATAACATGAAGACAGGCAGTAATTGTCACTTTATAGCTGAATCACTCAGAGAGAAAAAACACCGTTAACATTTTGGATTGATATGTTTTAGCTTTGAGTGTCTCTTCTCCCTATCATGTCTACACAAAAAAACTAACACATTTGAAAAATTCCATGCAGCACGATAGTCCTTTGAGAAACATTTTCATTAGGTCTTTTCTGAAGTTCCAACGGCTGATTTCATTTAATTAAGAGCCTTCCATCAGCCAGAAACCAAATTCTAATGTTCAAGAAAAATCGAAGAATGGCTTCCAGAATGGCAGAGTGAGAACCTCTGTGAACCACTCAGTCTCTTACAAAAATGACAAAATTACTGACACAACAACTAAAAGTAACCATTTCTAGACTCTATTCACCAAAGTTAAGAGCTGTATTGTAAGGCTTGAAATCCCATGTGCTGCTGTGATATCTTTGAAACTGATGAGTTCTCCAAGGACTAGCCAGGACTTCCTCTGCCCTTAACAGATATGATTCTCACTAACCCAACCAAGAAGGCTCCGTGCCCAGGTAATTGGCTTCACCACTCTACCAGCCAGCAAAATTATTCAAACAAGTCACAACCTCCCGAGAAAACAGCACCCCAGTCTCCTGTTATTACAAAACCTATTTCCCACAGCCTTTTGTCTCACTCTTTCCAGGTGCAACCTCTGTGCATGGCATGTGGTGTCCTTTTCCCACAAGGTGTGTATATATTTGACTAATATGCTGCTGATAGTCTCACCTGTTCAATATCGAATACCCTGCATGCAGCCGGTTTCTGCTATTTAAGTTAATGGAATCCTCCTTCATCCACGGGATGAATAGGATGATCAGAACAAGAACAGTCGTCTGTAGAAGAGAAACTGTTGAATATCTCTAGATAGTGGGGTCAATTGTATTTTAAGTTGTTGCGGTTACCATCTCTGCTCCCCATACCCACGAAAGGCTAACGGTCTTGCAGCCAATGGACAGGACTGCATTCTTTTGGAACTCAATAAGAAACACCATCTCCAAAACACAGTCAACAAAATGTCCAAACATGCAGTTTCATGAAAAATCTTTATTACAGACATAACTAAATTAAAAAAAAAGCTTTAATAAGATTTCAACTTAGCCAAAGGTGGAAAGAGGAGTACTACCCCCCAGGTTCTTACTGAAACTAATCTGCTAGCAACATTGCATCTGGAAAAAGCCTGGCCAGGAATTTAAAAGGAAATCTTAGATAATGAAATGGCTACAGGGAAATTTGAAAAGCTCCAACATATCTCTGGGCATCTAAAATACTGCAAAAGCATGCACACAGCTCATGAAAGACTTGGTTAAGAAGAAAGCTACTTTAATTTTTGACTGAACCTGAGGCCCTTAGCAAGCAGGAAATGAAAGCTAAGGCTATCTTATAAATGACCTGAAATTTGAAAGCATGTCTTCTTACACAGATGCCCTTGGCAAAGGTAGAATATATATAGACAATGTATTAAAGGATATTTTCTCATCAAAACTTGGACTGGCTGACCACTTAGTTATACTGAATCAGAGGTGACTCATAAGATGGCAGGTTTAGAATAGAATTATTTTAAATTTAAGATGTTATTTTTAATTTTGATTTGAAAAATTCCAGAGAATTCAATGGTGACATACTACAGAAATAAAGAATCTACAGAATTAGTTCAGATAAGTCATTGAACAAATATACATCAATAAGAAAAACAATAAAACTCCAACAACCCTGAAATCTGAGCAGTGGGGAAAGACTTGATACCAAAGTTGTTACAATATATTTTCTAAAATGTCCAGTTTTCAACAGCAACAGCAAAAAAATGAGATATGTAAAAAGAAAAGAAATGTGTCACATAAAAAGGCAAAAAGGAGCTATAAGATAATACCCCTAAAAAAAAAAAAAGGTAATACCCCTGAGGGGTCTCAGCTTTTAGATTTAGTTCATAAAATTTCTAAATCATCTATTAAAAACATTTTAAGAGCTAAAGGAAATCATATCTAAAGAAATAAAGAGTAATATGACAATGGTGTCTCACTAAAATTTAAAGATATAAATAAATAAGAACATACAGAAATAGATTTGCAACTGAAAGGTACATTAAGTGAAAAAAAATTATCAGAGGGAATCAAAAACAGATTCAAGCTAACAGAAGAAAAACTCATAAAATGTCACAGTTCAAGAGAGATTATCCAGTCTGGGGAGCAGAGAAGTGAAATAAATGAACAGGTCCACAGAGACTTGTAGACAGGAAGGAGAAACCAACATACAGAGAATAGGAATTTCATGAAGAGAAGAGAGAAAGAAGGAAAGAAAAGATACTTGAAGAAATATTGGTCAAGAATGTCCCAAATTTCATGAAAAATACTAGTCTGCTCATCCAAGAATGTCAATGAACTCCAGATAAAATAAATTTAAATATCAGCACACCTAGAAATATCATAGGCCAATAGAGAAGAGTCAAAGATGAAGAGAAAAATCTTCAAAGCAACAAAACAAAAGCTACTTATATACATACAAACACTTCTGAATAAGATGCAAAAGTTGACTTTTATCAGAAAACGTGGAGTCAAAAAGCAGTGCAACCAAATATTCAAATTGTTGAAAAAAAGTCTGCAGACTTCTCAGAAAAGTTCATGTATTTTAGGGCTCTCCTTGATACATGTTTATATTTGTTCTGTCTTCCTGGTGGGCTCATCATTTTATCAATATAAAGTGTCTCTTTTTCTCTAGAATCAATTTGCCTTAAAGTCTATTTTGTCTGTTATTGATAGAGCCTCCTAAGGTACAAACATACAAATTCTATATATGGCAAAATTGTCCTTCAAGAAATGAAGGATAAAATTCAGATATTGCTAGGGAGAAACCCCAAGAGAACCTGCCTTAATTACTAAGAGAGTTCTTCCAGCTGAAATGAAAGGACACTGAACAGTGACTTGGATCCACATGAAGAGTTAAGGAGCATCAGTAAACATAACTACATAATATAAAAGAATGTCTTCTTGTAATGTTTTTTCAATTTTATTCAAAGTAAAATGCATAAAGTAATAATTATAATCTTTGATAGAAATAAATGTAATTTGACAATACAGAACAAAGAAGAATGAGGCTAGATCTCTATTAGAAGAAAATATAAATGTATGCTATTGAAATTTAGTTGATATCAATATAAAGTGGATTAAGATAGCAATTATATTTCCCAGGGCAATTTAAAAACCAAAAATGTACTCAAAAATATAATTAAGAAAATTAAAATGGATGCTTAAAAATATCTGTTTAATGCAAAAGAAAGCAGAAATGGGGGAACAGAGGAAAAACAACAAAAGATTCTTAACATCATTCGAAGAAATGGAAATCAAAACCACCCAGAGATATCAGCACAAACCTGTCAGAAGTACTATTATCCAAAAAAACACAAATAGCAAATGTTTGCAAAGATGTGGAAAAAAGTGAATCTTTGTCCACTGTGAATAGAATGTAAATTGTGGCAGCCATTGTGTAAAATAGTATGGAGGTTTCTCAAAAAAAATAAAAGAATTACCAAATGACAAAGCAATTCCACTCCTAGTTACATATATCCCAAAAGAATCCCCTAATTTGAAAGGATACATGCACCTCAGTGTTCAGAGGTGCATCATTTACAGTTACCAAGCTCTGGAAGCAACCTAAGTATCAATCAATGCATGCAGGCTAAGTCACTTCAGTCTTGTCTGATGCTGTGCTACCCCATGGACAGCAGCCCACCAGGCTCCTCTGTCCACGGGATTCTCCAGGCAAGAGTACTAGAGTGGGTTGCCACTTCCTTCGCCATCAATCAATAGATGAATGGATAAAAAAGATGGTGTGTGTATACACACACAAGGGACTACTACCCAGCCATTAAAAAAATGAGAATTTGCAGCAACAAGGATGGACTTGCAGTCATTAACTTAAAACGAAATAAATCAGACAAAGACAAATACCACACGATGCCATTTATGTATACCATCTAAAAATAACTAGCACAGAAAAGAAAAAAAAATGAAGCAGACTCACAGATATAGAGAATAAGCTAGTGGTTACCAGAGAGCAGACAAAGAAGGGGAGGGGCAATATAGGGGGAATAGGAGATTAAGAGACACAAAGTATTAGGTATAAATAAAATAAGCTACAAGGATATATGTCCAATAGGGAATATATTTAATGCTTTATATAGCAAGTATAATAACCCTTAAAAATTGTGAATCACTATATTGCACACCTGTAACATATAATATTGAATGACTCTACTTTTATAAACCAAAAGACATACGACATAGAAAACAAATAGCATAACAGCAAATGAAATTCCTATTTTATTCAAACTTAAATTTAAATGGATAAATTACTTCAATTAAAAGGTAGAGACTAGAAGATAGATTTTTTTAACTACATAATTTATTATTTACAAAAGATATGTTAAATTCCAAAGTACAATAATATTAAAAGGAAATGTGGGAAATTATAAAGACACTAAACAGAAGAAAGCATAGGGTGCTATATTAATATTAGACAAAACAGACTTCCAGAAAAAAAATGTATATAGAGAGTAGGATATTTTATAATAATAAAATGATCAATCCATTAGTAAAATAGAATAGGTATGCACTTCAAACATATGTACCTAGGATTGGAGATGAGATGGTGGAATAAAAGGACCTTGAGCCCATCAGAAGCACACTAAAATCAAAACTAACTGGTGAGCAACCATTGATTTAAAAAGACTGAAATCTACCAAAAAACATACTCTGTATCCAAAGTAGAGAAAAACCATGAGATGGTAGGAAGGGTGCACTCATGATGCAATCAAATCCCATTCCACCCAGGTGAAGGCCATCAGGTCTTGACTGCAGGAGCTCTGTTCTAGGAAGGCATATACACGGTCTTGTGCACATCAGAAACCAGAGCAAAAGCAGTCATGCAAGTGCATGAAGTACAAGATAGCCCATGGAGGGTTAATCCAGGGAGGTACATGTCAAGATAAACAAATTGACAAAAATTAAAGACAAAGAGAAAATATTAAGCACAATAAGCCAAAAGTAACAACATACAACAGAATCTCCACAAGACTATCAGCTGAAAACACAGCTGAATCTTTGTAGGCTAGAAAGGAGTGGCATGATATATTGAAGTGATGAAAGGGAAAAACCTACAACCAAAAATACTCAACAAGGTTCTCATTCACATTTTACAGAGAAATCAAAAGCATCAGGGACAGGCAAAAGCTAAAAGAATTAAACAACACCAAAGCAGTGTTAAATTCTATAGAGGGACTTCTCTATTCATAAAGGCCTCAACTAGAAATAAGGAAATTACAAATGGGAAAACTCACTGTTAAAGGTAAACATACAGTAAAGGTAGGAAATTATCTGCAATAAGTATCAAAACCAGCAATCATTACAAGAGGAGTACAAATCCAGAATATCAGAAATTCACTTGAGATTAGAAGACAAGCAGCTTAAAACAATCACATATGTATATATGTGATACATATATGTACATACATACACACACAAAAGACTATATATGCAGACTGTCATATCAAATCCTCATGGTAAAAGCAAACAAAAAAATCTACAATAAATATACATACAAACAAGTAAGAGGAATGCAAACACGAGACTAAAAATAGTCTTCAAATCATGAAAGAAGAGAACAAAAGAAGGGAAGGAAAAAGACCTACAAAAACAAATCCAAAACAATTAACAAAATAGCAATAAGAATGTACATATCAGTAACTACCTTAAATGTAAATAGATTAAATGCTCCAACCAAAAGACATAGACTGGCAGAATGCATACAAAAACAAGATCCATACATATGTTGTCTACAAGAGACCAACTTCAGGTATAGGGATACATACAAACTGAAAGTGAGGGGATAGAAAAAGTTATTCCATGCAAATGGAAATCAAAACAAAGTTGTAATAGGTATATTCAGATAAATAGATTTTAAATAAAGATAGTTATAAGAGATAAGAAAGGACATTAATAATGATCAAGGGAGCAATCCAAGAAGATACAATAATTATATGTATGCACCCAGCATAGGAGCACCTCAATATATATGGCAAATGCTGACAACTACAAAAGGGAAATTGACAGAAACACAATAATATTAGAGGACTTTAACACCCCACTCACACCAATGGACAGATCATCCAGAGAGAAAATTATCAAAGAAACAGAAGCTTTAAATGACACACTGGATGAGGCGGACTTAACTGATATTTATAGAGCATTCCATTAGGATACATATTCTGTTCAAGTACACATAGAACATTCTCCAAAATAGATCACATCCTGGGCCACAAAACATATCTCGGTAAGTTTAAGAAGACTGAAATCATATCAAGCACTTTTTCTGATCATGACACTATGAGATTAGAAATTAACTACAAGAAAAACTTCAAAAAAACATGAACAGGTGGAGGCTAAACAATACACTACTAAACAACTAATGTTTCAATGAAGGAATCAAAGAAGAAATTTAAAAACACCTGGACACAAATTAGAACAAAAATATGACCCTAAACTTAATGAGATACAGTGAAGACACAGTAAGAAAGAAGTTTATAGTTACCTCAGGAAACAAGAAAAACTTCAGAAATACAACCTAACCTTGCACCTGGAGCAATTAGAAAAAGAAGAACAAGCAAAACCCAAAGTTAGTAGAAAGAAAGAAATCACAAGGATAAGAATAGAAATAAATGAAACAAAGACAACACTAGAAAAGATCAATGAAACTAAAAGCTGATTCTTTGAAAACATAAAACAGATAAACCTTTTGCCTGACTCACCAAGAAAAAAAGAGGGCCCAAATCAATATAAATAAAAGTAAAAAAGGAAATGTTACAATGAACATCTCAAAATAAAAAGTATCATACAAAAAGCAACAAATGTCAATAAAATGGACAAACTAGAACAAAAGGACAAATTCTGATATAAGTACAATCTCCCAGACCGAACCAGAAAATATGAACAGTACAATCACATGTACTGAAATTGAGTTTGTGTTTACAAAACTGACCAGATGGCTTCACAGGTGAATTTTATCAAATATTTAGAGAAGAGTTAACATCTATCCTTCTGAAACTATTCCAAAAAATTACAGAGGAAGGAACACTTCCAAACTCATTCTATGTGGCTATATCACCCTGATACCAAAACCAGACAAAGATACCACAAATAAAATAAAATTATAGGCCAATATCACTGATGAACATAAATGCAAAAATCTTCAACAAAGTACTAGAAATTTGAGTCCAACAATACATTAAAATGATCATTCAGCATTATCAAGTGGGATTTATCCATGGGGTGCAAGGATTTTTCACTATCCAGAAATCAAGTGGTGTAATACACCACATTAACAAATTAAAGGATAAAAACCATATGATCATTTCAATAGTTGTCAAAAAAAGCTTTTGGCAAAATTCAACACCCATTTATGATAAAAAGCTCTCCAGAAAGTTTTCATGGAAGGAGCCTACCTCAACATGATAAAGGCACTGTATATGACAAATGTACAGCTAACATCATACTCAATGATAAAAAAATCTGAAAGCATTTCCTCTAAGATCAGGAACAAGACAAGGATGTCTACTCTCACCACTTTTATTCAGCATATTTTGGAAGTTCTAGACACAGCAAACAGAGAGGAAAAGTAAAAGAGATCCAATTAGAAAAGAAGTTAAACCATTACTATTTGCAGATGACATCCTATTGATACTATACATGAAAAATCCTAAAGATGCTACCAAAAAACTACTAGAACTCAAAGAGTTCAGTAAAATTGCAGGATAGAAAATTATTATACAGAAATCTCTTAAATCTATATACAGTAACAATGAAAGATCCAAAAGAGAAATTAAAGAAACAGTCTTATCTTATTACATAAAAAAAAACAACTTAGGAATAAACCTACATAGGGAGGCAAAATACATATACTTTGAAAACTATAAGGCACTGACTAAAGAAATCAAAATGACACAAAGAGATCGAGATATATACCATGTTTTTAGATTGTAAGAGTCAGTGATGTCAAAATGACTATACTATCCAAGGCAATCTACAGATTCAGTGCAATCCATATCAAGTTACCAATGGCATTTTTCACAAAACTTAAAACAGAAAAAAATCTTAATTTGTGTGGAAACACAAATGACCCATAATCACCAAAGCAGTCTTGAAAAACAGTGGTGGAGGAAACTGGCTCCCTGACTTCAGACTATACTACAGTGCTTCAGTAATTAAGGCACTATAGAACTGGCACAGAAACAAACACATGGATGAATGGAAGAGGATAGAAAGCCCTAAAATAAACCCACATGCCTATGGTTAATTAATCTACAACAAAGAAGGAAAGAATATGCAATGGAGAAAGGACAGTCTCTTCAGTCAGTGGTGCTTGGAGAACTGGACTGCAACATGTAAAAGAATGAAATTAAAATATTCTCTAACACTCTACACAAAAATAAACTCAAAATGGATTAAAGTCCTAAATATATGACCAAATATTATAAATTCTTCAAGGAAAACATAGGATACTCTGACATAAATAGGAGCATTATCTTATTGAGTCCATCTTTTAGAGTATTGGAAGTGAAAACAAAAAATAAACAAATGGGACCTAATTGAACTCAAAAGCTTTTGCACAGCAAAGAAACCATAAACAAACAAACAAAAATTCAACCTACAGAATGGGAGAAAATACTTGCAAATGATATGACTGACAGGCAATGAATCACCAGAGTTTACACACAACTTATATAGTTCAATATCACAAACAACTCAACCAAAAAATAGGCAGAAGATCTAAATAGATTTCTCCAAAGAAGACATGTGCTCAGTCACATATCAATGGCCAAAACCACATGAAAAGATGCTCAACGTTACTAATCATTACAGGAATGCAAATCAAAACTACAATGAGGTATCACTTCACAATGATCAGAATGGCCATCATGATAAAGTCTTAAAAAAGTAAATGCTGAAGAGAGTGTGGAGAAAAAAGAACTCTGCAACACTGTTGGTAGGAATGTAAATTGATATAGCACCATAGAGAGAGTATAAAATTTCCTTTAAAAACTAAAAAATAGAGTTACCATACAATCCTGAAACCACACTCTTGGACATATATTCAGAGGAAACCATGATTTGAAAAGACACATGCATCACAGTATTTATCACAGAACTATTTACAACAGCCAAGACATGGAAGTGACCTAAATGTCCATTAACAGATAAATGAATAGAGAAGATGTGGTATGTATATACAGTGGAATATTACTCAGCCATAAAAGAGAATGAAATAATGCCATTTGCAGCAACATAGATAGACCTAGAAATTATTGTCATAGTAAGTTAAGTAAACCAGAGAGAGATAAATATTATATATCACTTATATGCACAATCCAAAAAAAAAAGGAAAAACAAATAAACTTATTTCCAAAACAGAGACTCACAGACATGGAAAACAAAAGTATCAAAGGGTAAAGGGGTAGGGAGAGTGATAAATCAGTGGTTGAGATTAACATATACATACCACTGTATATAAAATAGATAAACAATGAGGACTTACTATATAGCACAGGAAACTGTACTCAATATTTTGTAACAACCTAAAGGGAAGTGAATGTGAAAGATAGATACAGATATATTGATATATATGAATTGCTATGCTGTACACTTGAAACTAAGGGGCTTCCCAGGTAGCATAATGGTAAAGAATAGGAAGGATAGATGAGAAAGCCTTCTTAAATGAACTATTTGAAGAAATAGAAGAAAACAATAGAATGGGAAAGACTAGAGATCTCTTCAAGAAAATTAGAGATACCAAGGGAACATTTCATGCAAACGTAGGCACAATAAGGGACAGAAACTGTATGGAACTAAAAGAAGCAGAAGATATTAACAAGAGGTGGCTAGAATACATAGAAGAACTATAAGAAATGACCTAGATAACCTGATGACCCAGATAACCACGATGGTGTGATCACTCACCTACAGCCAGACACCTTGGAGTGAGAAGTCAAGTGGGTCTTAGGAAGCATCACTATGAACAAAGCTAGGGGAGGTGATGGAATCCAGCAGAGCTATTTCAAATCTGAAAAGATAATGCTGTTTAAGTGCTGTAGTCAATATGCCAGCAAATTTGGAAAACTGTGTAGTAGCCACAGGACTGGAAAATTTCATATTTTATTCCAATCCCAAAGAAGGGCAATATAAAAGAATGTTCAAACAATCTCACAACTACACTCATTTCACATGCTACCAAAGTAATGTTAAAAATTCTCTAAGCCAAGCTTTAATAGTACATGCATCGAGAACTTCCAGATGTTCAAGCTGGATTTATAAAAGGCAAAGGAACAAGAGATCAAATTGGCAACATAAGTTGTATCACAGAAAAAGCAAGAGAATTCCAGAAAAACATTTACTTCTGCTTCATTGACTAGGCTAAATTCTTTCACTGTGTGGATGACAACAGACTGTGAAAAATTCTTAAACAGATAGGAATACCAGACCATCTGACCTGCCTCCTGAGAAATCTGTATGTAGGTCAAGAATCAATAGTTAAAACTGGACATGGAGCAAAGGACTGGTTCCAAATTGGGAAAGGAGTACATCAGGGTTGTATATTATTACTCTGCTTATTTAACTTACATGCAGAGTATATCACGAGAAATACCAGGCTGGGTGAAGCACAAGCTGGAATCAAGTTTGCCAGGAGAAATATCAATAACCCCAGATAAGCAGATGACACCACCCTTATGGTAGATAGTGAAGAGGAACTAAAGAGCCTCTTCATGAAAGTATAAGAGGAGAGTAAAAAAGCTGGTTTAAAACTCAACATTCAAAAAACTAAGATCTTGTCATCTGGTCCCATCACTTCATGGCAAAAAGATGGGGAAACAATGGAAATGGTGACAGACTTTATTTTCTTGGGCTCCAAAATCACTGCATATGGTGACTGCAGCCATGAAATTAAAAGACACTTGACTCTTGGAAGTAAACCTATGACCAACCTAGACAGCATATTAAAAAGCAGAGACATTACTTTTCAGACAAAGGTCCATATAATCAAAGCTATGGTTTTTCCAGTAGTCAAGTATGGATGTGAGAGTTGGACTATAAAGAAAGTTGAGTACTGAAGAACTGATACTTTTGAACTATGGTGTTGGAGAAGACTCTTGAGAGTCACTTGGACTGCAAGGAGATGAAACGGTCAGTCCTAAAGGAAATCAGTCCTGAATCCTCATTGGAAAGACTGAAGTTGAAGCTGAAGCTTCAAAACTTTGATCATCTGATGTGAAGAAATGATTAACTGGAAAAGACTCTAATGCTGGGAAAGGTTGAAGGCAGGAGGAGAAGGGGATGACAGAGGATGAGATGGTTGAATGGCATCACCAACTCAATGGACATGAGTTTGAGTAGGCTCAAGGAGTTGTTGATGGACAGGAAAGACTGGTGTGCTGCATTCCATGGAGTCACAAAGAGTCTGACACAACTAAGTAACTGAACTGAACTGAAAATTACTGCAGATGGTGACTTCAGCTATGAAATTAAAAGATCTGCTCTTTGGAAGAAAAGTGATTTCAAACCTAGACAGCATATTAAAAAGCAGAGACACTGCTTTGACAACAAAGATCTGTCTAATCAAAGATATGGTTTTTCTAGCATTCATGTATGGATGTGAGAGTTGAACCATAAAGAAGGCTGAGCGCTGAAGAATTGATCCTTTTGAACTGTTGTGTTGGAAAAGACTCTTAAGAGTCTCTTGGACTGCAAGGAGGCCAAATCAGTGAATCCTTGAGAAAATCAATCCTAAATATTCATTGGAAGGACTGATACTGAAGCTGAAGCTCCAATATTTTGGCCACCTGATGCAAAATGCCAACTCATTATGGAAGACCCTTATCCTGGGAAAGATTAAAGGTAGGAGGAGAATGGGACCACAGATGAGATATTTGCATGGCATCACTGACTCAATGGACATGAATTTGAGCAAGCTCCAGGAGATGGTGAAGAATGGGGAAGCCTGGCATGCTACAGTCCATGGGTTGCAAAGAGTTGGACATGACTTAATGACTGAACAACAAAGATCCATGCACTTTTTCACACCAAAAACCATGCATTTTTGACATGTCCTCTTCTTTTCCTTTGACATCAAATCATCAGCAAATCTCAACATTTATTGTAAATACATTGATTTCTCTCCATTTCCTATATCCCCACCTTAATCAAAGCCACTGCTATCTCTTATTAGACAAATCAAACAGACTTCCATACTAATCTCTCTCATTTCCCTCTTTTCTTTTAAGTCAGTTTTCACATAACTTCAAGTACCATATATTTTTTAGTGTTTGTTAGATCATGATTTTGCCCTTAAAGCAACATTTATAAGCCTTTCATTATATTTAAAATAAAATCCAGATTCTTGTCCATGGTCTACAAATGTCTGTATTATCTGGGCCTGCCTGATTCTCTAATTTTTCACTCCTAAAATCTCCATTCTCTTTCCACAATGCTTTTTTTTTTTCTCTTTATCAAGTCCACAAAACTTTTTTTCAATTTGCTTTCAAGCCTACTACATCTACCTTGAATCTTCCAGGTCTCATTTTAAATATGTTCTTTCTCATAAAGGACTTCCTTGATCCCCCAGTCCAAACCAATCTCTTTAACACTTTCTTTCATTGGGCACAATATATTTTTCTTTATAGGGCTCATCACTTTTTGACTGCACGTATATTCATCAGTTCAGTTCAGTTGCTCAGTTGTGTCCAACTCTGCGACCCCATGGACTGCAGCACTCCAGGCTTCCCTGTCTATCACCAACTCCCAGAGTTTACCCAAACCCATGTCCATTGAGTTGGTGATACCATCCAACCACCTCATCCTCTGTCATCCCCTTCTCCTCCTGCCCTCAATCTTTCCCAGCAACAGTGTCTTTTCCAATGAGTCAGCTCTTAGCATCAGGTGGCCAAAGTACTGGAGTTTCAGCTTTAGCATCAGTCTTTACAAGGAATATTTAGAACTGATTTCCTTTAGGATGGACTGGTTGGATCTCCTTGCAGTCCAAGGGACTCTCAAGAGTCTTCTCCAACACCATGGTTCAAAAGCACCAATTCTTAGGCACTCAGCTTCATAGCATTACTTAAAAGACTCTTTGAAAACTGAAATAAATCTTTGCCAGTATTTTTTGTCTTTTTTTTTTTTACTAATTTAACCCTTGGAAAAATATATACTGCAAACTTTAATTTAATATTCAGAATAATTACACAAAAAGTGAAATGTTGCCTGTTACTTCTTCAGACTACAGTTATTTTCTGTGAATGCTTTCTCTTCTTAGATGGACTTGGGGAGAGAAGGAAAGATTTATAAGCTCGTTAGGTTTAAGTAGCTGCAAAAGTATGTTTTATGGCTAAATTCTGGTTTGATGTCTTCTTCCTTAGGATCAAAAATCCTTTTTATCTCTAGTTATTCCATTTCACTCACTGTCAACATGCATAATCCTTGGTATTCTAAAATTTTATAAAGGTCATTCAAATATGCTTTAATCAGGCTTTCAACATAAACTCTTTCATGGTCTTCATTAATAATAATGTCCAATGGTATTGCAGTTTATGATTATCTCAGACAAACTTTGAGGCATGCTAAGGAATATGGGTTTAAGAAACAACTTCTTAGAATTAAAATATATAAATATAAAATTAGCTAACATTTTGATAGTGTTGATAATATTAAGAACATTGTTTTTCAGTTTTCAGAAAAAAGAGATTTAAAGCTTTTTGATGTATTTTCTTTTAATAAAATTTTAACAGTCTCCTAAATTCCTGTCATTTGCTTATTATGGTAACCTCCCTGGAAAGTCCTTTTCTACAAAAAGTGATTGATCAAATGGAGAAAATTTGGCCAAAATGAAAGTATAATACTTTAGTTTCCACTCCTTCAACATTTGGTGCCATTATTGTAACAAATGTTTCTAATGAACTCATAACACTGTGATCAGAAGCTATCTTTGAGAAATTAATCATGTTACTTAAACTTATTTTGGGAAAGATAGATTCTGATTAATTTTCACTATCAGTATATAAAAGGGCATATATTTTTACTTACAAAACTATATACCATTTTTATTGTAGAAGAATTTAGTTTATATCATATAATTTACCACCATAACACAGTCAGTGGTCTCTGCCTTGGACAGAAATTGTCTTTCTATATATGTATAGAGGGGATTCTCTGGTAGCTAAGCTGGTTAAGAATCCATCTGCAGTGCAGGAGACCCCAGTTTGATTCCTGGGTCAAAAAGATCCCCTTGAGAAGTGATGGGCTACGTACTCCAGTATTCTTGGGCTTCCCTCGTGGCTCAGATGGTAAAGAATTCCCCTGCAATTCAGGAGACCAGGGTTCGATCCCTGAGTTGGGAAGATCCCCTGGAGGAGGGCATAGCAACTCACTGCAGAATTTTTGCCTGGGGAATCTTCATGGACAGAGCGACCTGGTGGGCTACAGTCCATGGGGTCACAAAGAGTTGAATACGACTGAGAAACTAAGCACATCACAGCATATGCATATAGAGATAAATATTGTGCATATACATGTCTTAGGAATTAAAAAGATGTTTGGGGAAAAAATTTATTAAAATGAGTGACTGGAAAGTCAATAATCAGAAATCTATCTTTTAATGATTCTGTTCTTCTGTTCTGTTATTCCTGGATCTTATGTTTCAATAGCCTCTTTACTAATAAAAATCAGTTTTTCGGACAAAGTTTAATTCCTAAGTGTACTATTTTTCCAAGAAAAACCTTAAAATTGGTCTCAAATATGTGCTCACTCATAATGTAAAGATGTCAAGTTAATCTCAGAAAAGATAAAGACCATCCCAACTGCTCCCAGATATGGCATAGACTTCAAAATTTTCAGATTCTTGTTTACTGGTAGGAAATGACTCATTCCATTGCCTAGTGGTAACTGTAAAATAGATAGCCAATGATAATTTGCTGTATGGCTCAGGAAATTCAAACAGGGGCTCTGTATCAAATTATCACCCCTCTGTATCTAGAGGGGTGGGATGGGTGGGAGGTTCAAAAGGGAGGAGATATACGTATACCTATGGCTGATTCATGTTGAGATTTGACAAGAAAAAAATTCTGTAAAGCAATTATCCTTCAATAAAAAACATAAATTAAAAAAAAAGAATATCTAGATGCCCACTTCACTACTGTAACAAAGAAATGGAGTTAAAAATAAAAATGTGGAGGAAAGAAAGTTCCTGAAAACCAGCTTTTAAATTTTGAAGAGTCTTCAGAGTTACATATTCCAAAGTAAGTAAATCTTTGGAGTTACATATTCCAAGTAGTGCATTATACTACTCTGAAGAGGGTGTCTGAGGCACAGTATTTTGCTATTTTGTATTACTCTGAGCCTCCATGAGGGCTGATCCTGAGTCACTGCTGCTGCTACTATTGCTGCTAAGTCACTTCAGTCGTGTCCGACTCTGTGCAACCCCCTAGACGGCAGCCCACCAGGCTCCCCTGTCCCTGGAATTCTCCAGTCAAGAATACTGGCCTGAGTCACTACTCTTACCCAAATTCTTATATAGCTGGTATTTCTACATCATTATTTTGAAGAGTTCGAACCATTGTTGTTGCCCTCTTGAACTTTCCTTTGCTCAGTGAAAAAACAGAATATATATATTTGGCTTATATGTACAATATTGAGACATTATGCAAGCAACTGGCAATTAACCTATCAGAAACTGAGAGCAGGTTGGAAGGGACTCCTGGTAAAGTACAAGATTCTTTTTGACAGTGACAACTCCAGAATTTTATGTAAAGGGGTCTAAGCGGCAGTTGTCTAATTTAAATAGAATAGAGGGACTGTCTAGAAGTGGGGGGGGGAAGCACTCTTTTAATTAGGTTGCATGTTTATTTGGGATGGCATAAATCTAATATTCTTAGAAAGTACTACTTTTAATTTGGATTGTATCTTTATTTGATTACTTAATAGAGGAAAAAGACACAATGAAGGACTCTGATCTTTTCATTGTATGTAAAGAATCAAGAAGACCAGAATAGCCCCTGGGCAATTAAGGTAGGCCAAAACCTACTTACTTGTTAAATCAGAATGAATATTTATACAGAAATAATACTAGAACTTGCATGTGATTGAGAATTTGAATCTTAAAGATATTCCTAAGTTTCGCTCTCCCCATCCATAATTATGCTTATAGTGTCACCTATATATCATATGTAAAGGTATTACATAGAAATCACTTATATACCAATCATATACTTAACTGTGGTCATTATGCTCATCCTGGCATATTAATATTTTCTTGATCAATAATTCATTCATCTTGATTACTCAGTATTTAGGACCTGCTATCTGCTTACCTCATCCCCTTTCTTACACATTACATGTTCTCTGAGTTGAACAGGAAAACTAAAAAAAAAAAAAGCCCTGTTGCTTCAAGGGAGATGATTAGTTTAGGCTAGTCTAAAAGGCATTCTGAAAATATTCAAGCTATGCCTTGAACAGAGTGTCATGCTGATTTTTCCCATGTGGAACATAGGCCAAGTTCACATCTGGTGACCCTTAAAATGCTCTTCTCTGTTTCTTAGACCTCTTCCAAGCTTCCTTCCTATGCTCTACAGTATGTTACTTACTTAACAACACAGCCAAGCAGGACTTCTTGATAGTCCTAAGTACCTCATCACGTTCTACCTTTGTATACCTATGTTCCAGGAATTTTCTCAATCCAGAATGCTCTTTTTATGATACTATTCCTATGACCCTTACTATATTATTCATATTGTTCCTCTTGAAATTCTACTTTCAAAGAGCTCTCAAATGCCACATTCCTTTGAAGTTTTTTGCTTTCTCCTCACTGACACATAATTGGCACATCACTTCCCATATATGTGCCTTTCTGTTGATATAACACTCTATTTCTACTCTGGTTTATAGTTACTTTTATCATTGGCATTTATTTATTTACCTACTTACAACTGAATCAAGAGGATATAAATTATCTTTTGAGAACAAAGGATAGATACTATTCAACTCTCTGCCACTTGCTCTTAAATATTTATTGAATTGAAAGTCACACTGTTTTCCATAGTAGCTGTACTAGTTTGCATTCCTACCAACAGTGTAAGAAGGTTCCCTTTTCTCCACATCCTCTCCAGCATTTATTGCTTGTAGATTTTTGGATGGCAGCCATTCTGACTGGTGTAAAGTGGTACCTCATTGTGGTTTTGATTTGCATTTCTCTGATAATGAGTGATGTTGAGCATCTTTTCATGTGTTTGTTAGCCATTTTTATGTCTTCTTTGGAGAAATGTCTGTTAAGTTTTTTGGCCCCCTTTTTGATTGGGTCGTTTATTTTTCTAGAATGGAGCTGCAGGTGTTGCTTGTATATTTTTGAGATTAATTGTTTGTCCGTTGCTTCATTGGCTATTATTTTCTCCCATTCTGAAGGCTGCCTTTTCACCTTGCTTATAGTTTCTTTTGTTGTGCAGGTGGGAATGCAAACTAGTACAGCCACTATGGAAAACAGTGTGGAGATTCCTTAAAAACTAAAAATAGAACTGCCATATGACCCAGCAATCCCACTGCTGGGCATACACACAGAGGAAACCAGAATTGAAAGAGACACGTGTACCCCAATGTTCATTACCACATTGTTTACAATAGCCAGGACATGGAAGCAACCTAGATGCCCATCAACTGACGAATGGATAAGAAAGCTGTGGTACATATACACAATGGAATATTACTCAGCATTAAAAAAAAAATTCATTTGAATCAATTCTACTCAGGTAGATGGAACTGGAGCCTATTATCCAGAGTGAAGTAAGCCAGAAGGAAAAACAACAATACAGTATACTAACACATATATATGGAATTTAGAAAGATGATAACGAGAACCCTGCATGCGAGACAGCAAAAGAAACGCAGATGTATAGAACAGTCTAGTGGACTCTGTGGAAGAGAGCAAGGGTGGGATGATATGGGAGAATGGCATTGAAACATGTTAATTATCATATGTGAAATCAATCGCCAGCCCAGGGTTGATGCTCGGGGGCTGGTGCACCAAGATGTCCCAGGGGGAGGGAATCAAGAGGGAGGAGGGAGGGGGGTTCTGGAGGGGGAACATATCTATACCCATGGCGGATTCATGTCAATGTATAGCAAAACCAACACAATAAAGTAAAAAAAAAATTTTTTAAAATCAGTGTGCCAAAGTAATAGTTCTCTGAGTTTCATATACATAGACAATCTCTGATGGTAGTACTCAGGCAACCAGTACCATGGTACAGTGCAAAGCAGCATGACCACCACCTAAAAAACTTGTTAGAAATATAGAATCTCAGGACTTGTCACAGACCCACTGAATCAAAATCTACATTTAAAAAAAAATCCCAGGTGATTTATCGGCACCTTAAAGCTTGAGAAATACTGTATAAATTTCATATATTTTAGAATGAAAAAATTTGTGTATATCTAGACTTCACAGTATAGTTGCTAACACTCTTTAGACAAAGAAGGCTTGATGGTTACAGTTCAAGATGACTGATAGAAACTAGGGAATCCAGGAGGCACACAGTAATCAGAAAAGGGAAATGCATTTATGCAAAGATATCACCATTACAGTGAAACAAAAATAATCACTAATATCAGATGCTGTATTCTAACTTATGTTCAGAATCACTGTCCTTCAAGTGCAAAAGAAAAAGATTGATATCAGGATATTCTACTCAAAATTATACATAGAATTCATGGAAGTCTCTAAGATGTCTAAAATTGAGAAATATTTTTCATAGAAAGAATAATACATTTTAAGGAATCATATTATAAAATGAAAGAAGAATAAATAGACTAATGCAATAGAAAGTGAAAGTGAATTCGCTCAGTCGTGTCCAATTCTTTGGGACCCCACGGACCTACCAGGCTCCTCCATCCATGGGATTTTCCAGACATGAGTACTGGAGTGGGTTGCCATTGCCTTCTCCAGAGGATCTTCCAAACCCAGGGATCGAACCCAGGTCTCCCTCATTACAGACCGACGATTTACCATCTGAGCCACAAGGGAAGTCCATATACCCTCAATTCATTGCAATAGAATGACCATTTATATTGCTCTGACCAAAGAGAAGTATCAGTAGAAGTGGAATAAGGAAATGAACTTGAAATACTTTGACCTATGCACACCGAGATTGGTTAGATGTAAAAAGAAGAGGGTTGTGACGAATTTGAAAATGACTGAGCTATGGAGTCTTGGAGAGCATTAACTGAGAGAACAAATACAAAAGGAAAATCAGAGAGAGAGAATTGTGGGGAGAGAGAGGCACAACCAGAGAAATAATTCAGGGCATGGATTTCAGCTCCCCAAACCACTGCCCACCAATGCCCAGTGCGTACTGCACAACATTTGCCCATCATCCCAGGAATAGAAGATGCTGAAGGTTACTTCCAGGTTTTAGTAAATATCCATTTGATGACTAACAAAAGGATACAACAATATTATTTATTTGAAAGACATGATTGTTAGTAGGAAAGACAACATAATTAATATTATCATTAACTCTTTTCTGTGCATGCAGAAGTGTTAAAACCATCTCCAATTCTGTGTCCTGGCTATTTGTTATTGTTAAATCCTCTGTAATAAAATGTAACTGAAGTATGAATCATGAGAATTTCATTCTTTTTATTTAGCCATTTGCAGCAAGTGTCAGTAAAAATTTGTTAGGAAAAAAGTCCAGGTTCAGGAGCTATTGGAACCCAAGAAAATGAATTTATAAATGAGTTTCTGGCAAGGAAAGCATATTTATTGAGGAGAATATTATTTTAGGCCCTTATATACATATTAGATTTTAAAGAATCAAAAGAAAGACATATTGTAAATTAATTTTTTTCTACCAATTTCCTTAACATATTCATAATTTTTGTGTTTTATATTATAATTTGGTTAGTGTTGCATTAAAGGTTTTAAAAATCTGATGCCAAAAATATTTTAAACTTAAGGCTTAAAAACATAATCTAGGTAGCTCATTTACCTCTAAAAAGCAATATTTTCTGTGGTGTCATTTTGTAAAATGAGCTTCATATTCCACTTAAATTTGGTAGGGATAGATGGGGTGGATTAATTGGAGGGTAAAATAACAATTTTCAAAAGCCAAATTGTCAAATATATGAATAATTTCACACATGTTCTTGACTGTCTCATGGAAGCAATTTAAACACGGCTTTGGGGAAAATGTATTTTAGGAGCTACAGCACTCTTAACTTTCTGCTATAGTTTATCACTGTGAAAATCATTTCTATAATTGTACAGTCTTGCTCGCATTACTTGTTAATTAGCTTTAATTATACTTTCATCCAATTACTCAAAATCTGACCTTTTCTAACAAAAGTCAGCCAAGAAGAATGTAGGTGAGGCACAGGAACTAAGCTGTATGAAATAAACAAATTAGTGATAATAATTTTTTATGTTTTGCTTACCTACTCAAGACTTGGGCAATGCCTTACTAGTTATATTTCTTCTATTTTTATGAAATCTATTACCTTTACCACAGAATTTCCTAAAAAACTAGAGTATAAAAATGTCTTTAACCTTTACATAGTAAGTACCTTAAAGAAACTTTTGATTATGGCTGTCATGAAATCACATATTTATGTATTACCATATATTTGAAAAAACATATCCTGTTGGTAAAACTTTGAGTTATATTATCAAAAATGAAATATGTTTTTATTTAATTTTAATCTGCTAGTGCTATTCCTTTTCATAAAAAAATAACAGCTTAAATTATTTTCTAAGTTATGTAAATTTAGTACAAGCCATTAATAGGACACACAGAACTGACAGTGCCAATGTCTAGTCCTTGTCTTTTACTGTGGGTGAATCTCCCATATCCTATTGCTACTTGCACCTGAAATTTATCCTCAACAAGACAATTAAAAACTCTGTGACTTTGTAAATTGTAGATATTTTAAAGACATATCATTTCTTAAATGATACATTAGGGAAAATTGAAATCCATATAATATGTCTTTAAAGTAATATTTCTTTTAACTGCTGACAAATAAGTATAAAATAAAAATTTTAATTACCAATAAACTCTACAGTATATGTCCCTTCAGAATTTTACATGACTTTTTTACATAGATGTGGTTAGCCTCTATTATAAGTTTTATTTCATGGTTTTACACCAAAAATTATACCCAGAAGTTTTCAATATTTTCTAAATTCTTTCCAAAATTATTTTAATGGTTATGAGTATTTTTTAACTATTCACATAACAAGTTAATCATAAGTGATTCTGAGGTTTTTAAGAGATACACTTGTGTCTTTAGAATCCACCGGTTCTGCTTCATTATATTTCTTTATTAAGTGTACTTGCTTCGAGACCGGAGACATGAAGAGGAGATTCTCAAACTCTTAATGACATACGGTTGAATAGTTCATTTGCTTTTGATGCTGTGAAAATCATTTATAAACAAAATTATGTCTGCATTTTAGATAATTTTAGTACTTGTTTAGTACCTTAATAGATTTAACTACCTTGTTGGTACAGTAAATCAACAGCATTGTGTAGAACGTGGTATACTTTTAACAAAATTTGCAATTTGGCTTTTCTTAGAACACCTGGAAGAATATGGATAAGAATGGGTAAAACTTTGTCTAGCCCTAAATTCTCCTTGATTTTACTCTAGGTCTTTCAGAATTCTGGCTTTGATGTCCTCTCCTCCCAGATAAAATTCAAGTCCATTAAGATTAGAGATTATATCTTAAAATTTTAAGATTGCACAGTTTTTAGCAATGTATTCTCTACATTAAGATCTTACTAATGGTGACGAATGTAATAATGATAATAAAAAACAAAGGGGAAGAAATTATAAACTTTAGAATGTGAGCAGTCAACACAGATTAATTTTGGATGCATATTTAAGCTCTCTTCAAAGGTCTCCTCTCCCTTTGTATAATGTACTTATTGATGCTTCCAGCATGCAGAGCACTGAGCTCATAAACAACTCTTCAGTACATGCTCCCATGTCTGCTTCATTGGCTGAGTTGTATGTTTAATAAAAGTTAGTTATGTTCAACACAAAATGTTTATTTGAGTTGGGCTTGGAACTGACTTTACATAGTTTAATTAAATATTTCATAACCCAGGGGAATATGAATGCCAAGAGAAAGACAATTCTTGTTTCTGTAAAACTGGAATACTTTAGAAAGACTAGATAAAAGCCAAGGACTGAAAAAAATTGTTGTAGATTTAGGTATAGGCAAGACAACCATAAAAGGGTAGAGGAATAAAAAATTTTAATTCAAAATAACTCAATTTAGATTACTTTAAACATGTTTTAAAGTTCTTGTTCTAATTCAAAATTATAAGTAATTCAAATAAGATTTATTCAAGAAAAATGTTAAGGACTTCCAATCAGCCTATCCATTTTATAAGCAAACATTTTTTTCCACATGTATTTTTCAATGCTAATTTTTTTTAATGTCTATAAACTTATCTTTTAGTGGTTTCATATTGTTAAACTTTTTTAAAAAGAATTAGAGCATCTAAATTTTAGATTTAAAGAAAGGTTTAAATTAATATCTCAGTTCTGACATTAACTAGCAGAACAAATTTGAGCTAGCACTGTTCTCTAACTAAATCCTTCTTACCAGTAAGACATGATGATTGGTATAGATTACCTCTATGGTCACTGCCAGCTCTAAAGGGAGGAAAAACCTATGATGACTCAGGCATTACAATCACTGGGGAAATGAGGAATCAGTAGGTTTAAGTATTTAAGTATTTAATACTCCCCTCCACTATACACTTTTTTTCTTGGTTCTTTTTATTAGTGAACCAGTATCTATTCCAACTGAATTTTCACAGGGACCATGGCTGTCCAGACAGAGACTGTTTCCCAGCCTCCTTTGCATCTAAGCAGCTAAATTCTTATTTTAGTTCAATTCTGTCGCTCAGTCATGTCCAACTCTTTGTGACCCCATGGAATGCAGCACCCCAGGGCTCCCTGGGAGTTGTAACACCAACTCCGTGTTTACCCAAACTCATGCCCATTGAGTTGGTGATGCATCCAACCATCTCATCCTCTGTCATCCCCTTCTCCTCCTGCCTTCAATCTTTCCCAGCATCAGAGTCTTTTCAAATGAGTCAGCTCTTCGCATCAGGGGGCCAAAGTATTGGAGTTTCAGCTTCAACATCAGTCCATCCAATAAACACTCAGGACTGATCTCATTTAGGCTAAACTGGTTTGGATCTCCTTGCAGTCCAAGGGACTCTCAAGAGTCTTCTTCAACACCACAGTGAAAAAGCACCAATTCTTCGGCGCTCAGCTTCCTTTATAGTCCAACTTCTACATCCATACGTGACTACTGGAAAAATCATAGCCTTGACTAGATAGACCTTTGTTGGCAAAATAATGTCTTTGCTTTTTAGTATACTGTCTAGGATGGTCATAACTTTCCTTCCAAGGAGTAAGCGTCTTTTAATTTCATGGCTGCAGTCACCATCTGCAGTGATTTTGGAGCCCCCCAAAATAAAGCCTGCCACTGTTTCCACTGTTTTCCCATCTGTTTGCCATGAAGTGATGGTACCGGATGCCATGATCTTAGTTTGCTGAGTATTGATCTAAGCCAACTTTTCACTCTGCTCTTTCACTTTCATCAAGAGGCTCTTTAGTTCAAGTTCTTATTAATGGGTGTGAACAGAAGATATATGCAATTTATGAAGCAAGGGAAGTATACCTTTCAAAGAGTCAGGCACAACTTTTCTCCTGGAGTAGAAAGTACATGTACTGCTTACCAGCCAATACTGACCATACAGGCACAGAAATGTGCTATAAGGTGGTGAAGCACCAGTATGGAAGAAATTTGGTTCTTTGGATACCTTCATGTACCAGAGAATCCCCTCTCTCAGATTACACAACTACCTCAGAAGTGTGGTACAAATATTAAATAAACAAAGAATTTTTTGAGCCATAATATTTTATAGAGTAGCTTAGCCCATAACTATGTATTCATCATTGGTTCTTTCATCAAAAGAAGCAATTACTACGTATTTTATAAGAGGATCAGTTTGTAGTTCTGATTTGCATTTTAAGCTTTGACCAATATAACAAAAATAATGCAATTAATTATTTTTTCTATATAACTCTGCCCAAATGTATTTTAAACTTCTTGAAGTCAGACTCATTCCTAGAAGCTCCACTACCAAGCATATATTCCTAGTAATGACAACAGCGTACATAAACCATGGTGTATAAGAAGTATTTTGACACAAGGCTAAAACATGGACTTGGAGTAATTCAAACCTTAGCTCTTGTGCCTATTAGCCAAATTACTTTGGCCTAATTTGTATATATAGTGCTTACTGTATGCTAACTATTCAAGAGTACTCTATAAAATTTATAAACAATCGCAAAACAAGGTAAGCAAAGTTTTGTAATTTATCACAACTTTATTTTACCCATGTGCATTTGTTTTGTTGTTTTTTTCATTAACTGAGACTCATCAGGAACTATTTTAGAAGAATTTTAATGTTGTTTTAATGTTATAACAATTTTACCCTTTCATGTTTTCTTTGTCTTAATTAGGTAAAGTCAACTTGAAGAGACAATTTAGATAAGAATTACAGATACATCAGATCCGTTTCTCAATATCTTTTGTTAACTGATGACTCTTCAAAATAGTTTTTATAATTTTACATAGTTTAATATATTTCAGTTTTAAAAATTCAAGGTCAATTTCATATTAGATTTCAAAGCTGTAGTCTTCAAAACAATATGGAAGTGGAAAAAATATGGATACTTAAACGAATGGAATGGAAAGCCCAGAGATAAATCTGTGCATATACGGCAAACTGATCTTTGACAAAGGTGCCAAGAATACACAATGGGGAAAGGATAGCCTTATCCATAAATGGTGTTGGGAAAAGTGGATATTTACATACAATAGAATGAAATTGAATCTTTATTTTACATCATACAAAATGTCAATTCAAAATAGGTTAAAGACTTAAATGTAACAACTGAATCTGTTTTCTTAAAAAAACACATCCTTAACATTAGTCTTAGCAGTGACTTTTTTGGATTTGACACCAAAAGCACAGGCAACAAAAGCAAAAATGAACCAGTGAATCTACATAAAACCAAAAGTTTCTGCATAGCAAAGGAAACAATCAACAAAATGAAATGGCAACTTATGCAAGAAGTGAAAATATTTGCAAACTATATATCAGTTCAAGGGCTAATATTCAGAGGAACACATATAACTCAATAGCAAAAACAAGCAACAAACAAACTGATTTAAAAAGGTCAAATTGGTTGAATGCACATGTCCCCAAAGATGATACATAAATGGCCAATGTGTATATAAAAATTGCTCAACATCACTATTACCAGGGAAAAGCAAATCAAAACTAAGGTATCACCTCATATCTTTTAGGATAGCTCATTATCAAAAAGACAAAGATAAGCGTTGGTAAGGATGTAGAGAAGAGAGAATCCTTGTACACTGTTGGTGGGAATGCAATTTCATACAGCCATATGAAGAACAGTATGGAGAAATTCTCCTAAAATTAAAATTGAACTATCATATGATCCAGAAATCTCACTTCTGGGTACGTATCTATACGTATCTATAGGAAATCAGTATCTCAAAGAGATAACCGCAATCCCATCTTCACTAAAGCATTATTCACAGTAAGCCAGATATGGAAATGAGATGAATGAATAAAGAAATTTTGATATACAAACACAGAGGAATGTTACTCAGCCTTAAAAAAGTAAAGTCTGCCATTTGTGACAACATGGTTGAACCTAAAAGACATTATGCTAAGTAAAACTAGTCAGATAAAGAAAGACAAAGATGATATCTCACTTACTTGTGAAATCTAAAAAAAAGTAGGAGTTGGTGAGTGAAAAATTGAGCTGTATTCAGAGGGAACAAACTTTCTTATATCTGAATAAGTTATAGAGACAACATATTGCATGGTGACTGTGGTTAATAATAATACTATACTGCATGCTTGAAATTTGACAAGAATAGGTCTCAAGTGCTCTTATCACACACACACACAATAGATAGCTATGTAAGATGATAAGTTGATTGTAGTAATCATTTCACAAAGTATAATGTGTGTCAAAACATCACATTATACAACCTAAATAGTTAACAACCTTTACTTGTCAATCATAAAAAAAGAAAATACCACAATGGTATTGTTTACTTGTTACGAATTTCATATTTTTAAGAAATGTGGATTAATATACAGAAAAGGAAATTGTTTCCATTTATCTATGCTAGTTAATAATATCCTTTGCTGAATTAAAATTTAATACATGATACACAAATGAATACAAACATATTGAATAATTTCCAGCTTTAGTAGTATCACTCCTTTATTTGCCATTTTCTTAAGAATATATTAGGAAACATAGTCATATTGACTGCTAATGAGAATGCACATTATCACTACATTTTTGTAAATAAACTTATCAATAAAAAGCAAAATTTTACTCCAGAATCTAGTAATTCTACTCTTGGAAACCTAGCCTAAAGAAATAATAACAGATGTGAACAGGATTCAAGTCAATAAACCATTTATAGAAGTATTATTTAATTAACAAAATTCAAAATAATTTCCAAAATGATAGATCAATTAAAGTCTATACATAAGTGAAATAATCAAAATTATATTTTAATGAAGATTTTTAAATTATTTTGATAAAGTGCTTGTGATACATTAAGTGAGAATTTTAGAGTAAAACATTCTTATAAAATTAAATGTATCTTAATTATGCAATTTAATAACTAAGTGAAAATATAATGAAGTTTTTTTACCTTTTATGCTTTCTGTATTTCCTATAATTTTATATTAGGAATTTTTGTATTATGATTTAAAGAAAATGTCTTTTTTTTAAAGATATGACTATGATCTCTACTTTGATCTTAAATTCTACTGTCTGTATAATACTCAGCACAATTATTCTTTAAGAAAAGATTCTCAGTGTGCTGTAAGAGATTATACATAATACCCTAAAAGATGGTTGCCATATTTATGTCATTGTTTTATTATTCTTTTCCCTTAAAGTTGTATTTTCATTGTGGGATTTATCTTCTTTCTTATCCGCTTCTGATTAAGGAAGCTCCTCCTTTCACCTTTCATTTTAAGTGGCTGGTAGCCTCCAGGTTTTTCCCACACTTTCTATTTGCACAAGACTCTGTGTCCTATTGCTCATGTTAAACTAGAAAAAGAAACATCTGGGCTTTGACAAAAGCAAATATTGTAAGAACAAAGGAATGAAAGATGGGTTTTATTTTAGTTCAGACTATTGTTCAATTGTATGACTTCCTTTTGTCACATAAACACACATGGCAAACAAAACATGCTGAGAGAGACTCTTTTCCCCCCTCCCTCAAATGTATCTTCATATAATGGCAAAATTCAAAAAGGAACTTGAGATAATTATCTAGAAATCTGCTTCTCTAAATATGCTATAGAGGATAAAATGAGAAGCAGAGCACTAATTATCCAGAGTAGTGTCTTTCCAATAGAACTTTTGATGATGATGGAAATGTTCTATATCCATCATCCAGTACCATGGCCACTAGCCTCATGTCACTATATAGCACTTGAAATGGGCCTGGTATGACTGAGGAGTTGAATTTTTTATTTTATATAATTCTAATTAATTCAAATTTGATAGTCACTTACATTTTCTGGCTCCCCTCTTGAACAATGCAGGGCTATTTAAATTTAGTCTGATTTCAGGATAAACTTGTATGGCTTCAGTATCATTATTTAGTTATAATTTCCAATTATCTATTATTTAAAAGAACTTTACATTAATAAAAATTATAATAAAGAATTTAAAATAATAAACATTTCTTCAGGAAAGTTAAGGCATCAAAGCTATTATTGTCAGATTCAGTCATATTTAGAAAATCCAACACTTAATTTTTAAAATATAAGAAAATGAAATGAAGTCATATTAAAGTACCTCCATCCAGTTCCAAAATATTTAGCATGATCAAAAATATGAAATTTAAAAATTCTATGTTTGGGAAGATGCCCAAAATTAGTTTAAAAAAAAGAAAAGAAGAACCTTTTATGCCCATGTTAAATCTAAGGAATTAAATGAAATTTTATTTTTTTAGAGTAAAAACACAGCTAGTGAACAAATTCCATTTATACATTTGTACATTATATATAATGAGACATTTATAGATTATTTTAAGTAATTCTCTATCATAAAAGTTATGTCATTGTTCTATGTGAATAAACTTTGAATACACAGGAAAGTAGAAAAACCCTATATTCCAAATAACCAAAGACAGCCACTAGCATCCTTGTGTTTCCTTCATTATTTCCTCTAAGTTTGCTATGATATTTTCCTATGTAATTGGAAAATAGTATTAAAGACTCTTCATAACCATTTTATATGGCTGTGTAGTATTCCATTGGCTAGCTATATAACATTTGCTTAACCAACTTCCTTTAGTATATTTAGATTAGTTCCAGTGTTTTCATTTAAATAAGGTTAGGATAAACATTCACAAATTTTAAAACTTGGTTTATTATTATCAACAATAAAATTATTTTTGCTCTCAGAGAAATTTATCATGATCATATGCTAAGCGAAATTTCCCTAGAATGTGCTATAATAACAATTTCTAGATAGAAAGGGAAAAAGGAGAGATCTTCACAAATTGTTCAGCTAACTAGAATTTAGACTTTTCTTATTGCCAATATACCATAATAAAAACCATTTTAGCTATTTTTTCTGTAAATTTAGGTGAAATTATACCACACAAAGAAATGCCTGTATTTTCTTTCATTGCTCACAGATAGTAGCAATTTCCCCCTTTCCATTTTATTTAAAAAAATAAACCTGCATACACAGAGGCAGGTGCTGTTTTAAGATCCTCAGTGATAAATGTTTCTTGTCAACAGGGAAAGCATAGAAAGGAATCAATCCTCCATGACTTTTTGGTCTTGTGTCAGCTGAGGAAACCTACCCATTTGGTCCTATAAGGTTCACTATCATCTAACTCCCAAATCTCCACCTCTTTTAAGCTTAGTACCTATACTTCATATCAAATCACAGATGATTTGGAGATGTCAAAATAATCTCCAGTTTAGAAAGCCAGTGGATATACAGTTTCTCAGACTTTGGGTTTCTGATGAGTGAAAACAAAGATAAATGGGTCCACTGTTTGTATTGTCCCCAAAGGATTTGGTAGGTTTCCTCCTAAGGTAAAGTATATAGTTCACCAACAACAAAGTAATAGTAATTAGCACAAAATGCTTTAATGATGCATCAAACATTTGGAAGGAATCCTTTCATGTCACATTGATTAGATGTAGAAGGAAGAAGATAAAGAAACAAAAGACTGCTTTACATTTCACATATTTTATCCATCACTGTTTATCAAATATTGAGCAAATCTGATTAAATTAATACCAAGAGAACTGCATAGTCTTTGTTCATACCTTTCTTCCAACTGATAATATAAAGAATTCTGTGTATTTTGGCACAACTACAATTTTCTGATCCTTTAGGAGGTGTTGAAATTCAATTTAAAGGCTAAAACAAAAGCTTAAATGGTGTGCTTTCTGTTTTGTGAATCGCAGACACTGTTTTACTGATACAACACCCAAGATTCTAAGCTGACATCAAAGAAAAAAAAAAAAGTCATCTGAAATGACAGCAGCAGCTGCAGCATCCGCCTCTAAATTAGGCTGTGTTTCAAAGTCTGGACTCAACTGCTAAGCGGTATAAAGACCCAGGAGGAAGGCAGCACAGAAGAGAGTGAGCCTTGCGAGCTAACACATCAAAGTAACACATGCTAGGAAGAGCAATAAACGCATGTGGCCCACATTCACGTGCCGCCTAATTGCATTGGGCTCCTGAAACCAAGACAAACCTTCAGCCGATTCCTGGTTTAAGAGAGGATTTGAGATCTTTTCTATGCAGAAAGCTGACACAAATTGGTTGCAGATTAGAGTCTGACTCCGCAACGAAGCATCCCATAATTTCAAAAGATGGCCATTTCAGTGTCATATGGCATCTTCAAAATGCTGACTTCTTAATGGAGTAACATATAAACTAACCATTAGGTGTAAATAAAAGTTTAAAAATAAGCTTCCTAACTGAGGGGAGCCTTAATTTGTACATTCAAGGACTGACGCTTTGAGAAAAGGCTTTTTCATTTGTTTTGCATATAAATTACCGATTTTGAAGGCATTTATTTTCTAAAGCATAAGCTATTTAACAAGAACTTAGAATGCTAATATCTATTAAGCTAGGAGAGAAATAGTTACATGTTTTAGAAGTAATTTTTAGTAGAAATGCCTACCATCATAAGGTTTGCATTAAGGGATCATTACTATATATAGACGATGTAATATATTTAGTAGCACAATTTGCAGTTAGATATATGGCCGGCAACACACATAAGAAAAGTCTAATATATTAGGGCTTTGAATTCTTTTATTCTGTATACTTACCCTTTATGCTCTTTACTGTATTTTGCAGTACAATACCCTATTCTACAAAATGCTCTTCTCTATGTGTGAATTACCAAACTTAACTTACACAATTACCTGAGGAGACTTTAATTGTAATTAGTAGAAGTCTGATAATTAATCATATTATGTGAAATATGCATGAGTTATCACTGAACATATGCACTGAAGAAAACCTCAGAAAGATGCGGAGTGATTATAAATAGATGAAAAGGGGAAAAAATATAATACTAAAATTTAAAAGTTTTTGGCTCTATAATTTTAACTAAATATGATTGTAAGGCTTCAAGAGTCAGAAAACTTAAGGATTAATCTCTTTAGTGCTCAAGTGATAAACATCATAAAAGAAATTCTGCAAGAATATATTGTATCATATATTAAGATCCTATTCCCATAATTCTGATGAAGGCCCAATTCCACTGACATTAATTAATTTTGAATTTATGTCTAGGATATACAACAGATTGAGTCACATTTTTATCTCGCCTCTTGGAAAATGTTGGCATTAAGTATTTTTCAGAAAGGGGGTCATATAATAGATTATTCTTCATTATGATGAAATTTAAAAAATTGCAACCAATTCATGCAATGGTCTCAGTTATCAATATCCAATGCGAATGTAGCTCTCAGCAGGAAGGGAAACGAGTTCTTTACCTTTGTGACAATTCTGATCACTGTGCCTCTTCTCTCTAGATATTTTTGCATTCCTTAATATCACAAGATTGTCCCACTACATCATCTATGAAGTGACATCAACGTCATCAATGTTTATATCCTTTGTCAGAGTATAAAACTGGTGGTATGGCCAAATCACAAAGGGACCACTACTCATTCCTGACAAGTTGGAATGAATTTATTCCCTTGGAATATCTCCTTGATCTACATCAACCCTAAGCCACTCAAGACCAGCAAAGGTGTTCTCCTTGAGATCTACCAAGGAGACTACCAGAAAGAACTCAACCTAATGAGAACATTGGACTTTCCTGGATGCATGACAGATCTTCTGTTTGGTGTATGCCAATCCCTCCTGCCAATGAAGGAGATGTAAGAGATACAAGTTTGATCCCTGGGTTGGAAAGATCCTCTGGAAAAGGAAGATGCAACCCACTCCAATATTCTTGCCTGGGAAATCCCATGGACAGAGGAGCCTGGTGGGACACAGTCCATAGGGTCACAAAGAGTCAGACATGACTGAGCACACACACACACAATCCCAATTCTAAATTGTCTTTTCAAGAGATGTTGACTTTCTTGAAATCTTAGCTGACCAATAACTATAACTATCTAAACAACCATATGTTATCACAAGCTGTTTGGTGTTATTCCCATAGCCATAAATAGCCAAGATTATGACACCAGAAGGAAGAAGGTGGCAAATAGATTAATGTGCATTGGTCTGTACATGGAGAGTCCAAGTTGAAGAAGGGTCCACCGACTTGAGTTTTCATGGATGCACAAGTCAGTGATACTCTCCCTTTGTTTGTATTTTACCCTTTCTAGTAGCAGTTCTGTGCTTAAGGCTAATGGTGACTCTGGTTACACTTACAAAGTCTCAGTGACTATAAATGACTTCACCGTTAGCATAGTTTCTTCTGACTAGATGGAGACCTTTGAGGTGAGACTGAAAACATTTGCAAAATAATTATGTGACTAGCATTTATATACACTTTACAGCTTACAAAATTTGTTTTGCGTGCATTATCTTGTTAATTGTCACCAGCAACCCATAGACGTTTTATCATGCCCAATTACAGGTGAGAAAGAGAGCTCAGGAAGAGAATATGCCTTAAACCACACAGCTAGTGAAGTGGTACAGCCAGGACTCTCCCAAGACATTCTGTATGTAAGTCCTTTACAGATTCTGCATCACCCACAGCCATCTTCTATCCATTCAGTATCTCAGAGAGACTGTCATTGGGGTTTAAATAAGAAAGCAATAACTTTTCCAATGCTTCAGCCTTAAAGTTATCCTGAAAATCATTTTTAAAAGTCCTTAGTATAGGCTTGTTTCAGATTTTTCATTAATGTATGTCTCAACTGGTTCATAATGGCATCTTTCTGTATCAATTCTTAATTATTCTGAAGATGTATCATGTTTGCTTGGCTTAATGTAAAATGAGAAAAGACAAAAATGGAAAGTTAATAAGGTATAAAAGCTTAAGGCTAGCTACGTAAATTCTTTTCATTTTTGATCTATGAAAATATCAATCTATTGTTGATCTTTTTTTCACAGTATGGGAAATACTCTGATTCAATGTGTTCTTTGGTTTGTTTTTAATAGCTTTATTGAGGTATAGCTGAAATACAATAAAACATGTATGCTTAAAAGGCACATTTTGTTTTGACATGGATACCCCCATGAAACCATTACCATGATCAAGATAATGAAAATATCCATCACCCTGCAAAGTTTTCTCAAGTCCCTTGGGAATCCCTCCTTCCCACTTTTTCCCAACTTTTCCCACCTGCAACACCCTCACCTCCTCATCCCCGGGGAACCATCAATCTAATTTCTGTCACTAAATTGCCATCCTTTTCCTAGAATTTTCATAGAAATGGAATTATATATGGTGTACTTCTGTCTAGATTCTTACACTCAGTAAAATTATTCTGAGATTCGTGTATTCTTAAATTAGGCAATTATCGGATAGCATTATTTATTAATAGGATCTTTTGGTAGTATTACTCTCTACAAAGTCACTCCACAGAGTGACTGTAATCTGATTTATCCGGATCAATTGTGCAAAAAAGAAAAAAGCCTTATTTCTTTCATCAATACTTCAATATACTTTTCCTCCTATGAATTTACATAATAAGTATTTATAGCACACCTCCTATAGATACACATGTACTTGTGTATGCATATGTAGGACTTCTTGAAACAGTCTTTAAGCAAATATTAATTTTGACAAGTGCTATGAAGTAAAGTAGACCTTCCTAAGGAAATGCATTAAGAATTAGTAGGAGTTACACAAATAAAAAGTTGGAAGAAGGCTCTTTCATAGTGAGGACTCAGAATCAGTTTGTATAAATTCTTGTTCAAAGAGGATTTTTACTTATTAAATAATTAAAAACAATAATTAAGTACCTATTAAATGCCAAGCTCCATTCTAGGTATTGGGGCAATAGAAGAGTTTCTCTCTTCACACTCGAGTAGAGGTAATAGTAAACAAAAGAAAGAAGGGGAGGAAGAAGGGTAGATTAAGATTTTAGGATAGGAACGAGTATTTGTTTTTTTATAGAAACAATACAATAACATCACATAGAGAGTAACTGGGATTAGGAGAAGGATGACTGTAGATTTTCTGGCAAAAAAAGCTCCTCTGAAGAGGTGATATTTGAACTGTGTTTTGACTGACAAGAGTAGGCCAGCCAAGTGAAGATCTGAGGGGAGAAAGTTCCAGGCAGAGAAAAGAGCAAATTAATCACCCTAAGGTGAAAATGAGCTTGCTATATTTAGGCAAGAAATAATTGAAAGCCAGTATGGCGGAAATATAGTGAATGGAGAGAACGCTAGAAGGGTTTAAGGAAGTGAAGCTTTTAGGCACAGGATTTGGTTATTATAACTGAGAGACTCCAGGACCCTCCTAAGAGTGAAAGAACCTCACACGAAGAGGTGGATAAATCATGAGGGTCAGTGTAGATTAGATTAAAGATTTTGAATTTTTGTCAGTGCCACAAGAAATCATTGAATGTTTTCAAGAAAACTGGAGACATTCTCAGGCCCTTATCTTATCTGATGGAGGATGTCAATAAAAAAAAGTGTTGCCTGTCAAATATCAGTAAAAAAAAAAAAAAAAAAAAAAAAAGGATGTTGCAACCATTAAGCCATTACAGCCATCCCAGGCCGTGAGCCCCAGAGGAAGTCAGGTTGAAAACTTAATGCTCATCATCAAACCATCAGACATAGCAGCCACCCCCAGTGGTGCACCCTGAGGAGATGAGAATGAGAAAGCCCAGGAGACTGGCCCCAGAGATCTGAGGTGCATATCAAAGGGATGATTTCCATGAACTCAGACTCTCACATCATTCCATACATAGAAACACAGACAAGCATTAAATTCCTTTACTTGAGATGTCTGGTTTTCTTTAATTAAACAGTAATCTTTTGAAGTTCTGACTACCTAGTCTTTGTTGGAAAAACTGCTACATTTCTTGGCTCCTCCCTTACCTCTTCAGAACAGTCTCTCAGAGTAATCTGACATGCTATGTCCCGGGCTTAAGTCCTCAGTTTCATCTACCAAGTAAAACATAATTCTCAACTTTTAGGGTGTGCATTTTTCTCAGTCAACCAGGGCTTTGTACAGAGAACAAGAATGGAAGAAGGGTGAGCCATCAGAAGACTATTTCAGGAGCTCTAGGAGAAGTGAATGCTATAAGCAAAATTATAATGTTTGGAGAAATTATAAAGAGTTGGAGAAAAGTGAACTGTGACTGGAGAAAAGTGACTAAAAATCCTATGGTGTTTATGAAAGCCAGTGGTATTTGACCTAAAGATTCTAAAATGAATTCTTTCAAAGAGTATTATATTAAGTGCCCCACACACACACACAAAAGAATTTTAATTAGTGCACTAAAAATAAATTTTATATGTACTTCCTTTCCCTTAATGTTAATATTTTCTCTCAGTAATATGCTAAATTGGTTTGTGTCTTTATTAAAACTTTCTGCCTAAAAAGACTTTACATCATCTTACAGACCCCTGAATGCAGAATTTACATTGAAGAGCTTATATGAATCTCTAACACATCACCTTAATTAAATTGAGATTTTTTAATTTTTCCCCACTGTTTTAGTGAGAATATATTCTGCTTTCCGATACACAATAAAAATTATGTGAATACAAATTTATTATGAATCCTCATGCTTTGAAAGGAAACATACACTTTGATATTATTGTTTTCAAAAATAAAACTCCTATGGAAGAGCATGAAACATAGCTATTTATACTCTTATCAGATTAATTTCAAATCAAAATGCTGTTTTCATTACTTCAATAAAGAATAGCAATTGATTCTTTCATTATATAATTGAAGTACCTACTGCATGTCAAAATATCCTTTTTCCACCTCCTACCAACTGGTAAGTAAAGTATCAAAGTAAAATAAAGAGAAATTTGGCAAAATTCCGATTTTCCTATAGAATTCTTACAGGTTAACATTTACTGATTCTTGTGCACATTTCTTCTGTTTTGCCCTTTGCTACTAAGAGTATTCACCAAAAGCCAAAGACACCTTCCCTCAGTAGAGAAAAGACTGACATCTTAGGATATTGTCGTGCTGCTAGAGGCTATCATGTCATGTGTGCAGTACACAGAAGAGGCAACATGATTAGCAGCCATCTGAGGAGTAGTGGTGGAAAGTCAAGAGCAGGTCTAGAATCAGGGACACCTTCATGTTTTGTGTCAGATTCTAGGTTCCAGAGCCAGACTTCTGAAACCTCAGAAACTGCCCAGAGATTTAGGTCACAAGGTGATAAATTTAGGGATGTGATTCGTCTGCTTCCTTGGACAGTCACTTATTTACTCACACACTATTCAGCATACATGCTGCTTCTTGATGGACCTCTTGACATGAAAGGATATAGTCCCTACCATCTAACGATATTGGGGCTTTCCTCATGCTCAGCTGGTAAATCATCTGCCTGTAATGCAGGAGACCCAGGTTTGATTCCTGGGTCGAGAAGATTCCCTGGAGAAGGAAATGGCAACCCACTCCAGTATTCTTGCCTGGAGAACCATGGACAGAGGAGCCTGGCGGGCTACAAGTCTATGGGGTCTCAAGAGTCAGACACGACTTGGCGACTAAACCACCATCACCATCTAAAGATATTACACAATAGTGAAAGCTTTGTAAAAGTAAAGAATAATTAAAATTCAAGGGATGTGTGTAATACTATGAAGTAGTACACTTCTTACTGCATAGAAAATAGTCCAGGCAGGGGAAAGTAATTGGCAAGAGGGAACTATACTCAGAGAAATCTCCTAAAGAAAGTCCAGTTTGTACATATTAATAGAAAACAAGCTCATGGTTACTAAAGGGGAAAGGAGTGTGGGATGGGTAAATCAGGAGTTTGAGATTAGTAGATACAAACTGTTATATATATATATATACATAAAGTAGATAAATAACAAGGTTCTACTATATAGCACAGGGAACTATATTCAATATTCTGTAATAAACCATAATGGAAATAATATAAAAAAGAATATATATGTGTATAGGCACCCATATGTGTGTGTAACTCAATCACTTTGCCGTATGCCAGAAGCTAATATAACATTGTAAATCAACTATATACTTTAATAAAATTGTTCAAAGTACTGTCTACAGAATACATATGAGTTGGACAACCAATGAAGAACATAAAGAGGACAACCCAGGAACTTCCCTGGTGGCCCGATTGTTAACACTCTGCACTTCCAAAACAGGGAGCACAGCACCATCTGGCTGGTGGGGGAACTAAGATCCCACATGCCATGCAGTGTGGGAAAGAAAAAAAAAGAAAGAAAGAACAACCCAGGTTGGTCATAGTAGACACTGTTAGTTACAAATCCAACATTCTTGCCATTCTTATTCCTTCTTAGAACTCTTGTTTTGCTGAGACATCCACTCCTCCCATAAACAATTATTTTCTTCAGAAGAAGCAAACCCAATCCCCAGATTCATGAGTGATTCTGATTGTCTAAGGTAGAATTTCTCAACCATGACACTCTTGATATCTTGTCCTGGACAATTTTTTGTTCCCTCTCACTTGTGACAGCCAAGATTATCTGCACACATTGCTAACTGTGAGGGGACAAGATCACCCCCTGTTGAGACCCACAGGTCTAAGGATAATTCCAGTGGTTCCAGAATGAGCATGTGACCAAATTCTGACTCTCTTCTGCTATTTGCCTTTTTGTGCTGTAACTTGGTCCTGAAACTGCTGCAGCCATTCTGTCTGCAGCCGGAACAAAATGAGTAATGACTTAAGATAACAGAGGGGAGGTGGGAAAAAAATCCTGAGTCCTTGATGACATTGTCAAGTGAATTCTTTGTTGTAGGGAGTTGTCCTGAATGTGCTGATATGTAAGATAGTGTATGTATTCACTAGGACAGAGTGTACTGAGGTTTCTACAGATTACAGCCCAGTGGTCTTTGGTACCCAAAAGAAGCAGCACATGCAGTATCCTGAGAAGGCTGCCCATTAGGAACTGCCGGTACCCAGAATGGCTGAAATACAGAACTTAAAGTGGTAAAATGAAGAAAGCTGGAGTATATGAGAGTCACTAGAAATGACAATACCATGATCAATGATGTGTAGTGACTAGGAGAGACTGAAGATGAGCTGGGTCAGAACTGGGTTTTTGAATGCAGGTTGGATGAGGAGAGCAAGAACAAAGCCAGAGTTTAGACTGAGGAGGAATCTGCAGTAGCACAGATGGAAGTGGAAGGTGGTATCCACTTTTCAAACAGAGTTTGCTCTTTAGTTTGTTTTCTGAGCATCTGAAAACAAAAGATCAAGTTTCCACTTTCTAGTCAAATTCTGTGACCTTCCTCACAATGTCTGGCTTCTCATTTGAGAGGCATATCTTTGCCACAGTTATCTGACACAATTCTGTTTAAAGCCATAACCAAAGGCACTTCTACGAATATACTTTCAAGCAAAACATCTACATTCTGAAATCTACCTCATACTTCTACCAACAATATTGTGTGCTATTGCCTCCTAAACACACAATAAAAACACAGTTAAGACTTTCAGAAAGCTAAAGTGACACATACGGAATTCTCACAAATAGTGACTGAATGTGGTGATGAACTCTCAGAAAAAGAGCAGGGTACAAACACTAGTTCTGTTCTAGATGCCAGAGCATGCTGAGATCTACCCACTGTCTAGAAATATCTCACCCATAGTCTATTTCTGCAGTTAGTTATGGAGTTATGCAGTTATGGAGTCATATGCAACATCTTTAAATGGTTCACATCAGAATTTCTTGTCATGAAGTTAAATTAGGATTATATGAAAATGTCCACTTTAAGACTGGATTACATAACTTTTAATGGTAAAGTATTAAAGGTAAAATTGACCATACTAGTAGGCTATTTGGGATATATTGGTTTATAATTTTCTTTATTTTTTAACCTATTTCTCTCTGATACTGTTTTACATGGCATATTTTTATAGGCACTATTCCCTGCTGAAATTTGCTATCTTAGTTGCTTCTCTCTTATAACACTGAAAATACTGAATGTTATACAAACAGACACAAATCTGAGTGGTTCAGGAACTAATATCACTGTAGCAAAAATATATATTTGAAACTGTTAAATACATAGTCTTTATTTATGTTCTTAATAAAGAATGAAACAGACCAATTTACCATGTTAAAGGGGAAGTATCTATGATCAATATCTTCTTAGAGACTGAAATAGTTTTTGTTTTTAAAACTACTGTTTTCTGTCCTTTACTAATGGCTTAATTGACTTGTAAATTTGATTTTATATTTTTTAAATTAAACTGTTGCATTAACTAGTTGTTCATTTTTATTGTCTGCTGAGAGAGGTAACTGGTATGTTCATGCCCAGACCCCATGGGGATGACTAGAAAGAATGTCCATAAAGCTCTGCAGGTGGTTATACCAGAGAGGGATGCTCACATCAGAAACAGTTAATAAGGAGTGTATGATGCTCACATACATGTGCCTGTTTATAAGGATTTTAATCTTTCATCAATGAACAGGTGATGGGTATGAGTAATGTTTTTAAATCCCTATGTACTACAATGGAAAAATGAATTATCATTTTCTTATAGTGTCCCAGAAAATAAAAGACTTCTTAGATCATCTGTTACATCCTTTTGCAAAATTAGGATCAGTTCCAAGAGAATGTCTTCCAGGGCTTGTTCAAAGTTTAAGTTTCCTTGGCAGTGAACATTTCTCCATTTTCCATAATGCTGCTGACTTTGGTTAAGCAGCATTTCTAAAAGTCATGTTACATTCTCATTTGATCATTTTATCTTATTAGTTCTAGGTATTCAATAGTTAAACCCCATGTCTTTTAACTCTTTAAGAACTAAAGCTATATTTTTAATTGGGAATGCTTATTCACAATAGTTAATATAATATGAACAATTCAAACAAATTATTTGTTCAGAGCCCACATATAATTAAAATATCTTTGTACCTCCATCTTAAATCTTACCAGCCAAACAGTAGCATAATTTTAATCATTTTGTTTGAGAAGATAATCATTTTATATCAAAATGCTAAAATGTATAACTGTAAACGAAGAGCTCACTTATCCCCCCAAAAAACTGTTCACGTCTTTGAGAATCAATTCTATTTCTGTCAATCTATCCTAAGGAACTAATATAAAGGAAAGAAGGGAAGAATGAAAAAAAAAGGGAGAGAGGGAGGAAAAAAGAAAGGAAGGAAAGTAGATATCAAAGAGATTTCATTATGGAGAAATGCCTAACAATGCCTAAATGCCTAACAACGTGGGAATAATTAATTATGCTATCTTCTACTTAATAAAAACCGTATGCAAATTCTATCTGCTTTATTCAGTACTAATAATAAACTGTGGAAAACTCTTAAAGAGATGGGAATACCAGATCATCTGACCTGTCTCTTGAGAAACCTGTATGCAGGTCAGGAAGCAACAGTTAGAACTGGACATGAAACACCAGACTAGTTCCAAATAGGGAAAGGAGTACATCAAGTACTGTATATTGTCACCCTGCTTATTTAACTTATATGCAGAGTACATCATGAGAAACACTAGGCTGGAAGAAGCACAAGCTGGAATCAAGATTGCAGGGAGAAATATCAATAACCTCAGATATGCTGATGACACCACCCTTATGGCAGAAAGTAAAGAGGAACTAAAAAGCCTCTTGATGAAAGTAAAGAGGAGAGTGAAAAAGTTGGCTTAAGGCTCAACATCAAGAAAACTAAGATCATGGCATCTGGTCCCATCACTTCATGGGAAATACATGGGGAAACAGTGGAAACTGTGTCAGACTTCATTTTTCTGGGCTCCAAAATCACTGTAGACGGTGATTGCAGCCATGAAATCAAATAATGCCTACTCCTTGGAAGGAAAGACCCACCTCCCAGAATATCGGAAATAAAAGCACAAATAAACAAATGGGTGGGACCTAATTAAAATGAAAATCTTCTGCACAACAAAGGAAACTATAAGTAAGGTGAAAAGGCAGCCTTCAGAATGGGAGAAAATAAGAGCAAATGAAGCAATGGACAAACAATTAATCTCAAAAATATACAAGCAACTCCTGCAGCTCAATTCCAGAAAAATAAACGACCCAATCAAAAAGTGGGACAAAGAACTAAACAGACATTTCTCCAAAGAAGACATACAAATGGCTAACAAACACATGAAAAGATGCTCAACATCACTTATTATCAGAGAAATGCAAATCAAAACCACAGTGAGGTATCACTTTACACCAGTCAGAATGGCTGCCATCCAAAAGTCTACAAGCAATAAATGCTGGCGAGGATGTGGAGAAAAGGGAACCCTCTTACACTGTTGGTGGGAATGCAAACTAGTACAGCCACTATGGAGAACAGTGTGGAGATTCCTTAAAAAACTGAAAATAGAACTGCCATATGACCCAGCAATCCCACTGCTGGGCATACACACAGAGGAAACCAGAATTGAAAGAGACACGTGTACCCCAGTGTTCATCGCCGCATTGTTTACAATAGCCAGGACATGGAAGCAACCTAGATGCCCATCAACTGACGAATGGATAAGAAAGCTGTGGTACATATACACAATGGAATATTACTCAGCATTAAAAAGAATTCATTTGAATCAGTTCTACTCAGGTGGATGGAACTGGAGCCTATTATACAGAGTGAAGTAAGCCAGAAGGAAAAACAAAAATACAGTATACTAACACATATATATGGAATTTAGAAAGATGGTAACAAGAACCCTGTATGTGAGACAGCAATAGATACGCAGATGTATAGAACAGTCTTTTGGACTGTATTGGAGAGGGCAAGGGTGGGATGATATGGGAGAATGGCATTGAAACATGTTAATTATCATATGTGAAATCAATCACCAGCCCAGGGCTGATGCTCGGGGCTGGGGCACCGAGATGACCTGGGGGAGGGAATCGGGAGGGAGGAGGGAGGGGGGTTCTGGAAGGGGAACATATGTATACCCATGGCAGATTCATGTCAAGGTATGGCAAAACCAACACAATAATGTAAAGAAAATTTAAAATAAATAGATAAATTAAAAAAAAAAGCAGAGACATTACTTTGCCAACAAAGGTCCGTCTAGTCAAGGCTATGGTTTTTCCAGTAGTCAGGTATGGATGTGAGAGTTGGACAGTGAAACAGGCTGAGCACTGAAGAATTGATGCTTTTGAACTCCGGTGTTGGAGAAGACTTTTGAGAGTCCTTTGGACTGCAAGGAGATCCAACAAGTCCATCCTAAAGGAGATCAGTCCTGGGTGTTCATTGGAAGGACTGATGTTGAAGCTGAAACTCCAATACTTTGGCCACTTCATGCGAAGAGTTGACTCATTGGAAAAGACCCTGATGCTGGGAAGGATTGGGGGCAGGAGAAGGGGACGACAGAGGATAAGATGGCTGGATGGCATCACCGACTCGATGGACATGGGTTTGGGTGGACTCCAGGTGTTGGTGAAGGACAGGGAGGCCTGCCATTCTGTGATTTATGGGGTTGCAAAGAGTTGGACACAAGTGAGTGACTGAAATGAACCGAACAGAACTGAATAGGAAACACTAGTATATAGTAGGCCCTCAAAATATATCTGTTGAATGAAAGCAACTATGGAACTCATGCTTTGCTGTGGTTCGCAAGAAAAAGGATAATTTTGCAACTATCTTCGTTTATGAATACAAGTCCACAGTGAAATATCATGAAACCAAAATTATTTTTAAAAAATTAGAAAAATGTTGTAAGGTAATAACTACTTATAGACTGAGACAATGAATAACATAAATTGTGAACATTTTTAAAGGGTCAGATGAGGATTAAATTGATCCATGAAACAAACAGTAAATTGGGGGCAGAAGCAGGACAAATGACATTTAATTGTCAGCAAATATTCTTAGAAAGAATGTGTTCCCAATTGTTTTCTCATTCAGGTCACATGAGTACCTCATCAATATATATTTTATTCTAGAAATAATACATTAAAATTATTCTGTTTATATACAATCCAGCAGAAATTTATTTGGAGGGAACATTCTAAGTGAAGAAGGGCTGATGGTAGAAGTGAGGCTGGTTGTAAATGAGGATACATTGCCTGATGTGATCTCAGGGTGTGTATAACACTGTTGCAGTTTTAACAGTTCATGTGGTTATGTGTTTAGAATGGAATCTTTATCCTTTATAGGCACCAGTTATTCTTGGCACACAGCATTCCACTTGACATATTCTAAATTTCATCAACTCTAAGACTCCACAAAGAATAAATTCCCTATTTTATGTAACTCTAAGGAAAAATGCTCTTAAAGGTTGAACTATGGCTTTCCATCATGTGTAAGACTAATCCCAATTTCATAAATGTTACAAAGTATTTTAAAAGATGTCCGTTATAATGTACTATAGTACTAGAAATCCCATTCAATGAACTGAAAACATAAATGTCCTCAGAAACTCTGAACTTCTGTTTTGCTTTTAGTTTCTTGGTTGGTTACAGCAAAGCCAGGATCTACAATGTGCTCTGTGTCTTTAAAGACCCTTGGAGTTATTCAAGTTTACAGGTGAGAAGAAACTCACAGGTGGACTAGTCCATACCCTTATTCAATAAAAGTGAAAAATGAAGTTCATGAAGGTGAAGTGACTTGTTCAAAATTCAATTCTGTGACATCATGTGGCAATTGTAAAATGTCTAAGACTAAAGCTTATTTTTAATAATTAATCTATTAGTTCCAGTGTGAAATAGCCCAAATCAAAATGACATTTACATCAAATATTACAACTACAACTAAAAACAAATCTCTAATATGCTATTAAACAATAGTACTATCAATTCTTAAACTCACTGATTTCACTCTAATTCTATTTAACATTCACTTTATTATCACCCTTCTCTACCAAAACATGCTTTAACAGAAAAGTTTGCTTTTCTATTAAACTTTGCATCAGAGGCATTTTTGTTATTTAATTTCATAATGTTTCAAATTATAATGCTAAAATTTATAAAATTTTTATATAAATGAGCCATGATAGGATGATACTTCTGTTATTCTAGTAGTGGCTATAAATAAGGAATCATTTTGTAAAGAATGTACTGTCTCAGTATTCCTCCCTTTAAATATTTGTTAAATGTAGCATCATCCCACATTTATATTCCATCTATGTTTCTAAAATCAGCCTTTAAAATGAATGTTTTGATTTATTGTCATATAACAGTGGTCTAATAGGTTTATGTTAATTCTTTTCTCTGCTGACAGAGCTGAACATAGTAATAAATTAAGTAGATGCGTTTGCTAAGCTGCCTGCAATGATGTAACTTCCTTGCCATGGGAAGTTTCAGGCACAGCTGTGGGAAACCCAAGTTTCACCTAAATAAGTTTCATGAATCTAAAACCACAGATTCCATTGAGATGAGATTTTGGCCTTTGGCTTTCATTTGGTATATCATGTTCGTACAGTTTCAAAAGAAAGAGCAAACTCTGGCGAAATCACTAGTTTAGTAAGCCCCTCTAGGACTTATTTGATTCCATCTGTGGTTCATTCTACCTAAGAGGAAGAATTTACCTATAGGGCCATCTCTGAAATAATACAGATGTGTGAGCAAGTCATTCCATGCTACCATAACATTTCCATGCAACTGAAAAGTGTTTGAAATGAATATCAAGAGCTGTGTGAAAGGGAACATTCCAAATATAGATGGCTTGGAAACTAGGTCATTTGGATGATGGTAGAAGTAAAGTGAAGGGTACCCAGGGTGACACTTGCTTCCAAACTCATCTTTATCTTCCACACACTGGAGAAAATGCATATATTGAAGTATCTGCACCCCTGCACTAAAGCATGCAGCTCTGGATGGGTTGTCACCCCATATATCATACCCTGGAGTTATTGCTTTTGCCCAGTCTAATTCAATCATGGCAGCTGTCTTAGTGGAATAACCTATAAACCTTCCAAAACAAATTTTTCCATAGTCAAGATCTTTGAGCTTGAGCTTTCCTTTCCTCCTCTCCCTCTTTTCCCCCGACTCTTTTCAATTCTCTCTCCCTTCCCCACTTCTTTCCTCCTCTACCATTTAAGCACCTCCCCAGCTCTCAGTGTGTGTACTGTCTTGTTCTCAAGTTTATTATACCATTGACTCTTTCCAAAGAAAAATATGCAACTCCTCTAAAAACGGATGGCAGATTAAATTGGGCTGACCAAACTACAAGCTCCTCTTTGATGATCTAGAAAAGCTAGGTTGCCTGAACTAAACAGAATCTCAAATCAATCACATTTGTCTGGCCCTGTTCCATAATCAGATCCATTACTCTTTTATGATATGATTTTCTGTAAAAATAGCCTGTTTGTAAGTGCTTTTCCCACTACAAGGTATATTTATTCACTAGTTCATGTGTTTTAATATCCAAAATATGATAATCTGTAGTTTTTCTTATGATGGGAGTTAGGGATCTAATTTTTGTCCTATATAATTAGCAAGCTGTCACAAAACTATTTTCTGAATGATCTAGCCTAATTTGAAATTCTACAACATAATATTATACATATTCACACATTTATTTTAGGATTCTTTCTGTCCCATCTTTATTATATTTGGTTAATATCATTATACTACTTATTAATGTCTGGTAATACAAGTATCCCTCTTAATTTTTATAGAACTAGTTCCTTCATATATTTATTCTCTCATATACACATTTCAATCATTTTGGCAAATTACAAAAATGATCCCATGAAAATTTGCTTGGAAATGTCTTAAGTAAATTTGTATATTAATTTAGTCAGGACTAGAGTTTTAATTTTATTGAAACTTCTTAAGTAGGAACTTCCTCATCTTTTAGAGTCTATAAAGGTTTATTTTAGATACACAGTTTATTTGCAGATGTTTTTGCTAATATAAATGGGATTTTTTCATCACTATATTTTATAATTGGTCATTGACCTATAGAAAAGCTATATAAGGAATGTACTATGGACTTAAGAATTATATTACACACCAAAGATGGAAGATGGAGAAGGGTGAAATGAAGGAGGGGAAAGAGGAGCAGAGGAGGAAGAGCTAATTTAAGTTGCTCGCAGTTTAGATGGGCTAAGCTGTCAAGTAAATCAATGATAACATCACAGTGTGATAAGGTATAAGACCGAGGGCAAAATGGTGAGCTTCATCTGTCATGGCCATCTATCCACCATCCTTGCTGTCTACACAGATTTTTATTCCCTGAAATAATGCATCTAAATCATCCATATGATAGAATGGATTTGTTCTAGCTGGTTGATAAATACCATTTTTCTTGCCATAGAAAGGCTAATTACTGACTCAGTATTACTTCATTGAAGCACTGTTAATCTAATATGTGCCAGACATTTCAGTAGAGAATAAACATTGTTGAGAATAAAATTGATATAATCCATTCATACAATTCAAGTATTCACATAATTTATAGTATATCTGGTTAAATGTAAATCACTTTTTTGAAGACAACATTGCCTGGACTTAGGTATATGCATGTGAGTCATTACCTATACACACACACAACTACAGACAAATAAAATATTATATATGAGAAACAAAAATCACCTATTCAACACCTGTCATTACACATCAACTATACTGGTGTGATAGAGTAAATAATATCCTCTCCCAAAGATATCCGCATTCTGGCCACCAGAACCTGTAAATATGTTATGTGATATGTAACATGGTAACATATGTAAATATGATAAAAGGGACTTTGCAATATGACTCACTTATGAATTTGGGGGTTGGGAAAATGTCCTAGATTATCTGTGTGGACCCAATGTCATCACCCAGGAGGGCCATAACCAGAGAGATGGAAATGTGATGACATAGGCAGAGGCCTCAGTGACACACAAGGGGATCATGACTCCAAGAATACAAGTGGCATCTAGAAGCCTTAAAAGCAAAGAAATGGATACTCCCCTTGAGCCTCCAGAAGGAACACAGTCTAGTCAACCTATTTAACTACAGACCTCCAAAACTAAAATGTATGTAAATAGTTTTAAGCTATGAAATTTATTTCAGCAGTAATAGGAAATGAATACAGGTGGTAAATCCAAACTCTTCAGTATAACAGTCATGGCTATCATTCAAATGTTCACAATGCAACTCTAGCCCTGTGATTCCTGGGTCAGGAAGATCCCCTGGAGAAGGAAACAGCAAGCCACTCCAGTATTCTTGCCTGGAGAATCTCATGGACAGAGGAGCCTGGCAGGCTACAATCCATGGATTTCAGTACTCAGACACGACTGAACACGTACACACACACACACACACACACACACACACACACTCATGGCAGCCTAACTTGGTTTCTATTTAAAACAGCAGTATAATCAGCATTATCTTCTTATCCTCTGCATCTTTTCTTAACTCTTCCAAAACTCTGGGTGTGAGGCATCTCCTTCTGTATGCACTTCATGTCCAAGGCCTACTTAGAAGCTGAATACCTAAATTCATTTTATTCCACTGAGTCACATATTCCCCATTACAGTGATATCCAAACAGGACTTTAACTTTTTAAACTCAAGACTGTGCTTTGTAATTGCTCTTAAATCATCTGAACCATTTACTATGCTGCTCTGCATGTAAAGTCTTCTGCATGTCCAACTCTTTTGCGGCTCTATGGACTATAGCCCACCAGGCTCCTCTGTCTGTGGGATCTTCTAATCGAGTATACTGGAGTGGGATCTTCCTGACCCAGGGAACAAACCCGTCCCTTACGTCTCCTCGTTGGCACTGCCAGGTAGGTTCTTTATCACTAGCGCCACCTGAGAAGTCCCACTATGCTGCTCTATCAGATTATATCTTCAAAGAAACAACAGATAAATGTTCTTTGATTTTTAATCATCCTAGTAGGGTCTTCCAACTTTCCCACACCATAGTATATACAGAAAATTATAGAATTTGCACAACACACTTGATTAACTGTATGTGGTTTCTCAGGGCCAGATTTCTGGTTACCCTAAGACCTGCCTGAAGGCCAGGTCAAAACATTAAAATCATTCAAAACATGGAAATTGGGAAACTTTCCTGAGTATTAACATAATGCTACTCATTTAACTGGGCTTGGTGCACCTTTTTAAACTCTTGGTAAACATGAATAGTAAAGCTCCTTGGATTTCTAAAAATAAGACATATGTATAGGGCTATCTGAAAAAAATAGCAATACTTTGTACTTTTATAGAAAAGTGATATGTAAAGTGTTTTCAAATACGACTTCGTGAGACCGTGAGAACCTGTGAGATAAGTGCCATTTTATAAATGAAGTTGGGGCTTTCCCTTCTTTCAGATGGCAAAGAATCCATCTGCAATGCTGGAGGCCTGGGTTTGATCCCTGAGTCAGGAAGATCCCCTGGAGAAGGCAGTGGCTACCCACTCTAGTAATCTTGACTTGAGAATTTCATGGATAGAGGAGCCTGGCAGGCCACAGTCCGTGGGGTTGCAAAGAGTCAGACGCAGCAAAAACACACTTATAAATGAAGCTAAGAGTTGGAGGGGCAAGTAACTTTCCAAAGTTATCAAATGATAGGACTAGGACTAAAAACTAGCACCTCTTAACTCCACGTTCATTCTTCTTTCTATTCCACCATGATTAACTAAGCCCCCTCCTTAACCCACACCAACAAGCTAATAATAATGTTTCTAAAACCAGGGTAAAATATCAATGAGCTCATTTCTTTAAGTTTCCAGTGACAGGTAGAATCTTATATTCTAAAATCTGGACTTTTTTTAGACTTATTTTCTATTCTAATCCAAAACCATTAGAGAGTACCAGAAACTAGGAAAATGCCATGTTTTATGATATTCATCACTTAGGGGAAAGACCCAAGTGGCCTCACACTATTAAACATAAAAGTTTTAAGTTTTACAGTTAACTTGCTGAGGCAGCAAACTGTAGTCCCAAAGGGGAAGTACTACAAACTATTTGGAGATAAGAGAAAGTCTCAAATGGAGAAACCAGATGCATTATGAAAAATGTGTAGAGGTCTGCATGGCTGGAGGATAAAGAAGACATGTACTTCTCTGCCCTTGAGGACCATGAACAGCTAAATTCCTTTATTCTTAGATCACCTATTGAAGTCAGCAAGTTCCTCCAGGAGGAATCAATAAGACAGCTACATACTTAGAAGGGATGGCGATAAGTGATCCATTACTCCTCTTTTCAGATATAAAATGAAGAAAAATGTAATTTATTCAAATTAAGGGAGCAATAATAGGGTAACATGCCATAAGCAACATGCAAGCCTACTTTCAATAACAATAGTATTATCCTTCGGGTACCCTTGGAATCCAGAAAAAAAAATTTACTACGCAACTTGTTAATTCTCTGTCATTCAATGATTGTTAATAAGACAATTCTTTCAAAGGAATGATTCCTCAGGAAGCTAGTGTGTGGAAAGGAGGTTAGCTGTGTTCTAAATACTAGAAAGTTTCATTTTCAGTATTCTTCCTTTGTTCCTTCCAATGCGATTTGTTGAAGCAGTATTCTGTGTCAGGCTAGTTGTGAGTTGCTGCTGCTGCTAAGTCGCTTCAGTCATGTCCAACTCTTTATGACCCCGTGGATTGTAGCCTGCCAGGCTTCTCTGTCCATGGGATTCTCCAGACAAGAATACTGGAGTGGGTTGCATTTCCAGGGGATCTTCCTGACCCAAGGAGCAAACGTACATCTCTCAAGTCTCCTGCATTGTCCGGCAGGTTCTTTACCACTAGCACCACTTAAAATAGAAAAGGCCTCATGGAGCAGTAAGAAGGACATTGAGAGGCCGTTTGCAACTGGCTCTGGTAGTAAACATATAGCTGTGTCTTTTATTAGCTGTGTGACTGATAAGCTATTCAGCTACTGTTAAATCTTAGATTCTCATCTACAAAATGGGGTGATTAAAAAACCTTACCTTTCCAACAGGCATTTTTGTTTCGAGTACAATGACACAGTTAAAGTACTCTGTACAGTACATACCTGGCACTCCCCTAACTTCCTCACTCAGGATCTCTCTGTCCAATTTCATCAAACACTTCCATCTTTCTCTATGTTCCAAACCAGTACAATACCTCAGAGTTTTATGTAAAGAAACTTCATTTTAGGCCCAAAGATTCAGTTGCATTAAAAAATATCGTTAGTTGAGCAGTAGCTTATTGGGATTTTACATTTGGAAAATAATAGTACTTAAATAAATGTTGTGAGTCAATATAAGAACCTTGAATTTCACTTCTTAACAAAGAACAAAATTTGTTTTTGTATTTTCATTTATTCAAAGGTGAAATAGAATAAAAAATGTTGCAAAATGGCAATGATTACAGCTACAAAGAGATCCCTAGACAATCATATTCATATAAACTAAGCTTTCGTTAACTACTTTTAAAGATGAATAATTCTTAAAATAAGGCAGCAGAATTCAAAAATATCAACAAAAGTGATAGTTGTCATTTATAAAGAGTTTTATGAGTTTTTATATGTTATTTAATTCTCACAAAGCTCCTGCTGACATGGTTACTATTATTCTATGTTTTATTTTGTTTTCTTACAACTGAAATGAACAGATCAATGAATCATCACATTTCGTGTATCTGTGACCCAGGTCATCAGTTAGCAGTGGTGCTCCAGAAGCGAACCGTGGGTCCCTTTCAATAACCACCCTCTTGCGTCTCCCCAGAGTTAACTTTCCTGACACTACATGTCTATAGTATAGTGTTGCTTCTATCTTTTTCAATAGATGGAAAGAAATTACTTAATGCACTGGATGTCTCACGTTTAGAAAACAGCCTAGACCAAATCTGAACCTCTGCTAAATAGTGAAGCGCTGACTCATTAAACTCCATGGCAGCCCTTGTCTATTATTCCAAATACAAGTACACATCTAAAGGCGAAGATGAAGATCATCCAAAACTCATGAAGGGCAGTAGGGGGAAAATGAAAAATCAAACTGAAGTCTCTATTCTGGCCCTTTGTACAACCTTTTCACCAAGATAACAGTGGAGTCAGAAACCCAGTTCTGCCTCTTGATATCACTGTGACCCTGCACAAGTGATTCCAGCTCTTTGAGCCTCAGTTTTCTCATGAGTCTAAATGAGAACCATGACTTCTTTTTGTAGAACTGAGGTGAAGACTAGAAGTGAGCTATAGAGAGCCTAGCACATTGCAAGTGTTCAACAAACAGAAGCTGTTATAATCAGCATTACAGACCCTGGCTCAAAGAACTTTTATGTATTCAGCCTATTTTTATATCTATACATAATTCTAGAGAATACTCCAATATTTGATAGAATATCATGTCACAGGACGTAAATTTCATGAGGAGACAAATTTTATGAATATATCATTTTGGAGTATATACTTAAAATGTCTAGTTATATCAATGTTTATAAGTATTATTCCAAGTTAATACTATAGGCAAGAAAAGCTTCTAACAGAATTTTGAGAATTGAATGTAATTATTTTGGCACAACCAACAAAGGGTCATAAAAGCAAGACATGCTCAGGGGGAAAGTTCATTTTCCAGCCAATTGATGTTTGAGACTCAGGCCTACTCCATCAGGTATTCTCTAAACATATATGGCTAAAAAAGTAAGAGATAGTATTTTGTTACGATAGTCCAAATTTATTCTGTAATGGCATCGAAGGAAATGCCATAAACCTTCAAAGAAATGTTTGGATTTTCCCATTCCTCATCCCCATTCATACCTGATAATAAACACAAAGCCAGTTTGTAAATATCTATGCATGAATATGCAAACCTATATATTTACTAATTCCAAAGCAAATAGACACTTTGGGAAAATATCTATTACCTTAATAGACTCACATAAGAATTTTAACTGCAACTGGAAATAGAGTTTTAAAAATAATCATCCAAATAAAGAAATTCCTTAGAAACTGGCTAATCAACCAGAAGATCCATTTTCCAAAATTTCCTAAATGAACATATGGTCTTTTTCCCACAGCAAGAATGCCTGGTGTGTGAAAGTTATTTATATTAAAATCTTTGAGTGATCTCTTATTTATTTTTGTAAGTTTATTTTCTTAAAATTGTGTCCAATAGGAGTTTCCTCAGGCTGCCATTAGAGGGCATAAAAGAATAATTGTAGAGAGGAAAAGCACATAGCCCCAAAATTAACCCTGAAGGAAAAACTTACCATTTAATTTTGGTTTCAAAAGAAAAATATACAAAAATTGAATAGTGTAAATGATTTATATGTAAGGAGCTTTGATGAAAGCAGCTGTCTATAAAGAAATCAGGGGATTAGTAGTTATTTTATGGGTAAAGGACAAAAGCAAATAAAGTTTTAGGAAGTTTAATTTGATAATCTCAAAACTAGTTTCTATACATTAGCAATCACTAGGGTACATGATAAAAATAAATATATAAATAAGTGGAAGAAAGAAGAGGTGATTGAGAAGGGGAAGAGAAGCAGAAAATGACAGCACCAAAATGTCATCTCAAATTTTGACTCCTGACATGTAAAATAGTATTAAAGAAATAAATCAAGAATATATCATTCTCTGAAAAACATAGGATCAATTTAATGGCTTCAGCATCTTCTCCCCCTCAACGACTCCCTCTCTGGTTTACCTGCATGACTTCCTTCTTATCTAAAAGCAATGACAACAAAAATTCAGTCAAAAGAAAAATAAAACTGATTCCAAACACAGGAAAATAAACAAAGCTTCCTATTCTTTATATCACTACTATTTTAAAGATTTTAAATGTGTACTCCATTCACAAGGCCATACTTAAAACTTATAAAATAAATGGATTCATATCTGATTAGGAACATAACTCCTCCGCAATAAACGTTAATGATGTTGGCACCAACCTATTCAATGTATTTTTAAACCAGGGGGAAAAAAACAGACAGCCTATATTGCAGAATAATATAAAAGCCTCTTTTTCATTTGTGTCTCTTTTGTAGCAATCACTCTCACCTTTACTGAATTCTAGGATAAATTTATAATATCAATCCCTTTCTTTAATTTATAAAACAGTAAAATCCCAAGACCGCCTTCAAACAGAAGGAACACAGCCTCAATATGTTTCTATCACACTATAAAGACTGTTAAGACTCCCAGTAGAGCACTTTGACTTAACTCCTATAAATTTCCTGCTTAAATTTTCAAACAGGGGAAACCAGGGATACATATGAGGACATAAACCCACCTTTTGGTGATGGTTCTGTACTAGTCTGTATTGCTAAAGGATATAAAAAAGGCCATAAAGGAATTGGAATTATACTGAACAGGATCTCAGATTCCACAATGTATTTGTAAACACAGACCTCTGAAATGTGCACAGGGACAGATGGGGAAAATATTTTTAACTCTATGGGAAGGAGGGAGGCACTTAGCAATCCATCTACCCCATAAGATCCATTCTGAATGATCCACAAATATATCTGACAGTTATAAATTAAGCAGATAGCAAATAGTATCTACATATGTTAGATACGTCTCATTATTTGTTTTGTTTCATTTTCATTTCCTACAACATTTAGCATGCAGACAAAAGTCATAAGAACTAAAAAGAAACTAAATTTTGCAATTTATCCTTCATCTTAAATTCCATCAAAAGAAATTTAAGATTATCTTTGCTGATATTCCTTGTCTTTAAGAGTACAGAAAACAGGAGTATGTAACTAAGAGAAGTTGAAGGTTTCCTTTATCTGGATTAAAAAAAAACCAATTGTGATTTTCTTTCTGATTATTCAAGAACAATTTCACCTTAAAGCCTCAAACCCCTCTGCTTTTTTTGTATTCATAGATATTGTCATCAAGTATTATAGCTGTATTTTATTTATTTGTCCCCTCCTCCAAAATATGTTATTTAATGGTAGCAGCAGAGTTTTAAAAACAGAAGCTGGTACAGGAAAGACCTGTGCCACATATTTGATATATTAACCTGACTGAGGAAAGAGTCAGCATTAAATAAAAATATCTTAATATCTATAATTTATAACTATACTTATTTGTTCTCCTTGACAGAATTTGTTGAGTATCCATTATATGCCAGAGACAGTAATAAAGCACTGGAATACAGAAATAAATAAAATGATTTAAAAAAAGTCCCTTGCCTTTACAGAGTTTATCTTCTTTGAGGGTAGTCCATAAGAAAAAAGCATCTATAGATAAACAAGAAAATGATAGGAAGAGAAGTGCTAGGAATATAAAGAGAGTTTAACACACATGGAAATAGTCAGGATTTCCTACCTTCACACACACACACATACACAAAACGTGTTTCTTTTTGAGGAATATGAAAAATTTAGAAAGATAAAATGACCGACAGTCTCATAAAGGTATGATAAAAAGCCTTCAATTAATAACAGTATGTTCTGCCTTGACATCCAAAACCAGAAAAGTCTCAAAACAACCTAACCTCAAATTCCTCTCCCTACTCTGTTCTTGTGTATAATGTCTGCTAGCTGAACACCCCTTGTCAAATGGACCAAAAACAGTTCCTGCTCATTGCTACCTGCTTAATTTCTCTTCCCTGCCAATGTTTGGAATTATTCAGAGTAGCCAATCACAGCTTCCCATGGGACCCAGGGGACACATAGCCTTCTTACTACTAGAGAGTCTGTTTCCCACAGCCCCTGCTTGTTTTGCTCATTCTGTTCCTTAGTGCAAGCCCCTGTGTGCCATGTGTGGTGTCAAAGTCCTCCTCTCCTGGGCTGAGAGTTTATGTGACTACTAAACTCCTGTCAATTTCATATGTCTGGTGGTTAGGGTGGTATGCTTGGCCATCCCCAGAACAGTAGGGTGGGAATCCCTCATCACCAGCAGGGTGCCTAAGAGACAATCAAAACAAAGGGTTCTACATTTCCAGCCCAATTTCACACAAAGGTCTATTTCATGCAAAGAATACTAGCCATGGACTCAGAACTGCACGACAAATCTTTTTACTTCCCTTAAGCCTCACTCAGTTTCCTGAGTCAATAAGATAAGAATTACCTCAATACCTTGAAGTTTATTTCAAGCAAAAGAATGTTTGAAAAGTCCCCAGGCCTGTAGATGTCTTTCTTATGCTTCTAGTGCTTCATTATGCTCTGGATAAAGAGATATTTTTCCCATATCCGTGACACCTCAAATGGCTGCTCATGATTATGCCTTTGAAGGTACCTTTCCCCCTTTAAGCCCCAATTTTTCCCCTGTCTAAAACCTTCCTAGATTTTGTCAAGATGAAGTATTCTTTCAATTGTGTTAATACCCATAACATCATGGTACACATATGACACTTCTGATTCAGATACATCTATCGCTGTTTTTTCCTGTGAGTTCACGTCATCTCCCCAACCAAGCCCATTCTTTAATTTCCTTAATACTGCTTTGCATCTCCAAAGTCTTGTTTTAAGTAAAAAATGCCAATAAATTCACTAAGCATTTATCATACCTCTCTCTCCCATTCTGCTTATTCTTGAATAAAAGCTATCAATAAAAGCACTGCTGAAAATCTGCATTGACACAAAAGTCCATGTAATAATAAGGCCTTGTCTCATAGTGAAAATACATTTGAACAAATTCTAAAGTTTTGACATAAAACTAAATATATTGAGGGTTGGTTTTGATTATAGGACTTTGGACTAGTATTTGTATTTGTATAGGAAATTCAGTTTATAAAAGTATCTAACAAAACATGCTGAACCATTATTTACTTTCTACAGGCAAGTTCTCGACAATTAAAGCTTTGTTTTTTATAACATTGAAAAACAGGAGGCTTTCCATCTCTGCTAGGGACCACACAGCCCTACAGCAAAGTGATCAACTCTTGAAGTTCCTGATAGACACAGGCTAGATAGACCTGATTGACTAGATAAGCAGATGTCCTAAATGCCCCCAAAGCTTTTTAGAGAAAGAAAGTCATCTACTCAGTACTCTTTTATTTACAATTTATTCCACAGCCAAAAAAAAAAAATTCTAACCTCTAATTGAAATTGTATTTCTATTTATAAACATAATTATGTGAACCCATTTTCAATAATTTACCTAAGCAGCTAAAAAAATGAAACCCCCAGAGTATCAAAAAGGCAACTAGCTGGCCTGTAGGCGTATTTTAGTTGAATGCCATAATGCCTTAAATATTTGAAACTTAATGCTTTCAAAGAGGGTAAATACTGTCATATTTTCGGAGGGCTTTGCTAATTCCTGGCTTGATTCCTACCTGTGCCTACATCAATCTGTCTTATCCACAGCATTTTGAGTCTGCAGATGCATCTTTGAAAGGTCACTGAGTCCGAGAAAAATAGCACTAAATGGAGGAACTCAGATATTCTGGTTGCTAATCATGTCTCTACCTGTGTGACCTTAGGGAAGTCACCTCATTTATGTCAACTGAGAAATTAGAGGCTAAGCTATTTAATTGAGGACATCACATCCAATGCAAGTTCCCACAACTTTCCTTATATACTATGGTAACTAAAAATTGTTTATCACATAAACCAAAAAGATGAAAGAAATGAGGCCTTTCCACACTAATCAATCATTGCTTACATTGCATTTTTATGTCTTTGATATCTACTCGGCACCAAGCAGTTGTTGGCATAACTCCCAATAACTCTTTTTTAATTATATTTTAGCCATCTCAAATCCATCACCAAATTTTTTGAAGTCACTGTGGTATTCAAAAATTCCTTTTATCATTCATTTACCAATATTCCCTTTTAAAATAATGAAACTATGAGGGTTTTCTTTAAAGAGAGAGAGAAAAAAAAAATTGTGTCATGCTGTAGTACTCTGGGAGAGCTTATTGAAATTGTCATTATTTTGACGCCATCACTGTACATTTTATGGAATGGTTTGTTTTTAAAACAGAAAACCTTTAGATGAGAAGAAACATATTAGACTTGCTTTAAACTTTTAAAAACATTTTTCAAGTTATTTTTTTAACCTGTTTTTACATTTTTGAGACCTCAAGGAACAAGTTGGTGTTCATAAAGTGTCATTCTTAGTGTTCAGGGCTGACTCTCCTGCTGGTGTTCAGTGGCTGCCAGGTCACCATAAAAAAGTACATTGTTGGAAGGTGGTATCAGTCACTGGGAGGGACAGATTCAGGACACTGCCTCAAAAAGTCCTTGATACACTTTCTACATTCTTTCTTAGGCACATGTTAGTACTCAAAACAAATTTCTAAAGTAATTGAAAGTATAATCCCAGTCCCTCTTTACTTGATATAACAAAATATTTAAAATTTTAGGATTAAAAATCACATATATATATGTGTGTCATGTATATATATGTCATATATGTGTGTGTGTATGTGTGTGTGTGTGTGTGTGTATACACATGTATATAATTAAAATAAAATTTGGGAAAGTTCAACTTAAAAATACTGAAGAGCTAAATTGTAAAATAGTCATCAGTCTAGAGTTAATTGTTAAAGTGATTTTAATTGGATTTTTATGAAGGAAAGCAATCCTTATATCAGAAAATGGAAATAACCTCTTGGTCTCTATTGAAGTCAACTGGTTACAACTGTTATACCGAACTTTTATGATGGGAATGCTTCTGGATGATTGTAATAATAAATGCAAAGATTGTTACTTTATTTCTTTCTCTTTGTGAATAATAAAACCAAGTCATGTCAGTTAAAATATTAAGTAAAATATGTTGAAATGCAAACATTTCGGAAAGCCCAGCATTGTAGGTTGTAAAGAGTATTCCAATAGTGTTTTCCATAATGACAATTCTATTTATCAACTAATAGGAATCTCTCCTTCCTGAGTCAAACAAAAGCATTAATTGTGCTATTATTTCCACAATCATTTAATTTTCTAGTTGTTTAATTCATGCTGCTCACAGTGACAGAACTCACTTCTAATTAATCTATTTGACAATCCGATATTCAGTAAAGCATAAAACAGGTACCAACCTGATATTTATTTGGGAAACAGATCCTAAGGTGATGACATTCTAAAGGAAATGCTTCTTATAGGATTATAGAAAAATCTCTTGGGGCTAACACATTGAAGAAACTCAAGAGTGAGAAGACCAAAGAAGGTGCTATCTGGAAAGATGGCAAAATTTGTCACGAGCTAAAATATAACATAACTCAAAGAATAAAATTATAGGAACTTGGTAAAGAAACATAAGACAAAGTTAATGCAGTTCTTTTCTAGAACTTTCATAAATTGCAACATACCTAAGAGAGATCATTATGTGTTGGTTGTTTCCAAAGAATGCATATCAAAGGCAAAAGTCACTACAAGCTATTCTAACAATTCTATCATATCTTGTGTTTTTGACAAAGAGGATTCTCAGCTTGAAGTAAAAATGTAAAATATAAAGGAGGTTATATATTAAAATCTATATTCCTAAATCTTGAAAAAATTTCAATATTAATTCATAGGCAATACTATACATATTCTATATATTCTACATATGTGTGCGTAAGAGAATGCGAGTGTAAAATACACTAGTTTTCTCCTCTGAAGAAGGCTGACTAAGTTTCCCTAGTACTTAGACAATGATCTTAAAATATTATTCACTTCTAATAAAAACTAACACTTCTTAGAAAAGGAAGTCACTCCAGGTCTGGGGAAGCGGAACCTGGAACATTATTATATTGGATAAAGAAGAAATTATCAAAGATTAAAAGGCCTATGTCAAAGGACTCAGGTACCAAATTCCAGAGATTTTCAGTGGCCAATGATTCAATAGCTTGAGCTTCACAAAGAGTAATTTCAGTTAAAATAAAGATGTGTTTTTTTAATTTATTTTTTTATTGAAGTATAGTTGATAATATAGTTGACAAAACAATATTTTGCTAGTTTCTGGCATAGAACTAAGCGATTCAGATATATATATATACTGAGCTACTCCCCTGGTAGCTCAGTAAGTAAAGAATCTGCTTGCAATACAGGACACTGGGGTTCGATCCCTGGGTCAGAAAGATCCCCTGAAGAAGGAAATGGCAACTGGCTCCAGTATTATTGCCTGGAAAATCCCATGGACAGAGTAGTCAGGGGGGCTTCAGTCTATGGGGTCGCAAGAGTTAGACATGACTTAGTGACTAAAACACCACCACCACTCTGTGTGTGTGTGTGTGTGTGTGTGTGTGTGTGTGTGTGTGTGATTAGACCCAATTTTGAATTCCACTGTGTATTCATGTGGCTACAAGTTAAGCTGCTGTAACAGAGAGCGCCCCCCCCCCCAATCCGGTGCCTTTAACAAAATATTTCCTTCTCACATATCAGTCCAGGTAGGCAATTCAGGGTCAGATGGTGGTTGCTCAATTACCATGTACTCAGGCTGTTTTAATCTGAGTTTAAAATAATTTTTAAAACATATCAATAGGTCATTTTCTGAGGATAATAGGGAGTTGACCTATTTTTTTTGAAAACTGGCAACTAAAGGAAAAGAATCAAGCATTCATCCTGACTTTCCTGTATAAACTGTTCTACTAGGTAACCAAATAGATCAAGGAAAGTATCTACTGCATGCATCTAATATTTGAAAAAGGAATGACAGATATCACTGTTTGCAATCCCCAATAAAAGTATATGTCTAGGCACTGAGCATCAACAGCAACTAACATCAGAAAAAGAAGGAAAAACAGCACTCAGTGTCTTTGATGAAAGAAAACACAAAAATAGTAAACCGGAGTCTGATCAAGCCTCTGAATCCAGCTGTCATGTTTCAGGGGATATGCGGAGCAGAAAAGTTTACAAAATTGCCATCAATGTTTCCCCAAGTAACTCAACAAATAAACTGTAAAGAAGAGAAAAAGAAATGGATTAAAGAAAATGGATTAAACAAGCCTTTATTTAAAATTTAGTTTTTTAAATGTGGAAGATTAAACTATAATGTCAAGGATGAATATTTCAATGATAAAATTACAAGGACATGGTGACTATAAAACTCAAAAGAGTAGTTACTTTGGGGAGAGGGAAAGAATTAGGACTTGGTTCCTGAGGAGCTTTAGTGGTGAGTAGTAAAATTATAGTGTTGACCTGAGTAATTGTTAAAATGATATGGGCCTTAAAAGAACTATTAAGCCATACGTTTGTGTGTTTTACTGTATCTATGCTTTAAAACAAAAGAATTTTAGGAAAAGTTTTTGTGGAATAATTCAAGAGCAAGTTTGTAGTTTAGCCACATGATACTAAAAATATTCATTGGAATATCACTTCTCTTAGTAAAAAATAATTCATCCTGATGTAGTAGATAAAATAAGGTGCAAATTCTTATTTGCCTTTGAAAGTATTGCAGACATTGTTTATAAAATAAGTGGTAACCACAAAATCCAACAGCCCTAAAAATCTGGTTAGTCAAAGTCACTAACAAGAATGTGTTCATTGCCTACTAGGGAACTCTTTGGGGATTCTATGAGACTGTTAATGCTTACTGAAGTAAATAATCAGCCTGAAGATAGAATATTGGCCATTTAAAAAATCTTAATAGTTTTATATAGATTAAGAAGAAGGGAAAAGTACTTTAACAGTTGAAAAGCAAAATGCATAGGTTAATATAAAAGAAGCTTCTTTTGCTGAAATTAAATCTATTTGTCAAAGTCATATGCTAGGACATCTATAACTAGAATAAAGATAAACATAGCTTCTAAATTAACCATTGAGAATCAGAGATTGACAGGCAATACCTATAGTTTTCTATTGGTACAAATACTGGTCAAATTTTTTTTGTAGTATTTGTTTAACTTAAAATAGTAAAATCCATAGTTTTTAAAATATTTGAAATTGTTTGAAGAATAATAGACCTTGAAAATAAATATCATACTGTTCAAATTTACAAATCTGCACCTGCAACAAAGTCACCTATTTGCACTTCTAGGCTGTTTAAAAGAAAATAAATACTAGCTTTCTTAACTTGACTTCATAAGAAGCTTAATTATTCTAAGCTTTCTGTTGCTATGAGCTAAATAAGCAAAGTGTTTAATTTTAAAAGCACATTTGTGGCAGTATTTGGCAATCACATATAAAGGAAATAGAGCTTACACCACAGATAAAAACAAACAGGCAACTTCTAGTCCTTCAGTTAGAAGACCCATTAGGGAAAAATTAAAACTTAAAAGAAAGAAGCTTGTTTTAAAAAATTACAACCACATAAGCTTTAAACAGCTTAAGTATTACTGGTTTTCTTCACATCCCAATGTTAATAATGATATATATTAAAATATATGGAGTTTATGATAGAAAAATTATTATAGTGTACATATAGGTTTACAAATGCATTTATATATTATATATATATAATATGTATAATTGGGGATATATACTTCTTCGAGAATATGGCAATTTGATTCTGTAATCTTTTTTGAGGCCAATTATATAATGCTTTCTAGGGCTTTAATAATTTAGGTTTAAAAGGAATTATTAGCTACTTTGTTTATTACCCAACCTAGCATTTTAGATCTTTTTGGCATCATACCTGTTACCAAGAAAATCTAGTGGCGATCAGTTTTCTCACCATCTCTGCATACTTCCAGATATCCTCATCTTATCTAGTCATCTAATATTCTTCAGTGATTTTCCTGCCATTTTCGTGGTCAAGAACTTAAATTCTGCAATTTGGATTTCAAAATCTTTCACTCATTCTTTCAGACATGCATTCAATAAACATCCCAGTGTTCCAGGGACTGATGTCCCAGGAGGAACATAGTGATATAAAGATGAGTTAGACATGGGCCTTATTTAAATGGCAACAACAACAGCAACAACAACAAAAGCACAGCTAATGGCAATAACACATGGTGAGGGCTGTGACAGCACAGAGAGTTATACTGTAGAACTGTAAAATATAAGTACTTGGTCCATACTGGGGGAGGGGCACTGGGAAGAGAGTCACTAAGCATGAAGGCGAATCAAAGGAGGCTTCATAAAAGAAGTGCTAGGAATTAGATCAGAGGAAGCCTTGTATATTACACTTATACTGCACTAACAAATCACAATTTTACCCTGAATGGTTGGGGAGATCATTGAAAGGTTTAAACAAGGAGATGATACGATACAGTATTCCACTTGGAAAAATCACTGAGGCTGCAGTGTGGCTAGTGGACTGAAAAAGATCAAGGCTGGAGATTGGAAGGCCACTAAGGAGACCAATGCTGTAATTTAAAGAAGAAATTATTTAAGAAGAAGAAGAAGCTGTAAAGGCTCAGACAAAGAAAATAGCTGCGGAATTAAGAAAAAATAGAAAAGAGTCAAAAGATAATTAAAAATAGAATTATTAGGACTTGGTTGCATATTTTGAACAACATGTGACTGTAAGGGTTCACTGAAATTTTGAATAGAGGAGGAAATGCATCCTCTTAGGATGAGTATGAGCTTAGTTTTGTACACATTGAATTTGAGGTTCCCATGGAGTAGCCAAAGGGTAATGTCCAGTAGAAGACTGAATGTCTTCTTCTCTCCCTCTCTTGTAATGAATTATAGATGTAGATTTGAGAGTCATCCATATATGATACCTGAAGCCACGAGACTGGAATAAAGTGAGAAAAGTATTATTACTTTTATTAAATTTCCCACTATCATTAAAGTGAGAAAAGTAGAGTCCAAAATGCATACAAACAGTAGTCAGAAAGACCAAGGGAAAGACCATGGGATTATGGTATAAGTTTGCAGAAATGAGTTTATAATAGTAAAGAGTGACCAACAAAGCAAAATGCTTTACAGTATAAAAGCTGGAAAAAATAAAAAGATGACTATTGATTATCAGATTTTGGCATGAGTTATTTCTAAGTGGTTGTAGACAAACCCAGGTGGCTATGGATTTTTAAATTTATAGAAGATTAGAGTGTGAAACAGAAAATGTCAGCATTCCCAATGAAAGAAACAGCAGCAACTGAAAGGATACCAGTAACTATGTCTAAGGAGGATATTTTTCTTTTTTAAAAAATTTTATTTATTTATTTTTTAATTGGTGGAAAATTGCTTTACAATTTTGTATTGGTTTTGCCCTACAACAACTGAATCAGTCATAATTACACAGATATATATATATATATATCCCTTCACTCCTGAGTCTCCCTCCCCTCCCCCATCCCAACCCCATAGGTCATCACAGAGTGCCAGGTTGGGATCCCTGTTACTTAGCAACTTCTCATTTCACACATGATGGTGTATATATGTTACTTTCTCAATTCACCCCACCCTCACCTTACTCCACTGTGTTTTTTAAGCAAGTGCTGTTATCTAAGCAGGTAGAGCAAATGAAGGGACAGAGAGGGAGAGAGAGATTAAGACTATAAGAAAAAGGCAGCAAATACTTAACTAAGGTTTCTGATGAGTTAGGAGGAGATGGAATTCATAGCTAATGTTGAGAAAGTAGCCTTAGAAAGAATGTGTGTTTATCTCTTTCACTACAATTGGAAGTAGAGAAGCAAAAAAGACCATATACATTAATATGGTGATGATGAGTTCCTGTCCCACTGCACTCTCACCAGGAAATAAAATAAATTCAAAGACACATAATAAATATTCAGATATGAATTTGGAAGAGGCAAAAAGTCATGTCTCTTGGCATCTGTGTGCTTTGAAGTGAAAAAGTTAACCAGAGATATTCGCACTTTCCAGTAAATTAAACTATTCATTTAAACAGACAAAAACGATGTGAAAGAGTTTGGTGTTACTTAATTATAGTCTCTCTCAAGTAAGTAAACTGTACTTAAAATATTAATTTTAATAGAATAATCTCTTTAAAGAATCAGCTTGTTGCTAAGTTGGTGTATGGGATAGCAGAAGACACAAGTGAAAATCCCTCAGTTGTTTCCAACTCTTTGGGACCCCATGGACTATAGAGAATACTGGAGTGTATAGCCTTTCCCCTCTCTAGGGGATCTTCCCAACCCAGGGATCAAGCCCAAGTCTCCCTCATTGCAGGCTAATTCTTTACCAATTGAGCCATCAGGGAAGCCCAAGAAACTGGAGTGGGTAGCCTGTCCCTTCTCCAGTGGATTTTTCTAACCCAGGAATGGGATCTTTTACATTGCAGGTGGATTCTTTACCAGCTAAGCTACCAGGGAAGCCTAGAAGACACAAAGAAATACTAATAAAATCCTCTGAGCAGGACTGTTAGAGGTTAGAGAAATGAACTTGGCATCAAGAGTTAAGAAATGGCTTTGATGTCTAATCAAAGTGATGCAGAGAGCCACTATAAACTCTAAAATAAAAGAGAGAAGCATGACTGCATTCTTGTACAAGAATATAGTACAAGTTTGGGGTCTATCTCAACATCCAACTTTCTTCACATAGTGGTTGAATTCTGGTGCTTGAACAGTGAGACTGTGTGATTTTTGAGGCATAAGACTGTGTGATTTTTGAGGCATAATTATATGGCATAATCTCATGGTTTTAGCTTTAGACATATATTTTCTATGCCAAGATCAGAGAAGCATTCTGATTAGTTCTAGCAGGATCTCTTCTTGGGTTCTGATATTACTTTGTCTTAGTTCACTCTTACACTCTAGAGTGATGCCATCTGGAGGGCAAGAGGTAATAGATAAATAGGGAATGGCTACATTTAAGTTTCCTTCTTGAAGTCCTGTGAGACTTGACTTCATGTTCTCCAACACACTAAAAGTGAAACATTCAGTGGCCTAAAACTGGTTGACTAAATAGGTTGTGCTCAATTTTAAAATGGCCAGAGTGCATCTTTTCTTGAAAGATTATCTCAAACTCTTATCTCAATATTTAATATTAGGGCAGAGACTTTCAATTCTAGTTAGAAAAAACACACTTCATTCTCCTTCTCCGAATGCAGCTATAAAACTTAAACAGAATGCATGTCACATCTATTTCAAGGCTCTGAAAAGTAAGTAGTACCAGGAATGTTGGAGAATACCAGATTAGAAGTAATGTCAAACCAACAGTGAATCTACCTTATTTTCCCTTAATGGTAGCTACCAGTCTGAACTCAACATAGTTGGAAACATGAAGCGGACATTGGTATAGACAGGGAAGAAGCTAAAAGAAGCTCTACAACAAAGCTCTCCACTTCTGGTACAAAAAGCAGAAAATCAGACTCTTAATTCTCAAAATGGATGAGGAAATTTTTCCATATTTTTATTTTTCCCTCTCATCCCCATCATCTGGAAATGAAGTGGTGGCAGAGGAACAAGTGGTGGACATGGAATACATCTCTCTCCATGGATACATCAGAAATACACCTTCAGACACAGAAGTGCATGCAGAATGCCAGCTGAGAGCAGACAGGAGTACCTGACCAGCAGAAAAGAATATATAGACCCATGCAAAACTGGGTAGGATGAAGGGACTATGGGGAAAAACAGGGAGTGTTAGTAGGACTGGACCTGCCCTCAGCGGGTGGGGGAACTGAAGCAGGGGTCTGATCCCCACATTGGGGAAATTGTCTGAGTCAGAGGAGAAACAAGGCTAAGAAGGAAACAGCTGATCTGTGGCAACCTAAATGGAATGAGAATCAGTCCTTGCCACAGCCATACATACCCTAGATGGCACAGTGGCTGGGGGCTGGAATTTAAGGATTGTGGTGCAATCCCAGAGCGAGGGCTGCTATTGATTGCAGAGAGATTGATTGAAGGGATATGAAGGAGGAGATTGTGGTAGGAAATGCCTGTGGAGAAAAGCTGGGCAGCCATGGAAGCAAGGCAATACTACTGAGTCATGTGTGGAGTCATGTATGGTATGCAGAGCCATTTACCATAGTCTCTCTCCCCTCACACGCCAGCATTGCCAGCTGAACAATAGGCTGGCCCATCAAACACCCCGTGCACTGAACTACAGAGTAGGACCCCAACTTGGGCGCTCCTTTAAGTGACTGACATGCTGATCTACAGAGTAGGACCCCAGCCAGGGGTGCCCTCTATGTGCCTGATGCACCAAACAACAGAGAAGGACCCCAGGCAAGGAAGCCCTCTAAGTGCCGGAATGGGCGGAGCTACAGAGAAAGACTGGCCAAAGAGGCCTTCTGATCACCAGCAACAAGGGGCTCTATAAAAGACTCTGAGAGGGCCATAACTCCTGCATTGGAGGCAGTCAGTCCATGTCCCAGCACACTTGATGCTGCCAGGGTCCCGCAAGCCAAACAGTTGTGCTACCTTCATGCTCAACTCTCACTGGGGCAGAGCTGCCACAGGCAAAACAAGTCTTGTGCCTATGCGCACAGGGTCGCTACAGTAGTGTTCAACTCTGAGACCTTGTGGACTGTGGCCTGCCAGGCTTCTCTGTCAGGGAGCCATTCCCCAGGCAAGAATACTGGAGTGTATTGGCCAATACTGGTTGCCATACCCTTCTAGAGCACTATATTTCCTACTGCCCTAGCCACCAACTCCCCTGAATACCTGGTGCTGCCAGAACCCCTGTGACTCGAACAGCTACACCACCTCCACACTTGGCCCTCACAGGGACAAACCCAAGTCCTCCAGGGCAGCCTCAGGAGCAAACCCCAGTGGACGACCCATATTCAGAGGTGGAAATAAAACCAAAATTGAAACCCAGGGGCAGTGTGACTAACGAAGCGAAGTGAAGTGAAGTTGCTTAGTTGTGTCCTACTCTTTGAAACCCCATGGAATGTAGCCTACCAAGCTCCTCTGTCCTTGGGATTTTCCAGACAAGAGTACTGGAATGGGTTGCCATTTCCTTCTCCAGGGGATCTTCCCAACCCAGGGATCGAACCCAGGTCTCCTGGATTGCAGGCATACACTTTACCATCTGGTCACCAGGGAAGAAGACCCAAAACCCTCCCACCAACTGTACAAGCTGCAGATTAACTCCACATGATCAACAAGGCAGATTCTATGTCTGTGGAATATATAAAAGGTCATTGAGAGCTCCCACAAAAGAAAAGACACCAGTTCTGATAGCTGTGGATGTTAGAGACAAGAACACAGAGGAGTAGGAGCAGATTAGAAAAATCTGGAACCACAGCAGGACCAGAGATCAGCACAATGTTAGAGGGCATCCCAGGGAGATAAAGCAGACTATGATTTTCAGCGAGAGGAAGGACACTCACAGCAATGACTCAAGAAAAATATTTATTATTCTTGTTTTGACTTGCTCTGTAGATTATTTTGGATTTCTTTCTCTTTTTTTCCTTTTAGCTCCACTCAGTTGTAGTTGTCAATTTTACTGGCACTATGAAATCTAACTAAACTTTTGAGCTTTTATTTTATTTTGCCAATCTATAATTTTATTATTATCCCAAAGTACATTCTTCATGAGCCCCCATTAGAACAACACTAAATATTATAGTCCATGAGGCCTCTTGAGTGTGGTGCTGAGGAAGTAGCCTGTAGTCTAAGTAAAAAGTAAAAATAACTATGGGTGAGTTTGGGAAAAGCTGGAGCTTAGTCTGTATTACCTACCACCTCTTTTTTTTTTAATTTTCTTTACTTTATTTTTTTGGTTTTGCCATACAATGACATGAAACCGCCATGGGTTTACATATGCTCCCCCTCCAGAACCCCCCTCCCTTCTCCCTCCCGATTTCCTCCCCCTAGGACATCTTGGTGCACCAGCCCCGAGCATCAGCCCTGGGCTGGCGATTGACTTCACATATGATAATTAACATGTTTCAATGCCATTCTCCCATATCATCCCACCCTTGCCCTCTTCCACTGAGTCCACGAGTCTGTTCTATACATCTGCGTTTCTTTTGCTGTCTCGCATGCTGGGTTCTCGTTACCATCTTTCTAAATTCCGTATATATGCGTTAGTATACTGTATTATTGTTTTTCCTTCTGGCTTACTTCACTCTGGATAATACTCCAAAGAAGACATAAGAATGGCTAACAAACACATGAAAAGACGCTCAACATCACTCATTATCAGGGAAATGCAAATCAAAACCACAATGAGGTACCACTTTACACCAGTCAGAATGGCTGCAATTCAAAAATTTACAAGCAATAAATGCTGGAGAGGATGTGGAGAAAAGGGAACCCTCTTACACTGTTGGTGGGAATGCACATTAGTACAGCCACTATGGAAAACAGTGTGGAGATTCCTTAGAAAACTGCAAATAGAACTGCCATATGACCCAGCAATCCCACTGCTGGGCATACACACCGAAGAAACCAGAATTGAAAGAGACACATGTACTCCAATGTTCATCGCCGCATTGTTTACAATAGCCAGGACATGGAAGCAACCTAGATGCCCATCAACTGACGAATGGATAAGAAAGCTGTGGTACATATACACAATGGAATATTACTCAGCATTAAAAAAAAAAATTCATTTGAATCAATTCTACTCAGGTAGATGGAACTGGAGCCTATTATCCAGAGTGAAGTAAGCCAGAAGGAAAAACAATAATACAGTATACTAATGCATATATATGGAATTTAGAAAGATGATAACGAGAACCCAGCATGCGAGACAGCAAAAGAAACGCAGATGTATAGAACAGACTGGTGGACTCAGTGGAAGAGGGCAAGGGTGGGATGTTATGGGAGAATGGCATTGAAACATGTTAATTATCATATGTGAAATCAATCGCCAGCCCAGGGCTGATGCTCGGGGCTGGTGCACCGAGATGACCCAGGGGGAGGGAATCGGGAGGGAGGAGGGAGGGGGGTTCTGGAGGGGGAGCATATGGAAACCCATGGTGGTTTCATGTCAATGTATGGCAAAACCAACACAATAAAGTACAGAAAATTTTAAAAAAAATTGATGGAGAAATAAAAATCTTTTCAGAAAAGCAGAAGTTGAGAGAATTCAGTACCACCAAACCAACTTTATAACAAATGTTAAAAGGACTTATGTAGTCAAGAAATGCAACAGAAGAAAAAACGATCTACAAAATCATACCATAAAAAATTAGAAAATGGCAATAGGAACATTTTTATCAATAATTACTTTCAATGTAAATGGATTAAATGCTCTAACCAAAAGACATAGACTGGCTGAATGGATACAAAAACAAGACCCATTTGTATGCTGTTTATAAGCAACCCACTTCAGACCTCAAGACGCATATAGACTGAAACTGAGAGGATGGAAAATATATATTTCATGCCAGTGGGAAGCAAAGCAAAGCTGGAGTAGCAATGCTCATATCAGACAAAATAGACCTTAAAATGAAGAAGATTGCAAGAGATAAGGAGGGACACTACATAGTGATCTAAAGATCAATCCAAGAGGAAGACATAACAATTGTAAATAACTGTGTACCCAACATAGGAGCACCTCAATACATAAGACAAACACAAGAAGACATAAAAGGAGAAGCTGACAGCAGCACAATAATAGTAGAAGATTTTTAACACCTTACTCACACCAAGGGACAGATCATCAAAACAGAAAATTAATAAGGAAACACAAGTCTTTAATGATACATTAGATGAGATGGATATCCTTGATATCTCCAGGACATTCCATTCAAATGCAGAATACACCTTCTTCTCAAGTACACATGGAACATTCTCCAGGATAGATTGAGTCTTGGGTCACAAATCAAACCTCAGTAAATTTAAGAAAATTGAAATCGTATCAAGCATCTTCTCCAACCACAACGCCATGAGACTAGACATCAATGACAAGAAAAAAACTGTAAGAAACACAAATACATGGAGACTAAACAACATGTTTCTAAATAACCAACAGGTTACTGAAGAAATCAAAAGGGAAATGGAAAAAACTTCTACAAACAAATGACAATGAAAACATGACGACTCAAAACCTATGGGAGGCAGGAAAAGCAGTCCTAAATATTCCTAAGAGGGAAGTTTATAGCAACACAATCCTACCTCAAGAAACAAGAAAAACATCAAATAGACAGCCTAACTTTACACCTAAAATAACTGGAAAAAGAAGAAAAAAATTAATTGAAGGAAAGAAATCATAAAATCCAAGCAGAAATAAATGAAAAAGAAATGAAAGAAACAATAGTAAGGATTAATAAAACTAAAATCTGGTTCTTTGAGAAAATCAGCAAAATTAACAAACCTTTAGCCAGGCTTCATCAGGAAAAAAGGAGAGAAGAATCAAATCAGCAAAATTAGAAATGAAAAAGGAGAGGTTACAACAGACAATGTAGAAATACAAAGGATTATAAGAGACTATTTATGGCAATAAAATGAAGAACCTGGAAGAAATGGACAGATTCTTAGAAAAGTTCCATCTTCCAAGGCTAAACCAGGAAAAATAGAAATTATGAACAACCCAATTATAAGCACTGAAATTGAAGCTGTGATCAAAAATCTCCCCCAGAACAAAGCCCAAGACCAGATGGCTTCACTGGAGAATTCTATCAAATATTTAGAGTGGAGCTAAAGCCTATCTTTCTAAAACTCTTTCAAAAAAAATTGCAGAGGAAGGAACACTTCCAAACTCATTCTACAAGGCCACCATCACCCTGATACCAAAACCAGACAAAGACAACACAAATAGAGAAAATTACAGGCCAATGTCACTGATGAACATAGATGCAAAAATCCTTGACAAAACCTTAGCAAACAGAATTCAGCAACGCATTCAAAAGCTCATACACCATGATCAAGGTGGGTTTATTCCAGGGATGCAAGTATTTTTCAACATACACAAACCAATGTGATACACTATATTAACAAATTAAAAGATGGAAAAAACCACATGATAATCTCAGTAGTTGCATTAGAAGTCTTTTACAAAATTTAGCACCCATTTATGATTAAAACTCTTCAAAAAATGGGCATAGAAGGAACCTACCTCAAAATAATAAAGGCCATATATGATAAGCCCACAGCAAACATTATTTTCAGTGGTGAAAAACTGAAAGCATTCTCCCTAAGATCAGGAACAAGACAAGGGTACCCAATTTCTCCACTATTATTCAACATAATTCTGGAAGTCCTAGCTACAGCAATCAGAGAAGAAGAAAAAAAAGAAAAGAAAAGAAATCCAGATCAGAAAAGAAGTAAAGCTCTCACTGTTTGCAGATGACATGATACTGTACATAGGAAACCCTAAAGATAGTATCAGGAAATTACTAGACCTAATCAGTGAATTTAACAGTTAGGATACAAAATCAATATACTGAAATCACTGACATTTCTATATACTAAAAATGAAAAATCATAAAGAGAAATTAAGGAACCAATCCCATTCACCACTACAACAAAAAGGACTAAATATCTAGGGGAAAACTTACCTAAGGAGACAAAAGAACTGTACACAGAAAATTATAAGATACTGATGAAAAAACCAAAGATGACACAAACAAATGGAGAGATATTCCATGTTCCTGAGTTGGAAGGTCAATATTGTGAAAATGACTATATTACCAAATGCAATCTACAGATTCAATGTGATGCCTATCAAATTACCAATGGCATTTTTCACAGAACTAGAACAAAAATTTCACAATTCATATGGAAACACAAAAGACCCTGAATAGCCAAAGTAGTCATGAGAAAGTAGAATGAAGCTGGAGGAATCAATCTTCCTAACTTCAGATTATACTACAAGGATACAGTCATCAAGACAGTATAGTACTGGCACATAAGCAGAAATATAGACCAATGGAACAAGATAGAAATCCCAGAAATAAACCCATGCACCTATGGATACCTTATTTTTGACAAAGAAGGCAAGAATATACAATGGGGCAAAGACAGCCTCTTCAATAAATGGTGCTGAAAAACTAGACAGCTACATGTAGAAAAATGAAATTAGAACACTTCCTAACGGCATACACAAAATAAACTCAAAATGGATTAAAGACCTAAATGTAAGACCAGAAACTATAAAACTCTTAGAGGAAAATATAGGCAGAACACTCGATGACATAAATCAAAGCAAGATCTTCTATGACCCATCTCCTAGAGTAACGGAAATAAAAACAAATTAGATAAATGGGACCTGATTAAATTTAAAAGCTTTTGGACACCAAAGGAAAATAAAAGCCAGATCAAAAGACAACCCTCAGAATGGGAGAAAATAATAGCAAATGAAACAACTGACAAAGGATTAATTTACAAACTATACAAGCAGCTAATACAACTCAATAACAAAAAAAAAAAACCAAACAAATAAACAACCCAATTGAAAAGTGGGGAAAAGACCTACACAGACATTTCTCCAAAGAAGACATGCAAATGGCTAACAAACACATGAAAAGATGCTCAACATCACTATTAGAGAAACATAAATCAAAACTAAAATGGTATATCACTTCATACCAGTCAGAATGGCCATCATCAAAAAGTCTACAAACAATAAATGCTGGAGAGGGTGTGGATAAAAGGGAACGTTCTTGCACTGTTGGTGAGAATGTAAATCGATACAGCCACTATGGAAGATGGTATGAAGATTCCTAAAAAAAAAAAAACTAGGAATAAAACCACCATATGACCCAGCAATCCCACTCCTTGGCATATACCCTGAGGAAACCAAGGTTGAAAAAGACACATGTATCCCGTTGTTCATTGCAGCATTATTTACAATAGCTAGAACATGGAGCAACATAAATATCCAGTAACAGATGAGTGGATAAAGAAGTTGTGCCATATTTATGTTCATCCATAAAAAGGAATGTGTTTGAGTCAGTTTTGATGAGGTGGATGAATCTAGAACCTATTATATAGAGTGAAGTGAATCAGAAAGAGAAATAAATATCACATTCTAATGGACACATATGGAATCTAGAAAAATGGTTATAGGGCAGCAATGGAGAAACAGACATAGTGAATAGACTTATGGACATGGGAAGAGGGGAGGATAAGGTGAGTTGCATGGAAAGAGTAACATGGAAACTGACATTACCATATGCAAAATAGATAGCCAATGGAAATTTGCTGTATGGCTCAGAAAACTCAGGGGCTCTGTATCAACCTAGAAGGTTGGGATGAGGAGGGAGATGGGAAGGAGGTTCAAAAGGGAGGGGATATATGTATATGTATGGGTGATTCATATTGAGGTTTGGCAGAAAACAACAAAATTCTGTAAAGCAATTATCCTTCAATAAAGAAATTATTTTTTTTAATAAAGTGGTGGCAATGACAGTGGTGTATATGGAGGTTTGTAGTAACCTAAAATCTGATGGCAATGAACCTTCCTCTAATATCTGAGGAATGTGAATGGGAAGAGCTTCCTTTGTTTTGGTTTTTGTCTGTCATTTCAAGAAATGAGCATAGTCATGAAAAGTGCAGAGTGGAGTAAATGATCTACTACATTTCTGGTGACCGGATGAAAAAGTGAAGTCTACTACACGGGTCTGTAGAAAGGATGGAGCTTAGGAAAGGGGAGCTCACGTGGAGAGTAATCCAAAAAGCTGTTTAGGAATGTGGCTTATCCCTGAACTGCACACTTCTGGATCTGATGCTATTCAGAACACCAAAAACTTTGAAAACTGAACATGTAGACCACAGCCAAAGTTCCAGATTGGCCAGGGGGTGACACATACCAAAGACAAATCCAAATAAAACTAAAAAAGCTAATAACAGTACTTATACCGAAACTACCATCCACAGAGACTGGGTGGAACTTCTGGCTTTAACTGAACTAGGTCAATAATCTGAAAAAAAAAAAGTCAACATTTTATGTAGGATTAAATAAGACCCAAAGTCTAATAGCATATCCAATGTACAATCAAACATGTATGAAATATAAAGAGCAAGGAAATCTCAACTTTCTTGAGAAAAATCAGTCAATAGACAGCAACACACGGATGAGACAGATGTTGAAATAAGATGCTTTACATCACCCATTATAAGTATACTCAAAGAAGTAAGGATGAACTCTTTAAGCAAATGGAAAGATAATGTCTCAGCAAAGAAATGAAGGGAAATTTAGAACTTAAAAATACAGTAACATAGAAAATATCCACTTGATGAGCTCAATAGCACATGGATATGTTAGAGGAAAGAATCACTGAATTTTGAAAATAGATAAGTAGAAAGTATTAAATCTGAAAAACAAACATTAAAAAAATGATTAAAAGGACCTGTTTCAGGAAGCCTGGATTTTTGGACTTTACTAAATGTAAAACATTTGCATTACTGAAATCTGATGAGGAAACAAGGTAGAATATAAAGCAAAAAAAAAAAAAATGATGAAGTAATGTTTCAAAACTTCCTAAATAGAGGAAAAGACATAAAGCTATAGATTTCAGAATCTTAGTGCAACCCAATAGGATAAAAACAAACCCACAATCATGTACATCATAATTATTTAAGGCAAAGAAAAAAATCTTGAATGCAGTCAAAAAAATCAACAGAATAATGATAGGCAAGTAAGGATTCAAATGGCTTCAGAGTTCACATCAGAAATGGTGATAATAAGAAGGAAGTGAAACAGTGTTTTTAAACTGCTGAAAAAGATGAACTATCAAACCAGAATTCTATATACAACAAAAGTATCCTTCAGAAATGATGGGACATACAGGAAAACTAGAGTTTTGTTGCCACATGACCTGCTCTAAAAGACTTGCTAAATAATATATAAGGAGAGATAAGAAAGCCTTCCTCAGTGATCAATGCAAAAAATAGAGGAAAATGATAGACTGGGGAAGACTAGAGATCTCGTCAAGAAAATTAGAGATACCAAGGGAACATTTCCTGCAAAGATGGGCACAAAAAAACAAAATGTTATGGACCTAACAGAAGCAGAAGATATTAAGAAGAGGTGGCAAGAATACACAGAAGAACTGTACAAAAAAGATCTTCACAACCCAGATAATCATGATGGTGTGATTACTCACACTCACCTAGAGCCAAACATCCTGGATGTGAAGTCAAGTGGGCCTTAGGAAGCATCACTACAAACAAAGCTAGTGGAGGTGATAGAATTCCAGGTGAGCTATTTCAAATCCAGAAAGATGATGCTATGAAAGTGCTGCACTCAATATGTAAGCAAATTTGGAAAACTCAGCAGTGGCCACAGGACTGGAAAAGGTCAGTTTTCATTCCAATCCCAAAGAAAGGCAATGCCAGCGAATGCTCAAACTACTGTACAATTGAATTCATCTCACACGCTAGTAAAATGATGCTCAAAATTCTCCAAGCTAGGCTTCAGCAATACATGAACCATGAACTTCTTGATGTTCAAGCTGGTTTTAGAAAAGGCAGAGGAACCAGAGATTAAATTGCCAACATCCACTGGATCATTGAAACAGCAAGGGAGTTCGAGAAAAACATCTATTTCTGCTTTATTGACTATGCCAAAGCCTTTGACTGTGTGGATCACAACAAACTGTGGAAAATTCTGAAGGAGATGGGAATACCAGACCATCTGACCTGACTCTTGAGAAACCTGTATGCCGGTCAGGAAGCAACAGTTAGAACTGGACATGGAACAATAGACTGGTTTAAAATAGGAAAAGGAGTATGTCAAGGCTATATATTGTGAAGTGAAAGTGAAAGTGAAGAACTAAAGTGCCTTTTGATGAAAGTGAAAGAGGAGAGTGAAAAAGTTGGCTTAAAGCTCAACAACATTTAGAAAACTAAGCTCATGGCATCTGGTCCCATCACTTCATGGGAAATAAATGAGGAAACAGTAGCTGACTTTATTTGGGGGGGCTCTAAAATCACTGCAGATGGTGATTGCAGCCATGAAATTAAAAGATGCTCACTCCTTAGAAGGAAAGTTATGACCAACCTAGATAGCAGATTCAAAGCAGAGACATTACTTTGTCCAAAAAGGTCTGTCTAGTCAAGGCTATGGTTTTTCCAGTAGTCATGTATAGATGTGAGAATTGGACTATAAACAAAATTGAACATCAAAGAATTGATGCTTTTGAACTGTGGAGAAGACTCTTGAGAGTCCCTTGGACTGCAAGGACATCCTACCAGTCCATCCTAAATGAGATCAGTCCCGAGTGTTCATTGGAAGGACTGATGTTGAAGCTGAAACTCCAATACTTTGGCCACCTGATGTGAAGAGCTGACTCATTTGAAAAGACCCTGATGCTGGCAACAATTGAGGGCAGGAGGAGAAGGGGACGACAGAGGATGAGATGGTTGGATGGCATCACTGACTTAATGGACATGGTTTTGGGTAAAGTCCGGCAGTTGGTGATGGACAGGGAGGCCTGGCATGCTCCAGTTCATGGGGTCGCAGAGTCGGACACAAATGACAGACTGAACTGAAGGCCTATGGGATATGAAATCAGAAAAGTATTTATAACATAAAAAAATGAAATGAGAATAAATGGTATATATTGGGTAAAAGACTATTCTTCTATTTAATTCTTTCAACTATGAGTACAAGTTGAAAGCAAAAAAAAAAAAATGTGGTTTGAAGAGGCTTTTAATATGTAGATATAATACAAAATACAACTCCACCGTGGGCTGGAGGAGGAAGAGATAGGGTCTTTATTACGGGAAGGTTTCTACATTCCACATTAAATAGTGAAACATTTATTCTATTAGACAGTGAAAAATTCAGTATTTATACTGTTATCCCTGTAGTACCCACTAGAGAAATTATAAAAAGAAAATAATCAAAGCATAATAGAGACATTTAAATAGAATAGTAAAAAAAAAAAATTGGAATAACCCAAAAGGAAGTAACGAAGGGGAAACAGAAGAATAGAACAAAATAAACTGACAGACAAAACTTCAAATAAATAAAATTACATTAAATATACACAGCCAGAGTACAGTGAAAGAATTATTTTTTAAAAAATGACCTCCCAGAATATTGGGAATAAAAGATGATACAGATAATACAGATGAAGAGCCATCTTCCTGGATTGGAAGATTGGAAGAATCAATATTGTCAAAATGACTATATTTTCACAAACAATATACAGATTAAATACTATTCCTATCAAATTACCAGTGGCATTTTCCACAGAATTAGAAGAAAAAATTAAGAGTTGGGCAGCTTCTGAGTGTAAGCATGAGCCTGCTACAGTAGGCAGTGACTTAGACCTAACATATCTGAAAAGTGCCCCTCAGAACTTTAGAAGTTAATTTCCTAAGACGATACCCACCTCTTAATCCAGGGCTGCACACTCCGTCATAGTTTATGAAATCATATCACCTGTGGCAATGCAGTGGGGTCTGGCAGGGTAGTTTCTAGCATCAGTCACAGGCTGTGCCCAATCCATGCCTCCCTCCCCTTGACTCTGTGGCTGGCAGAACTTCCCTTGGGCCATGTGGTGCCACATGGTGAAAGCAAGAAACACAGATGTGAACTAACAAGAATCTAGCTCTCTCTGGCACAGAAGAAAACTGGCAACCATGCTACCACAGCTAGCTAACCTCTTGTAATTCTTGGACCATTTAAAAAGTGGAGTAGAAATGTGAAGAGTCAATGTGCTTTCTGAGAATAGATTTTTAAAAAACGACATATTTATACACAGACCTTACATGATCTGGCTTTCATTGTCTCTCTGAATGTATATCCTATTACACCAATAATTGCTCACCCTACTTCAGCCACACTGGCCTCCTTGCTGTTCCTCAAACAAACGAGGCATAGTTCAAACTTGGGACCTTAGAAGTAGCTCCTTCTGCCAGGAAAGTTCTTCCCCAAGATTTTCATGGCTCACCCTCTCATTTTCTTCTGAGCTTTCCTCAAATTAGTTTTCTCAGTGCAATTTTACTTGGTAACCCAATCTAAAAATTGAAGTGAAACCTTCCTTCTGCTGCAAATGCTACCCATTCCCCATTCTAGACATGCCCTATCTTCCTTCCTTGATTTTTCTCTTTATACTTATCTTTTTACAGCACAACATGAAATTCATTTATATGTGTTTTTTCTTTTTTATTGCATGTCTCCAACCTCTAAAAATACAAGCTTCTTGAGAGCACTGATTTTTATCTGTTTTGTTCACTGTTGTATCCCAAAGTTTACAAAACACTTTCTCCCAAACTAAAATTTAATATTCTAAATACATATTTTCCTATCAGAAACATTGGTGTCTCTAAAGTGTTGTGGCCATGAGGTTCTGGGTTTTCAAAATCTAAAATACTATAAATCTAAGATTGATATTGGTCAAACCACTATACTGTTGACACCACTCATTGTTCAAAACCCAGAGACTTGCAGGACAGTGCAACCAATTGTTTCCTGTGCACTTGGGTACATTTTGGTAGAAGTTCAAATACAACTGAACTTCGGCAGGTCCAAAGGTCCAGAGTACAGAGAAATACCACTGGGACCAAGGATCTAGTAGAGTGATGACCATCTTGGTGGCATGAAACTAGGATAATAATGTTGTTACTGATAGGTAACATCTGCTGAGTATCTGCCATTTGTCAACCACAGTTCAAAACCCTTTACCTATATTAGGACAGAATTGTCCCATGAGGTAGGTATAACTAGTCCCATTTTACAGATGAAAATTGTAACAGAGCAGTTAAATAACTTGCCCCAAATTCAGACATCTAGTGCACAATAGAAACACGTTTGAAAACCAGCAAATCAGAGCCCATGTTCTTAATCAATATGCTGTACTTCTCAAAGATAAGCATAATCCAAAGTAAATATCTTGGAACACCTTATCTTCCTCTGAAGAATGTTTGATTAACTTATGAGGTTGAGAGCCCTAACATGACATAAGAGTTGGTGACAATAGACCTGAAAGCAGGGAAGTCACTCAAGTTACAAAGTAAAAGAGCGAGTACAAACTTAATATAATATTTCAAAGTTCACTGGACTATGTGATTGTTATTCTGGAGGAGTGGCTGCTGTGTTCTTGTTTCTTTCCTATGGTGAAATAAAGGCAATGTCAAACAGTTCTTTGAACTTCTTTGTGCCATTCTGATTATAGACTTGTTATAATGTTTATGAATTCTTAAAACCTATCTCTTAATAACTGGTTGAAAAATTCTATAGGAAGTTTCGTTGATTTACAAAAATTCTAGCTTTCCATTAATCCAATTACTTCATCCCTATTATAGATAATACTTTCCCATGAAAGCATAAAATCTTGTTACTCAAACCATAAAGTTTTTGTCTGATACTTGGTACTTTATCGGTTTCTGGCAAAAAAAAAATGGTGTTATATCTCTACTAGCCTTCTGTCAAAAAGGACTTAAAAAGAACATCACATATGTACTTTCACCTTTGAAAATTTCCCTGATATTTCTTAGACAATTTTTTCCTTAATCATTTGATCCTAACTGCATTCTCAATTCGTCATACAGTTATGTCTCTGTAGACTGAGTTTTTCTCTTGTACTGAAAATAAAAAAGAATAACTTATTGAACATACATTTATGTGAAACTAACTCATTATTAAAATCAATTAATTTGTATATATATGTTTACTAAACTCAAAAACTTGAACATTTTAGAAAAAATAACGGGTATAATTTTCTAAGGGTGGCTGATATATTGCTTTTGAATATTTGCAAATATAAATTGTTATAAAATAAAACATGAGACTATAGTGGCAATAATTTAAGTAAATTGTATGACCAAGAAACAACCTTTATATAAATTTTAGTCATATGGTTTTGAGATTCCATTTTCAATCAAATTAAGTAGTGTATTGATTTTGACTTAAGAGATGAAAAAAAATATTCTGAAAGTTAAACTGAGTCAGAACTATGAAACAAGATGAGTTGACTGTTTTTTGTACATGAAAATGTACTGCAGATCCATCATCAGGAAGAACTCTTACATTTTAGGACATGTTACCTTTAGTAGTAAAGATGAAATTACACTAGCTTGATGTTCATCCTCTACCTTGCTCCCACTTTGTGTCCAAACATGCTTTCTGGAAATGCTGATTTGAGGTAGAGTACACACTGGGGTTATGAACTAAACCAAAGCTAATTGATCCATACAGGGCTTAATCTTATGACCCTAGCCTCATTGGCACCCTGCACTTAACAACTGAGCTAATCAGGCAGATACAAGTGATTCATCAGTCAAAGAAATGGGCACGTTATTGAATACAAAATATGTCAAGAGCTTAGCCAGAGGTTATAATGAATACAAAGAAGGATAAATATAGTCTCTGCCCTACAGGTGCTTACAATCAATTTGATGAAATTAATTATAGATACACAGCAACAGAAACTTAGAAATAATAGCAATAATAAAAACAACTAAGGCAACTCATTACAGAAGAGACCTGCTAGAGAAAGTCAGAGAAAAAAATATTAATCTATATATGATAGTGAGTCCTTGAATTTTATGAGTAAAAATGTGACATGGTGCCTTGGGGTTTTCCAGAAGACTAATCCTGTGATGGGTCATATGTTGGATTCAAGTGTGGGCAATAGTCTGAAGTGAATGTAGCAACTCAGGAATGAAATTAATTGTACTGAGGAGAAAAATAATGATATATTATAAAGCATTACTAAGAAAAAAGGTCAACCACATGTGAAAACAAATCAATTCTAGGAGGGTGGTGAGAAAGGGTCTGGGTTTTACAATGTTCCTCAATAGGTATCACCAATAGAATTAAGAAATTCATGAGTGATAGCTTTGGGAAAGAAGATACAATGATAATTGAATTTGAAACCTGGGAGTTAGGGGTGCTAACCCTCCACAGAGTAAAAAAAAAAAAAAAATCTGCTTATAGCTTAAAGTTGGCTCTCCACATATGCAGTTCCTCTGTATCTACATTTCCCTCTGTACCTGAGGCTCCATATACTCAGGTTCAACCAGCCACAGATCATGTACTAGTATAGTATCTAAAACTGGAAAGAATCCATGTTTAAGAGGGTGTGCATAATTCAAACCCATGGCATGCAAAGGTCAACTGTATAACCTTAACAATTCTGGGAAATAACAGTAAAAGAAGAAAACTTCACAGACTAATTTCACTTATTATAAATGCAAAAATCTTAGCTATTAATAAATCTAGCAATGATTTAAAACAGATGTACATCATTATGGTAGGAATTCTTGTGCACAGTAGTAGATGCAATGGTCATCTGAATTAAACTCACCCACTCCAGTCCATTTTAGTTCACTGATCCCTAAAATGTCATGTTCACTCTTGCCATCTCCTGTTTGACCACTTCCAATTTGCCTTGATTTGTGGACCTAAAATTCCAGGTTCCTATGAAATATTGTTCTTTACAGCCTCAGACTTTATTTTCACCACCAGACATACCCACAACTGGACATTGTTTCCACTTTGGCTCAGCCTCTTCTTTCCTTCTGGAGCTATTTCTCCATTCTTCTCAAGTTGCGTTTTGGTCACCTACTGACCTGGGGAGTTCATCTTTCAATGTCATAACTTTTTGTCTTTTCATACTGTTCATGGGGTTCTCAAATCAATAATGCTGAAGTGGTTTGCCATTCCCTTCTCCAGTGGACCACATTTACTTATTCCAGGGAAACAAAGTTCATTTACATTAGAAAACTTGTTTAATGTTATCTACCATATTACAAAATTTCCAAAAACAAAATACATGTATATCACAATATATGCAGAAAAACTTTATCATTCAACATATATTCATAACTAAAATGAGGGAAAAACCACACAACCTAATAAATAATATCCCATAGCAAAAGGGCTTTAAGGGTGAAAAATTAGATGCAGTCTTTCACAAACAGAAGAGGCAAGAGTACTTACTGTATCGATTTTGATTTGATATTTGAACGGACATTTCATCCAATACAATAAGGCAAGGAAAGAAATGAGCTATAAGAATAAGCAAGAAAAAACAAATTGTCATTATATACACAGAAATTGATGTTATGAAGTTCATTAATGTATATCCATGTACATGACTCATTTAAATATCACAACAACCCTCTATAACCTATTAGCAAGTACTGACTATATTAGAGGAGACAAGTAGTAACAAGGTAAGCATAATGGAAAGTGTGGATGAATAAATTAAAGTATAGTTTAAACAAAAGCACCTAGTTTACACTCAAATTTCATAATTTATGGGTACTCTGAGCTAAATTTAGCACAAATCTCCCACAAATTTAACTATGGCAAGCAAATCAGGTAAATCATTCACCCAATATTTAAAGTATAGGAGATAGAAATTTAAAATAACTCTTGGCATTATAGAGGAAGTATTGTAAGTGAATGATGAAAGAAGCATTAAAATTAATAAAAAGTAAGGTTAACCCCTTTTATCTTTGGCATAATTTAACTAGTAAACATTTAACAAAGAGAACTTAAGTTTAAATCTTAAGTTAAATATCCTGAAACCAGACCAGTTACTAATGAATAGTTTATTAGAACAAGCTTGTCTATGTGACAAAGAGGATTTTAAGCAGAGGCAGAAGACTAATGAGCCTAGTAATAGCTGATTGTACAACAAAAGAATCTTAGTTCAACTTTTAAAAATACACAAAAATTATAAATTTTAATGTATTTTTAAATGTTAATCTAAAAAGCACAGCTTTTTAGAAATGAGTACAACCTGACTGCCTTAAAAGTAGCCACCAATTAAGAAAATGTTCAAGCCCAAAAATATATTTCCCTTGATAGCAACAAGAAGTAAATCAACTCCTAGTTTTATACTGGACTAATCTATTAAACAACAGAAGCAGTAGTGTCATTGTAAGTAACAAGAAATATTTCTCCCTGAGTAAGCTTACATCAGTTAAGTGAAATGTCAGTCGCTCAGTCATGCCCCACTTTTTGCAGCCCCATGGACTGTAGCCCACCAGGAATTCCACTGTCCATGGAATTCTCCAGGCAAGAATATTGAAGTGGATTGCATTTCCTTCTCCAGGGGATCTTCCTGACCCAGGCATTGAACCTGAGTCTCCTGCATTACAAGGAGTTTCTTTATGTCTGAGTCACCAGGGAAGTCCCTCGTTAACAGCAAATAAACCTAAATTAACATTAAATTAAGGTTTCCTTGGTGGCTCAAATGTAAAGAATTCTTTACTAAAGTAGTAAAGAATCTACTTGCAATGCAGGAGACCCAGCTTCAATCCCTGGGTTGGGAAGATCCCCTGGAAAAGGGAATGGCAACCACTTCAGTATTCTTGTCTGGAGAATTCCATGGACAGAGGACTCTGGTGAGCAACAGTCCGCAGGGTTGAAAACAGTCAGACTCGACTGAGCAACTAACACACAACATTAAATTATTAAGTTTAATATTAAACTGACACGGGCATGCACCAAAGGAAAGATTTTAAAAAGTAAAGGCAGGTCAGTAAGCACAAACCCCGCCTATTTACCAAAAACATCACCTATAATATAACTAGTATCAGCAGCACTGCCTGTCCAGAGATGTTAAACAGCTGCGCTATCCTGACCATGCAAAAGTACCATAAGCATTTGTTCTCTAAATAAGGACTGATATGAATGGCCACAAAAGGGTTTCTCTTTCAATTGGTGAAACTTCCTGTGAAGAGGAAGGAATAACAAAATAAGACAAGAAGGTCCTTTGCCGCTTTAGTTAATTAAGTGAAAAAGTGAAAGTGTTAGTCATTTATGTCCATCTGACCCCTCTCCCCAAAATCAAATTAATAAAATTATATGGAAAAACCCGAACAAACATTTTGGCCAACCCAACAGAATTAAAGGAGGGAGAAAATCCAGCTCATGTTACGGGAAAGCAAGAAGGCATTGAGAAATCACTAAGAACTTTGAAGAAGGGAAGTTACATTACAAAAATTAATGTAACATTAGGCAAGAATAGATTCTTAAAAAAATAAATTAGATACTAGGAAATAAGTTATTTTAAAAAATTCTTACCTTAAGATGCTAGTATAATGTCAATGGAGAAATATGTCTCAAGCTGTGAGAAATATTAGAAGGGCCTTCAAGAATGATATCAATCTAGGAAAATACTATATAAAGACAAGCTGAAATGGTGAATGTAGATCAGACAGTCAAGGAAAAAATGTAGAGGAAAAAAATAAAAGTAAGAATAAAACCTTGAGAAAGTCCTATGCTAAGTGGTAAAAGACAAAAAAGAACCCAAAAGAAAATAATAAAGATTAAAAGCAGGAAAACGGAAGTTGGAGATACTCTCAATGTGAGCAACAACATCCAATGTCAATGTCAGTCAGGTTAACGACCAATGGAGAAGCCATTCACTTTGTAGAGGGTACCAGTAACTTCCACTGGAGCAATTTCAATAAAAGAAGAAAAGCCACCTTCATAAAAGAGAAATAAAAGCTTAGAAAAATCTCACTGAATACAGGGTGATGCCAGAGTGTAAAACAGCACTTTTGACTACAAATGACTTTTTGGCTTTTGGATCACAGCTACACTAGGGCATGTGGTTAAAAAAAAAAAAAAAAACTGAAAAGCATGCACAGGACAATGCAATGTGTTCTAATAAGCCAGAAATGTATCTACTTCATCCAGTACTCAAAATGGAGACCACAAACACAAAAAAGTAAAATGATCTTATCTCTAAGTGAAGTTAACACCTTCAACATATTTTACTGGGAGAAAACCTCATTTAGTTTTATTTAACATTACTTTGACTAGCATTATCCAAGGTATAAATGAATAACTTTCAAGTGTGGAAGGAAAATGGAAATATCAAAATGAAAGAAATAGAATGATAAATGTGTGAGAGAGAATGCTATAAAGTCCAATGCTCTTGGATTAGGAGGAAGAACAAAGGTCTGTGGTCTGTGAAGCTGAGAGGTAGTCAGGCATGGAGAGCAGATGTAAGCTGTGTATCATTTCACATTCCTTTGCAGCTTCAGAGGAAAAGAGGAGGAGATATGAAAGGATCGGTATGTCATGTGACCATACATCCCCCTAAATGCCAATGGTTAAGAGCAGAAAAATGCACATAATGCTTTGGAATAAGAAGAAAGCACTTTAATAGCAGATTCTAGTTCAGAGGATACATATTAATTCTGAGAGATTGTATAAGAAAAAGAACACTTGACAGGCCCCGACATTAGTTTTCTGAGTTGAAAATTACCTGGAAGACAAGATACAGAAAAGCTTTGTAAATCAGAACTAGAATTCTTCTGCTCTTGAAATTATAGGTCATGGAAATATTTGATTTAACCAGTCTCTAATGGTGCCAGCCTGTCAGGCTGAAGATTACTTACATGAGTTGCTTACAATGCAAAATAATAACCCTATTAAATTTAAGAAGGTTTAAAATGCATTTCCTTTTGATGGGATTAAGAAAGTCCTAATATTTAGAAAAAGGAAATTAATATTAATTTTCTGAGGGACTGACTTGCTCTAAATGTATTTCAATGACAAAAGAACTACTTTTATCTTTACCTAAGAATTTAGCAAACTGAATAGTTTTTAAAAATTTATTTTTGAATATTTGCAAGCATTTGATAAATTTTAAATGATTGTTGTTCCCTGTTCTTTATTAACGTACTTAGAATATAATAGCAGATGCTACCAAAAAAAAAAAAGATAAATCAAGAGTGCCTACTACCTTTGCAAAAAAATTTAAATTTATTGTCTGTTTCATATATCATTATCATTTCCTTTTAGGTGAATTTTTGTTGTTGTTTATACTTTACTGTGTAAAGTGAAATGGGCTTTCCTGGTAGCTCAGCTGGTGAAGAGTCTGCCTGCAATGTAGAGGACCTAAGTTTGATTCCTGGGTCAAGAAGACCCCCTGGATAAGGGATGGGCTGCCCACTCCAATATTCTTGGGCTTCCCTAGTGGCTCAGGCAATAAAGAATCTGCCTGCAATGAGGGAGACCTGGGTTCAATCCTTGGGTTGGGAAGATCCCCTGGAGGAGGGCATGGCAACCCATTCCAGTATTCTTGCCTGGAGAATCCCCATGGACAGAGGAGCCTGTGGGCTACAGTCCATGGGGTCACACAGTGGACATATGACTGAGTAACTAAGCACACATACACATTGAAATAAAAAGATACTAGAAAATTATATGTACTATAAGGATTAAAAATGTCAACACTACTTAATGACATGCATTCTCTCTCCCTGTACTGTCTGTCTGAGTCAGCTGATAATGAAGACTCTTGGACTTGGATTTGGAGTAATCAATGTGAATAGTGCTGTTAGCGCAAGACCTCTGCGTCATGATAATTTACTACCTTGCCTGGGTATTTACGTTAAATAAAGCAAGGATACTTTTGATTTTCTAAGTCTACTCATCTGAGTAGTCAAATGCAAACTTTTTCAATTTGGGAAATGTTTTTTCCTATTCAGGACAACTCAGAGTATCAGAGAATAATTTGGTAACCAAGAAGGGACTCATAACTTATTATTATTAGACCTTGTAGCTATGCTTATCTTACTTTTTTGCACAAGAATTCCCCATAACAGAGGAGAGTCAGTGTCTGACTTAAACTTCAAGTTTCTTTGAAGTCTTGTATAGCATTTTTGAAATGCAAACTAATTTTTTTTACTGTTTCCATAACACATTGAAATTTATCTTAATACAATTAATGTTTTAAACTACTTTCCACAGAGTAACATAAATGATTCTTAGAAACATACCACTTTTATACTAGTTTTCAGCACCCAGGGTTACTGCAAGGAGTAAAGAAAAAAAGAGTACACACTCCAGTTTGAAAACAGACCTTTATATGATCTAACTTATTTTTTAAATAATTTAAATATTTATAGTACTGTATATCCAAGTATGATATTTATTGAATCTTTATATACCTTTCTACAGTGAAACATGTTTGAAGATGATTAATTACATGAAGTAAAAGAAACATCCTCTAAGGAGAATATGCAGGTCAGAGAGAAAGAAGGCAATCTTTAAACAATACATGACATTTCTATTGAGATAATGTGCACTAAATCACTAAACTGTCTAACCTAAAAGAATATAATCACGAAGCATTAGCAAATGAGAATAACATGCTGCAGTCAAATTTGGGTCCTAATCTCAGGCAATGAATTGATCACACAAGGAACCCTCTGTTGGCTCCTCTGTGTTCTACACCCATTTATTTCATGATGAAGGCCATGCAAACTTCCAGCATTAAAGATGGGAAGTTTCATCAGTAAAGGTTTTAAATTATTCAAACAGATTTAACCAAATGATGGCTAATCTCATTAAGGCAATGAGGCTTTCCACAAAAGATCTACTAAGTAGATATATCTGGAAGGAAATGGGCATAGTTTCTAAGAAGAAAAAATTATGAAAACAAGGTGCCTGTTGTACACGTTAGTCATTTATTTTATCAACAAAGGGAATTTTTAAATTATACCATATTAAATTTTAACAAGATTTTTTCTTATTTTGAGATGCTTATAGATCTTATAATTAAAGTTCATTTAAATAAGAGGTTGACATCAAGGGCATGGATCAATTTCTCCACAGCATTCCCACCTCAGTTTCCTTGTCTTTCTCTACCTTGCTTTCCTTCCCCATCACTTTCCATTTCACTAGGAATCTTCCTCTCCCTCCCTGCCTCCTACTGCTACGCAAAGTCACTTCATTTTCATCCTTGTTGTCTTTCACCCTCCTTTCGGATCATGCAGGGAAAAGATGTCATTAGCAATAGTCATTTCAAATTTTCCTATCAGTTCACAAATCTCCTCTTAAACAGTTCCAGGTTCCTTAATCCTCTGATTGAATATTCAGTTCTCACCTCAGAAGTTACTTATTTTCTTTTCTCTAAAATCTGGAGGAGATTATGGCCCAACACACATCCTGGCCGATTGTCACTAGTCTACCCCAAATGCAGTGTGGATGTGTAGAAATTCAAAGCACCTGGCCTCAGTCATGGTGAGTGACTCTCCAGAGAGCTGGAAAAAATTAAAGGACCTAATAAGGGATTGTCATGTGATACCACCCCGCTATTTTAGTTTCCACAGTTGGGTTTACCATTTTAATTAGGCAAAAGTAATGGGCCCTTTGTTCTGCAGAACTGCTCTAAAAACTTCTTTGACAAATTCCTCATGGCTGCTGTGGCAGCGGCGGCTGGTTGGGTGCGGCGCTATAGCGACTGATCTGCTGCTAGTCTGGCTGCAGAGCGTCGAGCTCCAGCCCGGCCTCCGCATGCCCCTCGGGCTCCGCACCCCTGATGCTGCTCGGGCGCTGAGCCCGCCCCGGCCGGGACGATGGTGAAGTATTTCCTGGGCCAGAGCGTGCTCCGGAGTTCCTGGGACCAAGTGTTCGCTGCCTTCTGGCAGCGGTATCCGAATCCCTATAGCAAACATGTCTTGACCGAAGACATAGTGCACCGAGAGGTGACCTCTGACCAGAAGCTCCTGTCCCGACGACTCCTGACCAAGACGAACAGGATGCCCCGCTGGGCTGAGCGACTGTTTCCTGCCAATGTTGCTCACTCAGTGTACATCCTGGAGGATTCTATTGTGGACCCACAAAACCAGACCATGACCACCTTCACCTGGAACATCAACCATGCCCGGCTGATGGTGGTGGAGGAACGATGTGTTTACCGTGTGAACTCTGATAACAGCAGCTGGACCGAAATCCGCCGGGAAGCCTGGGTCTCCTCTAGTTTATTTGGCGTCTCCAGAGCTGTCCAGGAATTTGGTCTCGCGCGGTTCAAAAGCAACGTGACCAAGACTATGAAGGGTTTTGAATACATCTTGGCCAAGCTGCAAGGTGAGGCCCCTCCCAAAACCCTTGTTGAAACAGCCAAGGAAGCCAAAGAGAAGGCCAAGGAGACGGCACTGGCAGCTACAGAGAAGGCCAAGGATCTTGCCAGCAAGGCAGCCACCAAGAAGCAGCAGCAGCAGCAGCAGTTTGTGTAGCCAGCCCAGGCCCCGAAGCAGCAGCCTAGCAGACGACCAGCACCCTCTGCCCCCTCCTCCTGTACTTTATTATTAAAAGCCGGCTTCTAGCTCTCTCGACTGTCTGGGTGGTGGGCTGAGGGTAGGTGCCCTGTTCGGCATCTCTAGCACAGCCGGCTGGTTACCCACATCTGAGCTGAGCCTCCTTACTCCTGCATCAGGTGGCTGAGGACAGAGGCACAGTGACTTGCTCAGGGTCACTGCATCCAAGTGAAGCAGTCGTACATGCTAGACTGTAAGCTCCATGAGGGCAGGGACCGTATCCTCTCATGTGTCCCAAGTATCTGAAACAAAATCTTGCGTGTAACAGGCACTCAATAAATACTTGTTGAATCAATCGGAAAAAAAAAAATAAATAAATAAAAACTTCTTTGACAGAAGTCCTTCTGGCAAAGTAGCATATGTTAATTCTACATATTCTGAATTCAACCTGCTATCACTAGAAATGGGGGCGCAAGTGGGGCTTTATCTCCTATTAAATATTCAATGCTTATTCCCTATCACATTCAGCAATACATAGGCAATCCTGAAGACCTTCTGTGTTAAAAAAAAAATCCTATACTAATCATGTTGAGAATAGGAAAATGAAATCTAAATCTCTTTATTGCCACGTAATCTTTAGCACTGTTTGAGGATCACATTGTGAATTAAGGAACAGCAGACGTTAACATCCTCCAGAGTTCTATATTTGTGAACCCCCAGGTTAAATGAACCTCCATCCTAAATTCCAAACTTACACACCAGACTCAGTTAAAACAGATTAGAAACCTTACGTGCTATCCAGTGGCTCAAGACAGAACATTTAAATCTCACTGTCATTTTCTTTTTGGTTCCCCAGTGTTTAGCTAAGGCACATGACACTTGAAGCCATTTAAAACAGTGAAATCTCACAGTTATTTTATTTTAAATCCTTTTTCCTCCCTTATTCATTTGTAGCCCTAGGATTACAATGTTTTTAATGATAGATTGCTATTCTGATTCATGTCATTGGGTGCTTTGGACTTAAACCATGTGATTCCACACATTTTACTTTGTACTCTTCTGACTGCTGTTATTAAGAAGTAGTGTTTTCAGGAAATCTCCCATTGTAACTCAGAGCCAATCATTACAGTTGAAAGCATCCAAGGCTTCAAATGATAATGTCAAAAGTGAATTACAGCTTTCAAAATAAATTATTGTTAGGCTACACTACACTGTGGAAGTAGTATACTTTTCAATCAAGGGTTTAAAGTCACTTTCAATCACATCTTTTTGAAAGATTTTTAAGATATTAACTTTCTAAATGTCAGAAATTTCAGAGCTTCTGGACTTTTCAGCATCCCTTTTCAAATATCAACTGAACCACCTTGAAAATCAATAAAAGTTAGAGTAGTCTAACTACACCACTGGTACATGGATTGTGGTTATAACTTTTCATTCAATGTTCATTAGTCCCTAGGTTATTTTTTCTTAAGCTTTGACTATTGACTCTTACTGTATTAAATCTATTTTAATAGTTTTGAACTGGATCATTGAGAGTTCAATGAATGGGAGTAGAAGATCTAGAACAAAAATACTAACTATTCTTCTCCATTTTACTTCAGTGATTGTAAAATCTTTCACTTGTGTTGATTTAGAGAACTAGGATGCCTCAAGATAATTACCAATATAGGAGAAGCATGTAGATCTCTGATTAAACATAAAGAGACATATGCAATAGATACTGGACTTTCAAAAATCTCTTTAAACCTTTAGTCATGATCCCCAGCTGGAAGTGCTGGTTTCACTATCAATTCATGACCAGTACCCACAAATCAACACTGCATATTGCTAAGCAGTCATACCAGTTTGCTTTTTCTCTCTTCAAACCTACAATTTCACACCTTCTTCACTTTTCTGTAATATCCAACTTTGCTTCACCCCTTGTACTCAACAAATGATCTCGCAACATTTTTAATCTAGAAGATAAAAGCTACGAGATATGACATGCTTCATCTCTCCACCGTAGGATTCCAGCTAAATTTGCACTTTCTCTCCCTCTTTCTAATTACAGTGAAGAGTGTGTATGTAAAGGGAACACTTCCCTGTACTGTCTTGGCAGAGTTCTCCTTTTGTCAGTCATCCCTTTCTGAAGCTCTTCAATTTATACACCTCCACAAAATCTGTGTCCTAGAATTATGTAGCCACACATATCTCAGTACACCTCAATAAATTAAAGTTACTGATCACTTTTTAGACATTTTCCTACCACTCTTCTCATCCTCTTTTGCCTATTTTTTTAGGCCCCTCTACTATGGACTCTAGGATGGGGCTTCCCTTGTGACTCAAACAGTAAAGAACCTGCCTGCATTTTGAGAGACCCAGGTTTGATCCCCAGGTTGGGAAGATTCCCTGGAGAAGGGAATGACTATGCACTCCAGTATTCTTGCTTGGAGAATTTCATGGACAGAGGAGCCTGGTGGGCTACAGTGCATGGGGTCATAAAGAATTGGACACACCTGAGCAACTAACACAGTATGGATTCCACCCCTGACACCCCATGAAACTGTTCTGCTTTTGATAGAGAAGAAAGATATGTTTCTGTTGTCTAACGCCCAGATCCTCATCTTACTAGACTTCTGTATTAGTTCTTTAGGGCTTCTGTAACAAATTACCACATACTGTATGGTTTAAAAGACAAATTTATTCTTCCACAGTTCAGGAGGTCAATATAGATGGAAATCAAGGTGTTGTCACAAGATAGCTTCCTTCTGGAGGCTCTGAGGAAGAAACCATTCCATGTCTCCTCCTTAGCTTCTGGTGCCTCCAAGTAATCATCAGCATTCCTCAGTTGACTACAATCTACATAGATTGATCACTACAATCTTTACCCTGTCTTCACATGACTTCTGTGTCTTTCTGTGCTCTTTGTTCATCTTATAAGGATGCCAGTCATTGGATTTGAAGCCCACCCAAATCCTATATAATTTCACCTTAACTTGATTACATTTACACAAGCCCTGATTCTAATAAAGGTCACATTCTCAGGTATAGGAAAGTTGAGTCTTGAACATATCACTTTGGAGAGCACAGTTCAACTCACTAAAACTTCTTAACAGCATTCAAAAAATTTGAAGGTGTTCTTGAATCATACTTCTCTTCATTGGCTTTGGGACACCAAACTCACCTGGTTCCCTTCCATGTTATTCTTTAGTCTCATGTAGGGGCTCATTCCTCTCTACCTAACTCCTCCACTGAGCCCTCTTCTCTTTATCCGTTTCCTAGAGAATCACATCTATCCCCATATTTGAAAAGATCTCAAATCTGTACCTCTATTCACATATTTCTGCCGAGCTTCAGACTACGCTTTCCAACTGCCTATGTGGCATTTCTATTCAATAAATCATGCTATTTCTAGGACACTGTGTCTAATACTAATCCCTGATTTTCTAACCATTTTTTCTTCAGCATATCTTTGATTTCCCAATAAACTAAACTTTCAGTCCTTCAAGTTTTTAAATTTCAGATGTCTTGAAGAAATTAACTTTTCCCTTTAGCAACTTTCCCAATCCATTACAACTTACTACCAATATATTTTGATTCAACTTTTGAAACTGAGCATGACCCTGTGGGGCTTCTGGGCACAAAAGCCTCTGTATCCTACATTTCTTGATTATTAGAAATGGGCATCATTCAGCCTCCAAGACCTTTCCTCAGTTCCAATGAGCAAGTTCAAATAGTTGTTAATTAGGGAAGGAAGGGGAGATAGAGACAAGGGAGGAATGGTCAAAATAAATAAATAAATAAACAAACAGTAGTGCAGCATTGGGCCAGGGTTTATGTTTCCCACAAGAGATGTACATAACAATATCTTTGAGCTGTTTTGCAGATACTAAACCCTCACCAGGTGAGAGAAGTTAACTGTAAGCTTCCTACAGGCGCTGAGACGCCAGACTAGTTGGAAACAGAAGGTTAGTGATGCTGACTCACTTTCCCCTCAATCACAAGATTGTCAAAGATAAACTCAAAATGGATCAAAGATCTAAGCATAAGACCAGAAACTATAAAACTCCTAGAGGATAACATAGGCAAAACACTCTCTGACATCAACCAAAGAGGGATACTCCATGACCCACCTCCCAGAATATTGGAAATAAAAACACGAATAAACAAATGGGACCTAATTAAAATTAAAAGCTTCTGCACAACAAAGGAAACTATAAGCAAGGTGAAAAGACAGCCTTCAGAAGGGGAGAAAATAATAGCCAATGAAGCAACGGATAAACAATTAATCTCAAAAATAAACAAGCAACTCCTGCAGCTCCATTCTAGAAAAATAAACAACCCAATCAAAAAGTGGGCCAAAGAACTTAACAGACACTTCTCCAAAGAAGACATAAAAATGGCTAACAAACACATGAAAAGATGTTCAACATCACTCATTATCAGAGAAATGCAAATCAAAACCACAATGAGGTATCACTTTACACCAGTCAGAATGGCTGTAATCCAAAAATCTACAAGCAATAAATGCTGGAGAGGAGGTGGAGAAAAGGGAACTCTCTTACACTGTTGGTGGGAATGCAAACTAGTACAGCCACTATGGAAAACAGTGTGGAGGTTCCTTAAAAAGCTGCAAATAGACCTGCCATATGACCCAGCAATCCCACTGCTGGGCATACACACCGAGGAAACCAGAATTGAAAGAGCCACGTGTACCCCAATGTTCATCGCTGCATTGTTTACAATAGCCAGGACATGGAAGCAACCTAGATGCCCATCAACTGACGAATGGATAAGAAAGCTGTGGTACATATACACAATGGAATATTACTCAGCATTCATAAAAAAAAAATTCATTTGAAGCAGTTCTACTCAGATGGACGAAACTGGAGCCCATTATCCAGAGTGAAGTAAGCCAGAAGCAAAAACAACAATACAGTATATTAACACATATATATGGAATTTAGAAAGATGGTAACGAGAACCCAACATGCAAGACAGCAAAAGGAACGCAGATGTATAGAATAGACTCGTGGACTCTGTGGATGAGGGTAAGGGTGGGATGATATGGGAGAATGGCATTGAAACATGTTAATTATCATATGTCTAATCAATCGCCAGCCCAGGAGTGATGCTTGGGGTGCATCGAGATTTCCCGGGAGGAGGGAGGTGGGAGGGGGGTTCTGGAGGGGGAGCATATGTAAACCCATGGTGATATCATGGCATTGTATGGCAAAAACAATAATAATAATAAAAAAAAACAAGATTGTCCATGAGCTGATCATGCCCTCTTTGTATCATTACTATAAACTCCTCACTACCCCCACCAGGTTAGGACACATGATTGTGAGGACATTAGCCTGCTGTGGCCTCCTTTACCTGGCAAAGCAACAAAGCTGTCCTTTTCTACTTCACCCAAAACTCTGTCTCTGAGATTTAATTTGGTATCAGGGTACAGAGGTTAGATTTGGCTTCATTTTTAATGCATATTTTTATTCTATTCACTTCCCTCTATTTTCCCTGGCAACAGCTTAGTCCAAACTTCAAGCATTTCTTATTTGAAGGGCTGAAAAGCATTCCTATGACCTTCCAATCCACTTTTTCTAAAATAGTGAGACTAAACTTTAAAAAATACATCAGAACACTTCAGAAGCCTAGTTCAAATATCTCAATGGCTTTCCCACCACTATATTTAGAATAAAATCCCAGTTCTTTTTCAAAATCTTCAATCAGCCCTTTCCAATTTCTCCATCTCATTTCTCATGAATTTCTAAGACTTGTTAATATATTATGAAGTACATTTCTCAAAAATGCAAGTCATATCAGATCTTTCAACATGGCATTTCCACACACTGGAATGTTCTTTTCCCTCATTCTTTATCTGCTGATCTTCTATTACATCTTCATATTTTGACTTAAATATCACTTCCTTAGTAAGATTTTTTCCTAATCATGAAAGCACTACCCTTATAGAATTAGTCTATTATCTTTTCTCCTCATGTGATCCAATTTTCCTCCGACCATGTATTGTAGATTGTAATTATAAATTTGTATATATTCAACTTCTAGTTTTGTTCTAAAATTATGGTGGTTAAATATTAAGGGAAAATCTTAGATTGGATTACAAATCAGAATAACTTAACCCTGATCTTGACTCTACCATTAATTAACTTGTGAAAGGATGTTCAACCTATCAATTACTTACTGTTTTATCTTAAAAAATGACTTTTATGGACAAAGTGGTTTTGTCCAGATTCTGTTGTGTTTCAAAAATTCTGCTACTCTATGATCCTATAAATACTCTGTAACTCTAAGAGATAATGGACCATTCATTTTCTTACTTCCTTTGGGATAATAATGTAAACTTGAAATACAGACATTTTCAAACCTGGTATTTCAGTACTTTTCCATGACTATGAGAATATAGCTGATCTTTATTCATAAGGCTGAACCTAGGAAAAATAGAAATCTGTATCTCACAAAAATTGCTGTATTCTCCCCTATTTTATATCTTCCATTTTAAAACACAAATTCCAGGTCCCCTATACCCTCTGCTCATGCTCAGACTACTTAGGATCACTCAGATACTTTCCTGAAACCTGGATTTTTCTAAGAAGCTTATTGTTTTCAGATTTCTTTCACCCCAAACATATTTTCCTCTTAGAATCCTAGTCTAAGATCTCATTCCATCATAAATGGGATTTTCTAAGTAATCAACACACATATTCATCTGTGCAGGGTTGGTAAGTTCTAAAGGTCATGTATTACTCTTTCAAAAGAGTGTTTCTATTAGATGAATATGTTTATAAGCCTATATTCAATTTTAACAATAAGTAATGTTAAGCTCTAAAAATATATCATACCATTACTTTGAGATTTTCTTAAGTTAGTCATTTATAAATGTATTATTGTTTCTATTTTACACACAAATATGCAATGTTTTATGTTATTTCATAATTCTTGAAAATCATTTATTCATAAATGGAAAAATTAAACTATGAGTGATATGAACTCTAAATTAAATGTTTAGCAATGCGTATAGAAAAGCTTTTTCTTCCATTTATCTTTTAAAAAATAAAAATTTGCTTTTAGTAATAAGTAAAATCAACACCTAACATATCATATATTCTTAGTAGCAGAGATTTAAAAATCAGAAAGAGTTTGTTGTCAATTAAAAAGATTCAGTATATATTATCATCTCTCTCAAAAAGACATTTCTAAAACACTACAATTTAAAATAAATGCACTGTGTCCTATAATCTTTCATCTGTGTTTTCTTTTACATTCTAGTTATCATCAACTACATCATACTATTATGCAAACCTTTTCTTTAAAAAAAAATATTTTTCATGTACCATGTCCATGGGTGTCAATATGATTAAAATATAAATTACAATAAATTCTATGTGGGTTGCTATATGTTTGTGAGCATAGAAATGGATTAGGCATTCCTCTTTATTTAAGAGATATATCGGTACATAGAGCTACAGTCTGCCCTCATTTAGTCTTTTCATTTGCAGTACTCCATATTATGTGAGAGCACATCCATTTGAATCTCTTTAATATTCATGATCCTCTTACCAGCCTGAGCAAAAGAGCTGAAGCATTTGATAGCAATCTGAAGAACTTGATTAACAATGTACTAATCATCAGTACCATTGATCTGATTCAAAAATGTTTTCAATTCATCCATCACTTTTCTAACCAAAGATGATTGCATTACTTTACCATTTTTTATTTAAATAAAACCCCATGAGCTGAAAATATCAAGCTATTTCTACTAAATGCACCTTGCAACAATTTAATTTATTTTTAAACTAAGTTCTAAAGTGACCTATAATAACCAATTAGTACTTGAACGTAGGAAACGAGGGCGCAAGTGGTCTGTGGTAAAATCAATTCACTTTGACTTCACATCACTAAATGTTAAATTGTGCCAAGGAATTAATTTTGCAATAAATTGTTATTGCAGTTACAAAAATCCAACTAAAGGATATTACTAGAAGTAATTAGCCATATATCAAAATGCATTGAAAGTAGAGTGTGAAGTGTAATTTCCCCCAAAATTGCATATCATTCAAATGTTAATTTTAAAGATTTAATCTTTTTTTTTTTAATTTTCTTTACTTTATTGTGTTGGTTTTGCCATACATTGACATGAATCCGCCATGGGTATACATATGCTCCCCCTCCAGAACCTCCCTCCCTCCTCCCGCCCAATTCCCTCCCCCTGGGTCATCTCGGTGCCCCAGCCCTGAGCATCAACCCTGGGCTGGCGATTGATTTCACATATGATAATTAACATGTTTCAATGCCATTCTCCCATACCATCCCACCCTTGCCCTCTTCCACAGAGTCCACGAGTCTGTTCTATACATCTGCGTTTCTTTTGCTGTCTCAACATGCAGGGTTCTCGTTACCATCTTTCTAAATTCCATCTTTATAGCTATAGCTTACATTTTTAATTTTTAAGAACTTATTTTAACATATCCTAAAAATATACTACTGACATAGTAAATTTAATCATAATTTAAAAGTACAAACATATATTAGTATACTGCTTTTTGGACTCAACAGTTGATTATTGGTATTAAGTTAACATAAGATGCTATAGAGATCTAGAAGTAGGACGAATTGCCTTTTGTGTCAAAATGTTACTGAGAACCAAGTTTACTAGCAAGCTTATGCAATATATATATATATATTTTTTAAATAACACTATGAAATTGAATACACCTGAGAAAAAATAGCAATATCCTTCTCTAGATAGATGGAAACACATCTCCATATTAAAAGGCCCAAAGTGATAAACAATTTGGTTATTTCCTATGCTCAAATTCTCCTACTTTTTAAAATACCAAATGATATTTAATATCACATGCAGTAGCACACCTGTTGCAAACAAGTGTTTTAAACATGGTTTTGCATTAAATCGACATATTTTACTCTCCATTTTTTTCCTGAAGTTTTATCACTGAGGACAATTCAGACATCATGTAATATATTTAGGATGCCATATTTTAAAATCACTATTTAGGGAGGAAAACCATTGAAAACAGTAATATAATAAAGTCCAATTTGTTTAAATGTATAATCTAGCTTTCAGTGTGAGAATTTAATATTTCACATATTATTGCTGTATTGATTCTTTGGCAAAGTCTATATATAATTGCATGAAAGTAAACAGAACCAAGTACTCATGTTTTGGTGATATAATGTCTTCGTACTAACAAGGGCCTGGCATTTCTGGAAATTATGTCATTTGAGTCTAGGTGCACTGACCTTAAGAAATCAACTATATCAGATTTAAATAATTACTGTTAAACTTATTTTCTCTCCTACTTCCAATCCAGTTATTTAAAATAAAAATCTCATGAGAAATTTTTCCTATTCAATTGATTTTAGCTTACATATAATAGCATCAGATATTTTCAATTCTTAATTGGAAGGAGTCATTATTTCTAATGGTCTTTTTAAAATTTTAATAATTCTTAAATTTAGAATTCAATTTTTGTAAAGCAATATATCTTTTAATTTCCAGAAGTACAAAAGTCTCAAGGAAAAGAGTTAACTAATTTATATCAGGGTTAATTTTCTGATATAAATGGATCCATCATATATAACAATTTTTAAATATTCTTATTTAAAAGTATGAGTTCTAATTTGAAGAGAATTCCCCAAACAAAACTGCCCATCTGTAAACAAAAAAAAAGAAAATAATAAAAGCATCAGGACTATGTGCTTAGTGGCTCAGTCCTGTCCAACTCTTTGTGACCCCATGGACTATAGCCCACCAGGCTCCTCTGTCCATGGGGATTCTCCAGGCAAGAATACTAAAGTGGGTTGCCATGCCCTCCTCCAGGGGACCTTCCCAACCCAGAGACTGAACCCAGGCCTTCCGCATTGCAGGTGGATTCTTTACCACCTCAGCCACCAGAGAATATCAGTGCTATATTCAGTGCCTTAAATATTACACAAAAGTGAATGACTGGGCATTTCAGATATGACAGTAGATTATTTTCTTATTCCTTTTCCACAGTGTTTTATCTATACTAGTTAAAGAAGTATTAAAGAAATAGATACAAAACAATACAAATAACTCAAAGTTTTAATATTTCCCTATGGTTAGACTACACTATTTTTGCTGTGTGTAACTGGTGATGCTTCACATGAGTGAATTTGGAAAATGAAGATAAAGAATTTTGTGAAAGATATTTCTAAATAATGGAAATGATTCAGCAGTCTAAGCCTTCTTGGTTTGCCCAAAACTGTTTTTCCACGATAGGTAACTGCCTTGTGGATGATAACTGAAGTATAAATTTGGGATAACTGCATGATATAAAAAATACCCAAATGCTATTTGCACAATTCTCTGCAAAAGACTGCAACTGAATTGCCCTCTTGGTCAAATGATTTATTTTATCAAGCATGTGGAATGGAAAACTTAAAATCTAGTTTAATTTTAAAGAGAAAAAATAAGCCTTTAAATAGTTTTAGCAGAATTTTCCATTCTTAATGAAAAAAAAGTTGGTTAAAACTAAAATGGACAGTTGGGTTTCCAACAAGTAAACCATTTATTCCTCCTTTTGTTTTCATGTTTGAAAGCACAAATACATACAAGGTATGTATGTAAATGAACATTCATGAAAAGACTAGCATTCTTCTATGTAAAAAGATGAAAGCTATATATCTAGTCTAATGCTGAACATGAACTGATATTATATGCGTGTTGATTATACCTTGAAATTTTCATATGGTTTCAGCAGTGAAAAACAGACCAAAATAAAGCCTTTGAGTAAACAACCCCTTTCCAAAAAAAAAGAGATTCAAAAGTGAATTGTGTGGAACTAAGAGCAATTATTGGTACAGAATGATATATAAGTTGATCTCCATGGAGAGGGAGGGGGTAGTATATGCAGCAATGTCTTGAAATCTTGTTTTATATAAGTCTCTTAATAATAATTCAAATTATTCTTCTAATGAGGCATGTCCTCTTGGAACTCACCAATAAGGTAACCCAGAACCTGTCTGAAACCCAGAAGAACATGTTTTTCATGGGAGGCTGAACATCCTTCTGACTTCCACCTGTATTTGTGTAGCTGATATCTGTATTCCCTAAAAAGTTATGACTAAAAGTGTCCATTTCTGATAATGGAAATAACCTTCTATGAATTGAAATTTTTAGTTTTAAACAGCTTTGGGGGCATTCAGGTAAATACAGTCTAAGAGTTTATAATTAGTCTGACATTTCTAGGCACAATTAACTTGCAGATTTGCATACTTGATTTACATATATAAATATCATCATGCACTGACACTTCATAATCTTCCTTTGGAAAATGAAACTCCATCAGAAGTTATTCTCTGGTGGGTATTCACTGAATTTTCCTTATGGCTACACACATATACACATATTCATAGCATTCAGATCTTTTCTGAATTGCTAAAACATATTGCTAAGTGATAGGTTTTCTGCCCTGGCATACTGAGAGGTCTTAAGTGACTTTCAAATATAAACTCTTCAAATCTCAGATTGTAAAAAAAAAAATTATCAAATTAAGTATTACAGATTTTTACACATTTTCTAATATCTTTTTATTTCTTAACAAAATACATATTATTTGTTTAAGTATTAGATCTTTTAAAAATGTGAGTGTTAGGAATGAATGTATATAAAGAAGTATATATTTTCATTACTAAAAAGTGAAGATATTGAATCAAGCTCTATGCTCATTATTCAAATCCTAGAATATAAATTTATTTAAGTAACTATATGTCAGAGAAATAGATGTGATGCTCTACATGTCATTTTATCAACTGTTTGACATTTTTTCCAACTTTATTTGCATGTAACTCTTTTGCAAAGTGTCCTAAGTATATATGGCAATATCCTAAGTGAGAAGTAAATAAGTCAGAGAAAATGAGTAGAGAGAACTATCAAATAAAATATAAAAATAATACCTCAAATATATTGGATGGGTTTAGAAATATACACGCAATCACTGATAGTCAAAGGGAAAAAAATAAATGTATCTCTTTAGAGAGCTTTTGTAACTAAATCATTTATCTTCCATTATCTTAAGGAAGTGTTGCTTAAATGGGGATATTTTTGTTTTGTACCGTAAAATGTTTAAACTGATAGATTTAATTTTAGGTCCAGTCAAATGTGCAGGTGTCAAGCATTTAATGCTGAAATATGTTGCCTTAAGAAATGTTATTTTAGAGCTGTCTGCCTTTTAAATTCTAACCCGCTGTATATCTATTTGTCTAGCCACCATCAAGAAGACTATTGTAGCTGGAAGCACAGGAAGACAACTAAAGGGCTACATCATGTCAGACCCTCAAGTAGGAATTATTGCCTTTCTTGCCTCAGTTCCCAGCTGTATTATGTCACCAAATCACATCACAGTGTAATCAAAGATGAATAAAATATTTTTTTTCTTTACCTTAAATGCTTTTTCTGTCAATTACAATCAAAGGACATGATTTCAGGTCTGTCAGTTTGTGAGGCTCTTTCCTACTGATGACTAAAGCTGTAATCTGCTAAATATAAAATGACTGAGAAAAGTCTTAGAATGATTTTGCTATTAAGAATGTTTTTTCCCCTTCCACAGGGGACAGAAAGTAATTGGTCTTTAAAGAATGAAATCAAAGATTTTAAAAAAAGTGACCCCTCTGGTTTTCTTCCTTTTATGCTTTCTTCTTCCTGCTTTAACTCTAAATCATCAATTGTGACATTGCTTTGTTTTACTCAGAAAATATACATAGTACTCTAATCAAAACTATACAGCTCTTTGTAAATATTTTATTAGCCCCACATTTTTATAAGTCCAGAACTTTCTCACAGTATTACTGCCGATTAGGTAATATTAGCAATAATTCTTCTATAACTCCAACTTCTAGGCAGGTTTCTGGCTTGATTACATTATTAACCATAATCAAAAACATTTTCCCAGAATGATTTTAGCTTGGTAGTTGGGATTGCTTCCTTTGATCTTCTTAGCATTATTTTACGATAGGTTGCTCCTCATTTACACTACAAATGCTGGCAAAAATGAAAGTGGTATCTCTGCTAGCAATGCCTGATAAAATAAAATAACTGGTTCAGCAGTCTCTGCCAGCTGCTTTTATCGATGAAAATCAGGTTGTTTATAATGCGGGACAAAGGCTTAGAATGTAAATGTTTGCCATCATGAGAAGCTTGATAGAACTTGTCATGAACTTCTGCCTTGTTCCTCAAATTTTCTTATTTTTATATTTAAGATTTAAGCAAGTATTTGTTCAATTAAGACACCTTTCTTGTGTTTCATACTAAATACCACTCTTGGATGCTCATACCCAGAATTACTCTTAGGAAATATAAGAATATAAATACAATATACATATACAATCTTAATATATTACCCCAGCATTTCTCATAAATACCTGCCACCCAACTCTCCTTCATCTTCTGTTACTATTTATTCGCCAAAGTGAGAAATACATAGTTAGTTGTGTTGTCACGTTGTTTTAAGACATTTCTATTTCTTTAGGCTGGGAGAGAGGAAATCAGACACCTGTTAGCCAGTATTTCTCTGTGATTCAGTGTGTGTGTGTGTGTGTGTGTGCACCTACACACAACACACTCACACAGAAATAGTAGGCTGAGAAAAGATTATGGAAGCAAGCACTGCATATAACCTAGTAGTATATACAAATATTTAGTTCCATATCTCATTCCAGATGCCAGTAAGCTCAAATCACTTAAAACAAGATATCATGCACAGAAATAAACCCAAATGTCTTTCAAGTACTTTGGCAAATGAGAGACTGCCCAGTGCACTACAAAGGAAACCTCTGAGGAAGACAGAAGACAGAATTCTGCCAGTGATTTTGTCACTGGCCATATGACCTTGAAATTAACTAAAAATTTCCTTTTCTATGTATATACACTTTTAAAACATGATGAGAACCAGCTCAGTTAACAAGGATTCCCATCAGTTCCAAAATCTAAAGAAATCATACAACATTAGAATCCAACAAAGCTTATATGCAACATGGTGAAACCTCTGTACTCATTTTGTGAATGAAGAACTAAGAAACCAAGACTCCAATGAAGACAGAAGAAAACTGCTGCTGAGCAGGCCAAGATCAAAAGTCCTTATCTGAAAAAGTGGAGCATCAAGCCTCATATGTAAATAAAAGTACCTAGAATATTTTGATAAATTGTAAGAACTTGTTCAATATCAACCAAAATATTTCACACAAGGATAAACTTCCTTTAACTACCAACTCAAATTTCAATCTTCCTAACTCCATCCCATTCTATAACAAACTAAAAATACTACACTGGAATAGTTTGTTTCCTTCCAGATTGTGTATGTGTATGTCTACTAGGCAAAAAAAATTTACCCTTTGGGAGGAGACTTGAATGTGACCTCAAACTCAGAGAATCCTGAGGATGAATTGAAGCTCAGTGTTATGCCTAAGCCTAATAATAAGCAAGGACAGACTATCTTGGCAGGAAACGTTTGATAACTGTATAAACAAAGGTAGCCTTTGGACTATAAAGAAAGCTGAGCACCGAATAATTGATCCTTTTGAACTGTGGTGTTGGAGAAGACTCTCAAGAGTCCCTTGGACAGCAAGGAGATCAAACCAGTCTATCCTATAGGAAATCAGTCCTGAATACTCGTTGGAAGGACTGATGCTGAATCTGAAACTCTAATACTTTGGCCACCTGGTGTGAAGAACTGACTCACTAGAAAAGACTTTGATGCTGGGAAAGATTGAAGGTGGGAGGAGAAGGGGATGACAGAAGATGAGATGGTTGTATGGCATCACTAACTCGATGGACATGAGTTTGAGTAAGCTCCGGGAGTTGGTGATGGACAGGGAAGCCTTGCATGCTGCAGTCCATGGGGTCACAAAGAGTTGGACACGACTGAGTGACTGAATTAAGCTTAACTGAGCCTTAACTGATATGCACATATTTTTCTCTACTGGATTCAAATCCTTTTTCAATACTTTTCAGTAGTAGTAGGACTCTGAAAAAAATTAGGTTCTCTGAGATCCAATATCCTTATCTATATACAGTGAAGGAAATATTATCTACTCTATTGAGTTCCTTTGGAGATTAAATAAAATTAAATACACAGAGTTCTTGGAACATAGTGCTTTCTTGTATTTACTTGTATTTATTGTATTTTATTGTAATTATTTTCCTTTCCACTGGAAATATTGGTTACTGGAGGGATAAAATTCATTTCTTTATCTTACCAATTTGCACAAACCCTGTAATATAGAGTAGGCAGTTAAAATTTTTTGATTGGTTGGCTGTTTGAATAGATGGATTAGCAAATCTGTACAGAAGCCAAAGACAACTGGAGAACTAGCAATTATTTGGCAAATTTGATCAATTTAAATATAAGAAAGCTTACATGTTATTTTACTTTTTCTTCAGCTGGTTGTTTGATCAATACTTCTAAAATGTTTGTTTTTCACCCACACTGTTAGCATGATTTTATATCACATATAACCCAGCACTTCCCAAACTTTATTCCATCATATGAAAATAATATTTGTTTGACTCACTTGGGGCCACCCAGCAGGGTGCTCATGAGCCAAAGTGATGGGAAAGAAGAATTCTCACTGGCCTACTGCACTCAGGCCCCCACTGAGCCAAGGAGGTCTCTAGGAACCCATCTTGTAACACCATCCTCACAGCTGGGGCAGGAGATTCCAAATGCTGTGATTTGCCAAATAGTATTTATTAAAATGACTTTACACATTATGTTTATAGTTAACCTTGTCCTAAGGACTAATATTTATGAAATCCTAGGTATTATCATCTAATTTTTGTTGTTGTAATAAACAACAAATGACCTTAAAAATCCCAGTGGCTTAAAACAACATGGATCTATTCCTCTCCTGTGTTTCATTGTCTATCTGTTCCCAGAACCTCTGTTTTGTGTTGTCATTACACAGAGACAGGCTGAAGGGTCATATCCCATCTGGAATGTTCCTGGTTGCCCTGTTAGTGGGAAGATGCTATGGTGAATTGCATGCTGGTTCGTAAAGACTTCTACCCCAAGTTTCATCAGACAAAGAGGCTCTCTTCCATAATGAACATCAAAGCTGTGAGGAAATGCCATCCTCCTGTATGTTTGACAGGAGGAGACTGAAATGCTAACAATCTGCCCTAATGACTATTCTCAATTTCCTTTTTCTTCTCTGAATATGATGCAGGCCTTAGCGTAAGGGAGTCTACATAACTGATTACATACCAAAAACAAGAATTCATTTTTATAAAAGCAATATTCACAATACAATAATGCTATATCAGCCTGGAAGTACTGAGGCAGAGAAATATAGGCATAACTTTGCAGTAAAATCATGGATATAATCTTCAATGTCAATATCATACCTGGATTAGCTTTACTTTTCAGTGTTTTTATCCAACTATCATGTACACACTCTAAATTTAATTTTCAAAATTCTAAAATGTCTTTAAAATAATCATTCATGAAAGCATTTAGCCATATTTTTAAAGAGTCTGTAATTTTTTAGCTGAGAATGGGCTGATGCAGGCAGAAGTATGCTGTTGCTCCAGTGCATTTCACTGAGCTATGACATCTCTCTCAGTGGTGGATGCAGCTGCCCTGCAGTCCCATGGTGGGTGTAGTACAATCACAGTCTCTTCACTGTTTTACCCATAATATTGCTGCCAGTACTCTGATGATCTCACCTTGCAGAACCAACATATTACATATAAGTAAGCATCTAGTATCAGCCAGAGTAGTCTGAATGGTTAATAAACTGTAAGTCAACTGACAAAGCCATATAGGTTGGAAGTAAACAAAAGAAAAGGATACAAGGTAACTTGGAGGAAAATTTACTAAAAATGGAAATGAAGTCAGGATAATGTCTGCAGTCTAAAAAAGGCACTGGCATGGCATCACATAACAAAATATCCAGATATTTTACTGAATGTTCTGCTTTTCATTTGCATGTCTTAATGCTCCCCTGACTCATTCCCTGGAAATTACATAAAAATAGCACATTCTCTATCCCACATCCAGTGTGTCTGCACTGACAGGTGGCAGGTGGGAAGACAACTCTAAAAGGAATGTGTCCCTATATTTCTAAATGCCCTGTGGCATACCTTGATGATACACAGTATGATACAAGAGATGTGCCCTAAATCTTCAATATGGCAGCCAATTTCCATTCCATACACAAAGCAGATAGGAAGTGTGGTGATGTGATAGAACATGTATCTTTCAACCTGGTAAATGCAGCTAGATTAACAAAAATATTTTAAAACAGCCAATAATTATAAAAGCATTCCTTGCCATTGCATAATTATTTAATAAACCATATAACATACAACTGTTATTCCGTCACAGACGCCCTCTTCACACTGCACCATATGGCTAATGGCTTCGACTGTGCATCACACCATACTGAGAATTCCTTCTCATCATCCTGTATTGGCTACAGACTCAGTTTGTGGCTAATGTGTGTGTTACCCTTTCACTGCATGTTTATTTTATGAGGTGGTGGCGTTTGTTTTATTGCTGATGCTGAAAAGATAAACTGCTCTTTTTAAAATACAACTAGAAAATGACCTCAGTATTAATTTTCCAAGGTAGATCTTAAAATATAATTTCTGTTATCTTTTCCCCAGTTGTAATCCCAAATGCTAGCCTTTTGCATTTTGATCAGTGTCCACAATGGAAGTCTATATTTATTATAATGTCACTGGTAAATGTAAAACGTGAAATTAAATTACCTATGTTTCAGAGTTCGACACTGAGTCTCCAGGAACAACTCAGTGAGCCTCTCAGAGCAACTTCCTACTGAACATCAGTATATGTCAGGGTATTCCAGATACACGTCTTCAACATGCTGTTTTATAAATGAATACTAGTTATGTAATACTTATTTTGGGGTTTGAGGATTAAAAAAATAAAAATATCAGTCTGAAAAGTAGCAAAAGTAACTTAATTTAAAAAATCAAATATTTTGTTAATTTATTCAGATGTGACAGGCATCTAGACTGACTGATTTTTTTTTTTTTTTAACTTTCCAGACCAGATGTTTTGGCACTGGTCTTTGACTGTAAAATGATTTGGATGGGAGGGATAAAATTATCCCTGGGGCTAAATAGCCTAGCTGAACCACAACAACAAAAGCAAAAAAAAAAAAAATGTAAAGCACATGATCTGCAGCAACACACTCTTTTTGCCTAAAAGTGAAAAAAGAAATGTGAGAAAATACATTTTGTTTTATTTTGGATTTTTAAAAAAATAGAGGTTCAATTTCATATTAGGAAAGCCCATTTCTGGTTAACAAATTTTCTGTTTCTAAACATTAAGAATGTTGCAAGTTAGGGGGAAAAAAATGTTTACCCTCTTTGAATTTAATCAAATTTGTTGATGGCAGAAATTAGCATGACTAGTGCTTAGCAGAAAATCAAGATGATTACTCCTAACATGTCCCAGCTTTAAAGAACCCAAAGCATTCATTTTGTATTCCAGCCAAAATAATTTTATAACAATTTGGTTTCTGCCATATTTCAAGGATAAGCAGAATAAGTGGATATATTTTCCTTGTTCAAAGAGGAATCATTTAACCATGAGACAAATTTGGATTCTACTTTAATTTGAGGTATCATCTCCATATTCACAAAAATTCATATATAAAACCATAGACTTGGATGGACAAAGCTGTCTCAGATTGGAAGTCAAAATATTGCTACTATAATTTTCCCATGTTCAACAGAGCATTCCTACTTGTGTTGGGCCACCAAATTGCTAGATAAAATTATATGTGTTTCTATATTTCTTTATAGTCAATCCTAAAACTCAAATATATCCAGCTTTTATAAGCAGGATTTCAAATGAATCCTAGTTCACTCCCAGTTAGTTATAACATTTCACAAAGTCTTTGAACTTAATCACTGATTAAGTTTTAAACTCTAAAAAAGAATGAAAATCACAAAGATACCAATATTATCAAGCTAATCCATACTACCTACCTATTAAAGAAACATTTATTTCTTTCATTACTATTTCCACATGACTCCTACTACCAAAAAAACAGTGCTTATATCTCTATTCTAAATCACTTTTTTAAGATACAATCAGTTTTGTTAGATAGAGCATGTTCTGCTTCGCAGTGGAGACAAAGTTTTCTCAGGTGGCTCAGGGGTAAAGAATCTGCCTGTCAAGCAGGAAACAGGGGTTCAATCCCTGGGTTGGGGAAGATCCCCTGGAGAAGAAAGTGGTAACCCACTCCAGTATTCTTGCCTAGGAAATCCCATGGACAGAGGAGCTTGGCAGGCTATACAGTCCACAGGGTTGCAAACCCTTGGACACAATTTAACAACTAAACAGCAGTCAGGACATGATTTTAGGATGACTTCCCTGGTGACTCAGATGGTAAAGTGTCTTGCTTACAATGCGGGAGATCTGGGTTCCATCCCTGGGTCGGGAAGATCTGCTGGAAAACGAAATAGCAAACCACTCCTGTACTCTTGCCTGGAAAATCCCATGGACGGAGGAGCCTGGTGGGCTACAGTCCATGGGGTCACAAAGAGTCAGAAACGACTGAGCGACTTCACTCACTTCACTTCCATTTTTATGAAGCTTTGTCATTTTGTTTTCAACTAGCTATTAATCTGGCAATAATGGGGTTTTTTTGTTTTTTGAGTTTGTTTAGGGTTTTTTTGGTAGCCTAAGATGAGAAACAAACTTCCTAAGGATTGCCTTTATTAAGTGTCAATTTCCCTGGTTCTTTGCTATAAGGAATAAAGGAAATCTTTGGCTTATTTTTCTATTTTTCTATTTTTCCTCCCAGTGAGCAAGAAGAGAGCTTGTAAAAAACAAATCCCATATAATAAATAAAAGTTTGGGTGACTTGTCATCAGAAATTTGTTTACTCAAATTTCTTTGCTTTACAAGACAAAAGATGACATTTCTGCTATGGCTAGAGGAGCACCCCAGCTGATTTAACTACCATGAGTCCCTACCACCTCATTGGGCTATTGCCTAACATTTGTAATGCCTGGCGTCTTGGCACCATATAATTTCATTATGCTTGATCCTATAGAGAAGCCGGGTGTGCAAGGGCATCAGGATGCCCATAGTAAATCAGCTGTTTCAGTGCATCTAATAATACCCTGGTGCCCAGAAAGTGTTAATTCACTTCACATGAGTGAACAGTCTACTTACAGATAGCAGTTTACCCACCCGGGCTCACCATTAGGGTTGGCCCATTATTAATAAGACTTCAGCCTTTGTTCAGTTTTGTAATGGGCCTTGCCTTGGAGACACCATTTTCAGAGGTATTGCTTTCTGGTTTGGCACATGGATATCAAAATCTATTTTTTTTAACCAAGTATAGAATAAGAACACATTTCAATGAGAACATTCATTTATAACACAAGGCAAATTTACAATAAGTTCTTGGGTTGCTTCTGATTCTTTTCCAAGATTCCTCAGGCATTTCTAGTAAATGACACCTGGGGAAAGAATAGGCCCAACATGCTATACTCTCCTCTGAATACTGTATACAAACTCACACAAAGAAAAAACTACTGGGCTTTAATTGCTTGTTAATAAGTTTTTTTAATTGACCTACTCTAGTTTGGTGTATTCTGTGTTATCTTTTGCTTGTTTTATCCAGAGTCCATGCTGTGATATTGCCTCAATGAACCAAAAACACAGCCTGGATATGTGTAAACTAAAACAGTTGGCATTTCCCTCTCCTGAGGATTTTTGTTCTTTGCAAAGCTAGTAAGAGATTTTTGAAAAAGACACTGGGAAAAATCAAAGTTAAAAATAAGAAAACTTTCATTACCATAGATTACTTCACATTTTTGCAAACATCACATTTCCTCAATTACATGATTAACATATTTTACATCTACATTTTAACAAGGATACTTATATTCAAAGCCACAGTACCCTACAATATTTTGAATCATCAATAAGTTTTTAGCCTGTTTTGTTAGTATTTTAAAGAAAATTAGATTTTTCTCAAAAGCAGGCTTTCAAGTCAATAGGTTACAACAGTATTAACATACAAATTCTTTCATGGGTTTTAAACTTAGAAAAATGGCATTTTCTGTCCACCCCAATTAGAGAAGCTATTTTGTATAATAGAGTACTCTGCCAGGTAATGTACCGTATTTTCTATTTGAATTTGCACCATATTTTATCTACTTGCATATAACTGTGAATGTATCTGCAGCAAACACTCATTCTTTGGGAGATGTATTTCCAAGAACAGTATAATATGGGGAAAATGCAAAATCTGTCTGAGATGGGGAAGATGCCCAACTGTGAGGAACGTGAGAATGGAAATATATGAGGTGTGACAATAAAGTAATAAAACTAATTTCCTTGTGTGGTTCATAAACTAGCTCTAAAGTCACTCCCATGAATGGAGTTCCAAAAATGCTCTGAGCAGTGGCAAACCTACAAAATCAGCTCATCAGATTGCCAATTCCAGTGCTGAAAGGTATAGCACACTTTGGGGCATTAACATTTCTCTGTGTTTAAAAAAAATATATCCCCTTACAAGCCTTACTTTATAAAGTTTATGTATGTAATCTTATTGAAATTCTATGACAAACTTCTTATGAATTTCTTTGAGATACCTGACAAAGCTTTAAATCTCCAAATATTTTCCACATAAGTAATCACATTGTTCATAGCATGTTATAGCATATTCTGATGAGGCGAGTGTATCTAACCTGAATATAAGGAGTATGAATAATTTGTTTTCTATGAAAAAAATTAAGAAACTTAAGAAGGAAATGTAGAAGAATCCATCAAGAAGTATCAGGGGTCCAAGGAGGAGCCCAACATGCAAGGTTTTCCAAAGAGAAGTACAAATGAGTAAAATAATATTTCTCTTCCTGATAACTATGCTCTGAAGTGACTTCAAATAGATTGTATATTAAAATTTTAAAGTATTATTTCACTGCTCCTTTGAATTTGTGGAACTAAACTTTAACACTTAATTGATACTGATCTGACTAAGCAGGGAGGTAAGTATCACACTTTTAATCATGCAGAAGGGGTACTTCATTCACATTTTTTACACTTGATAAATTCACATTTTTTACATTTGATAAAATTATGAAATTGCTTCTTTGCCTGAAGATGAATTTTCTTCTACATCTTTTACGTTAATCGCTAATAACTCCAGATTACTGGAGTGGATTGCCATTTCCTCCTCTAGAGGGTCTTCCCAACCCAGGGAATCAAGCCCACATCTCTTGTGTCTCCTACATTGGCAGGCAGATTCTTTACCACTGAGCCACCTGGGATCCTAATAATCTTGTTTCTTTCTTGTCTAGTACACTCTGTTCATCTAGACACTCTGTTCACTAGTTTAGATGTAAGAGGCATTTATTTATAACCTTCATAGATACACTACAGGCTAACAAAAGCCCTATTTTTATTTCATTGTCACTTATATTTCACCCCATAACTAATAATAAACACTGAGAATTTCTTTGACTTAGTGCCCTGGAACGAATTTTTTAAATGTTAAACAAACTTGAAATATGCCCTTGAAAAATGCCTGGAGCCTCAGAAAAACATATGATGCAACAATACTGGAAAAGAAATCAGAAAGTACTATCAGGTGGTAAAGGCTTCCCTTTAGCCCCTATTACTCTTTCACTGTATGGCTTTGAGGTATGGCTTCCTCTTCCCCCAGTGACTATGGCCTCTTTTGTTGCTGAATGCTGTGCTCCCTGCGTTCCTCATACCTGTGTGAGCCCTACTCAGACGATTATTTTTGTTGCTGTCTATGGATTGAACTCTGACTCTACACAACTCAGTTGTGACAGCTCAGCAAAAGGGTCCTGGTTTCTTCTCTTGACAAATTTAGACCTTGGGGCAGTGGAAATTGATGTGTATTTATCAATTCCTGTTGCCCTAGTCTACTTCCTGTAACTGCTCCTTAATAAATTAACATTAATTAGTACTTGAAACATATTCCCAGTCCCTAAAAGTAAAATATTATAATTAGAGTTAAGTAGGATCTTGAACCATTTGCTTTCTCTATTTGTAGCACAATCGAATGTAGTATTTTTCTATCAAAAATGATACATAGCAAAATTATTTTAACTCAATAAAATGAGGGAGCTGCATGCTGCTAATGAGCATCATAAAAAGGGGAGCTTCAGAAGCATAATGATGACAAAAATTTTAATGAACAATCCCAAGGTAGAAGATCACAAATTAAGGCATACACTGCATATCCCTTAAAACTGACTGGAATATGCAATACTGTACATGGCTTTGGGAGAAGAAAAGCCAAGAAAACAAATCACACGCAATTTTGGTAACTTTTTGGTTTCTATACCATGAATATTAAATAGTCTCACAAATATATATATTTTCATTTTAAAGTTTCTTGCAAGATACTATATGTTTGATGATTTGGGTGTGGATTGGTTTATTTACCTGTGGAAGAATAGCCTGAAGCAAGGGAGAGGTTTTTTCCCAACAAAATATTCTCTAGTTAAAGCATAATTATCCACATTTAATGGGACACCACCAGTTCTTCTGCTTTTCAAATTCTTTCCTGATCTCGTGGATCCCAGACTTTAGACTTCAGAACAACTCAGGCCTATCTCAGTTTAGTGTTGATTCCTTCACCTCACTGTTATATTCTTATGCACATAACCTTATATTACTAGATTCTAAACTTTTTCAAAGCAGGAAATTTGTTTCTAAGAATTCTTTGCATCTTGACCATGGCACCTTCTAGTTGAATGGTCAATATGTAACCAGCACTATCTCTTCTTTGGGCAATGTTCGACCTATTAGATGAAACTCGCTTTCTGTTTTGAAAGACGATGAAGATAAGGAGTAATTTAAATTGAATTTGGTTACTTAATGAAGAATCCATACTTGGAGTTCCAGGACCAATGAAGCTTGCCATTTGAGAGATCACAGTCCACATCACCTGAATCCACCTTCCTCGTGGCTATTTGGTAGAAAGAAACTAAAGCTGTTACAGATGAAAACTAACAGAAACTAGCAAGTGTAACACAGGCTTTTTGCCATCCCAGCAAGCAGTGCATATTGTTGTCCTATTGTCATAATGACATGCAGTTTATAATAAGTTTGTAGCACCTATTCCCTATGAAGCATTCCAAAATGAGCTCTCTGCATTTAGCTGCCATGGTCAGACCCTCAGCTTGCATCCAAGTTAGCTTTCCTACATCTTTGTTTTGTAAGTGAAAAGACAATGGGCCATAAAGAGACTCATTCTCATTCAAAAACACTTAGATACAAATTTTTGAAATTTAAGTTGCTCTTTGGTTACTAGCTTCACATAGGGTTTGTTAGATTTATATTCCATATCTACAAGTCTTAAAGAAAGTAGAAAGAAGGAGCATTCTCCAGATCACCTATGATTCATTGATTTCTTTCTTTAAAGTAGTTATTGAACATAGAGTATGTTCCAGAAACACTGCTAAATCTGGGGAGATAACTGAAAACAAGGCATTCAACAGGGCTACCAACAAAATTCAAATTTTAACAAGTAGATGTATCTTGGCCTTGAGAAAATAAAAAACATCTTCTGAGGCAATAACACACGCAAAACAATTAGATAAGATACTATGAGTTAAGCTAACTACAGTAGACAATTTTGAAGCTAAACAGAATTGATATTAGACTATGAGATTATGAAGTTTAGCTCAGAGAAAATACCTGGTCATAGTACTTTACGGTATAACCAGTACTAAATTTTTGGTTTTTGATAGATTGCATTATTTCATGGGATGGGACAAGAACAAGGCCAAAACCCAGAATAATATCAACTCAAATCCATTTCAGTCATACACGCATTTCATTCTCCGTTTTCTACTTCCTCTTCTGAATTACTCCAGCATTCTGCCTTTACTTAAAAAAAATAAATCACAGACAAAACAAAGAAACTAAGAATGGTTTTACTAACAGTAGCACAAATCAAGAGGGCATGTCCCATGAATTCTGTCAGACTTGGAGATTTATTTGACTTTTTTTCCTTTACACTTGTTGAAAGAAAGAAAATATAAATATAACATCTCTCAAAGAAGAAATTCCAAACTTAAAAAACAAAGTGAGAAGAAAAAAGCTACCTTTCTCCTCACTGAATCACAAGTTGAAAACAATTCTAGGAAATAGTCTCCCAAACATTGCTCAAGAAAATTATTAACCAACTTAAATATAGCTTGCTGCTATCCACAGTCACTCCTTACAAATCACCAGTTCGCATCTGTAGAAAGTCATTGGAGGCGCCCTGACCACTTCTCAGAAAAACTTTTCTGTATATCTATATTTTAAGTCAGAGCATTCCAACCACACACCCAAATTTAAGGCAAATACATTACCCAGATTCATGTGAAGTAATAAGACAAAGCAGAACCAGAACACTGATTTGATAAATATGTATTTACAAACTACAATTTATCACACAAGAGTCTAACTGTATACCTCCTTAAAATTTCATTAAGTGTAAACAATACCTAGGTCAGAAAATTTTATAGAAGGGTATAATTACATTCACAACTTTAAAAGAAATGGTAAACTGAATAATCTTGTTGACAAAATTTCATGAGTGTTTCTTCCCTTTTTATGGGTACTTTTTTATTGTGGCATAAAATGCATAAAATTTGCCATCTTAACAGTTTTAAGTATAACTACCTGCATATTGTTGTACAACAGATCCCTGGAATTTTTCATCTTGCAAAACTGAAACACTCTGTCCATTGATCAACAACTCCCTTTATCCCCTGTCCTCAAGCTCTGGCAATTTTCAAAGTTTTTGATGATCTAGTGGATGTTGGCAATTTGATCTCTGGTTCCTCTGCCTTTTCTAAAACCAGCTTGAATATCTGGAGGTTCACAGTTCACAAATTGTTGAAACCTGGCTTGGAGAATTTTGAGAATTACTTTACTGGCATGTGAGATGAGTGCAATTGTGCAGTAGTTTGAGCATTCTTTGGCATTGCCTTTCTTTGGGATTGGAATGAAAACTGGCCTTTTCCAGTCCTGTGGCCACTGCTGAGTCTTCCATATTTGCTGACATATTGAGTGCAGCACTTTCATAGCATCAGCTTTCAGGATTTGAAATAGCTCAACTGGAATTCCATCATCTCCACTAGCTTTGTTCATAGTGATGCTTTCTAATGCCTACTTGACTTCACATTACAGGATGTCTGGCTCTAGGTGGATGATCACACCATTATGATTATCATGGTGATGAAGTTCTTTTTTGTGCAGTTGTTTTGTGTATTCTTGCCACCTATGCTTAATATCTTCTGCTTCTGTTAGCCCCTACAATTTCTGTCCATTATTGAGCCCATCTTTGCATGAAATGTTCCCTTGGTATCTCTAATTTTCTTGAAGAGATCTCTAGTCTTCCCCATTCTATTGCTTTCCTTTATTTCTTTGCATTGATCACTGAAAAAGGCTTTATTATCTCTCATTGCTATTCTTTGGAACTCTCCATTCAAATGGGTATATCTTTCCTTTTCTCCTTTGCTTTTCACTTCTTTTCTTTTCACAGCTGCTTGTAAGGCCTCTTTAGACAGCCATTTTGTTTTTTTGCATTTCTTTTTCTTGGGGATGGTCTTGATCCCTGTCTCCTGTACGATGTCATGAACCTCTGTCTATAGTTCATCAGGCACTCTGTCTATCAGACCTAGTCCCTTAAATCTATTTCTCACTTCTACTGTATAATCATAAGGGATTTGATTTAGGTCATATATGAAAGGTCTAGTAGTTTTCCCCACTTTTTTCAATTTAAGTCTGAATTTGGTAATAAGAAGTTCATGATCTGAGCCACAGTAAGCTCCTGGTCTTGTTTTTGCTGACTGTATAGAGCTTCTCCATCTTTGGCTGCAAGGAATATAATCAATCTGATTTTGGTGTTGGCCATCTGGTGATGTCCATGTGTAGAGACTTTTCTTGTGTTGTTGGAAGACAGTGTTTGCTATGACCAGTGTGTTCTCTTGGCAAAACTCTATTAGCCTTTGCCTTGCTTCATTCTGTACTCCAAGGCCAAATTTACATGTGAAAAAGTTGGCTTAGAGCTCAACATTCAGAAAACTAAGATCATGACATTTGGTCCCATCACTTCATGGCAAATATATGGGGAAACAGTGGAAACAGTGGCTGACTTTATTTTGGGGGGCTCCAAAATCACTGCAGATGGTGATTGCAGCCATGAAATTAAAAGACATTTACTCCTTGGAAGGAAAGTTATGACCAAGCCACACAGCACATTAAAAAGCAGAGACATTACTTTGTCAACAAAAGTCCATCTAGTCCAGGCTATGGTTTTTCCAGTAGTCATGTAAGGATGACTGGTGGCTCAGACGATAAAGCATCTGCCTGCAATACTGGAGACCTGGGTTCAGTCCCTGGGTGGGGAAGATCCCCTGGAGAAGGAAATGGAAACCCACTCCAGTACTCTTGCCTAGAAAATTCCATGGACGGAGGAGCCTGGTAGGCCCCAGTCCATGGGGTCACAAAGAGTCGGACACGACTGAGCGAATTCACTTTCTTGTGTGGATGTGAGAGTTGGACCATAAAGAAAGCTGAGCACCAAAAAATTGATGCTTTTGAACTGTGGTGTTGGAGAAGACTCTTGGGAGTTTTGTGGACTGCAAGAAGATCCAACCAGTCCATCCTAAAAGAGATCAGTTCTGGGTGTTCGTTGGAAGAACTGATATTGAAGCTGAAATTCCAATACTTTGGCCACATGATACAAAGAGCTGACTCATTTGAAAATGATCCCACCCTGATGCTGGGAAAGACTGAGGGTGGGAGGACAGAGGATGAGATGGCTGGATGGCATCATCGACTCAATGGACAAGAGTTTGTGTAAACTCCGAGAGTTGGTGATGGACAGGGAGGCCTGGCATGCTGCGGTTCATGGGGTCCAAAGAGTCAGACATGACTGAGCGACTGAATTGAACTGAACTGAAATATTCCACCCCATGAAAATGGGATAGGGATCTATTTTTATTATCTTGTATAATTTCAGAAATGTTTTGTATTTTTTGGAGCATAAGTTTTTCACATTTTAGTCAAATTTATTCCTAAGTGTTAACATTTTATTATTTTTGATTTGCTTGTAAATGCATTGTTTTTATTAATTTTCTTTTCAGACTGTTCATTTTTATTGTCTAAGAAACAACTGATTTTTGCATGTTGATTTTGCATCCTTCCATTTCACTGAAATTATTGATTCATTTCAAGTTATTTTTTTAACCAATTCTTTGGGATTTTCTATATACAAGAATTTGTGTTGTTGTTCAGTCACTAAGTCATATCTGAATCTTTGCAGCCTCATGGATTTTAGCCCGTCAGGCTCCTTTGTCCTCTGTTAACTCATGGAGTTTGTTCAAATTCATATCCATTGAGTTGATGATGCTATCTAACCATCTTGTCCTCTCCTGCCCCTTCTCTTTTTGCCTTCAGTCTTTCCCAGCATCAGCATACATCAGCAAAAATGATTATATCAGCATACAGAATTATATCATCATCAGATAATGGCAGTCTTAGATCTTCCTTTACAATGTAGATGCTTTTTCTTATTTTTCTTGCCTAATTAGTCTGGCATGGATTTCCAGTACTACATTGACTAGAAATGATAAGAGTAGACGTCCTTGGCTTGTTCATGATTTTAGAGGAAGATATTTCAGTTTTTAACCATTGAGTTTGTCACCTATGGGCTTTTTATATATGATTTTTATGTCAATTTAATTTCTTATGTTTCTAGTTTGTTGAGTGCTTTTACTATAAATGAATGTTGAATTTGTCAAATACTTGTCCTTCATTAATTAAGATGAACATGTGATTTTATTCTTCATTCTTTAATATGGCACATTACAGTGATGATTTTCATATCCCAAATCATTCTACATTCCAGGAAAAAAACCCACTTTGTCACGGTGTATAATATTTTCAATGCATTGTTGAATTTGACTAGCTAGTATACTGATGGGGATTTTTGCATCTATGTTCATTGGAGATACCAGCCTGCAATTTTCTTTTCTTATAGTATCTCTGATTTAGTATCAGAATAATGCTGGGTTCATAGGAAAGAGTTTGAAAGTGTTCCCTCTTAATTTTTTCAGAGTAATTTGAGAAATATTTATGTTAATTATTATTTAAATGTTTGGTAGAATACATCAGTGAAGCCATCTATTCCTGGGTTTTTCCTCATCAGGAGGCTTTTTTATTACTAATTCAATCTCTTTCTGGTTATAGTTCTGTTTTGATTTTGTATTTCTTCATGATTCAGTCTTGCTGGGATAGGTTTAATTTAATTTTTGTTCTTTTCTTAGTTCCTTGAAGTCTAAAGTTAGATGTTCATTTGTGATTTTTTAAATGTAGGCATTTATTGCTATACATTCCCTTCTTAATTCTGCTTTTGCCGTATTCTGTAGGGTTTCATATGTTGTGCCTCTATTTTCATTTATCTCAAAACATTTATTTCCATTGTGTTTTCCTCTTTTATTCATTAGTTTATCAAGAATGTGTTTAAGTTTTCCCATATTTGTGCACTTTCCATTTTTCTTTCACTATTGATTTTTAGTTTTATTCCATTGTGGTCAGAAAAGGTATTTTGTGTGACTTAAATCTTCCTAAATTTGGTAATACTTGTCTTATCTCCCAGTTTGTGACTTATCTTGGAAAATGTTCTGTGTGTATTTGAGAAGAGCACTGCTATGAAACGAAGTTTTCCATATATGTCTCTTAGGGACAATTGGTCTACACTTGTTTAAGCTCTCTGTTTCTGCATTGATTTTCTGTTCCTTACATCCATAATTAAAAGTTAGACATTGCAGTTTCCTATTGTTGTCTTCCTGTCTGCTAAATTCTATCAATATCTACTTCATATATTTGGGTACTCTGCTATTAGGTGCATCTATATTTATAAATATTATATTTTCCTGGTGAATTGATCTTTTGATTATTATACAATGTCCTTCATTGTCTTTTGTAACAGTTCTTGACTTAAAATCTCATAGTCTGATATACATATGGCCACCCTGCTCTCCTTCACAGCCTATCATCTATCTTTTCACTTTCAGACTATGTGTCCTTATACCTAAAATGAGTCTCTCTATATATTAAACAATTAATAACATATCTTAAGGGAGAAATAGATAGTAATACAACAATTGTGGGGGACCTCAATATATCACTGTCAGCAATAGCTAGATCATCCAGACAGAAATTCCACAAAGGAAATGTTGGACCTGAGCCAGACCTTAGAACAGATTACCTTAATAGACATACAGAATATTCCATCCAACAGCAGCAGAATACACATTCTTTCCAAGTTTAATGGAACATTCGGTAGGATAGATCACATGATAGGCTATAAGACAAATCTTTGAAAATGTTTCTGACCACAAGAGTGTCAAATTAGAAAGTAACAAGAGAAAAGTAAAAAGATATACAGCTACATGAAAACTAAACATATTTCTAGACAGTCATTGAGCAAGAAAAAAACAAAAAGTAAATAAAAATTATCTTTAAAATATCATTTAAAAAACAACATATCAAACATTGTGGGATGCAGCAAAAGGAGTTCTGAGAAAAAGTCTATAGCAATAAGCATATATTGAAAAATTAGAAAGTACTCAAGTAATCTAAATTTACACATTAAGGATCTATGGGGAACAAACAAAAAGAATGAAATAATAAGGATGAGAGATGAAACAAATAAAATGGAGACCAAAAAACCAGAAAGTATCAATAAAACTAAAAGCAATTTCTTCAAATGGTAAAATTGACAAACCTTTAGCTAGACTAAAAAAAAGTTCAAATAAATAAAATTAGAAATGAAAAATTGGATAACTGATGATATAGAAATACATAGAATCACAAGAGACTACTAAGAACAATTGCATATCAACAGAATTCATAACCTGAAGAAATGAACAAATTTCTAGATATAGACAACCTCCCAAGAATGAATCAAGAAGAAATAGAAAGTCAGAGCAGACCAATAACAACTAAAGAAATTGAAGCAGTGGTCAGAAAACTCCAGGACCAGATGGCTTCTCTGGGGCATTCTACAAAAAATTTAAATAAAATGTAGCACTAATTATCAAACTCAAGTTATCTAGAAGGCGGGAACACTTCACAATTAATTCTATAAGGCCAGAATAACTTTGGTAACAAATGAAGATAAGGATACTACAAGAAAACTATAGATCAATGTTTCAGATGAATGTATATGTAAATATTCCCAGCAAAATATTAGTGAATCAAGATTAAAAACACATTAAAAGAATTATACACCAGGATTAAGTGGGAATCATCTCTGAGGTGTCAAGATGGTTCAAAATATGCAAATCAATAATTGTAATACATAACATCAATAAAATTAAAGGTAAAAATCACATGATTTTATCTCAATAAGTGCATAAAAACCATTCAACAAAATATCCTTTCTTGATTTAAAAAAATATCTTAACAGACTGGGTTTAGAAGGAGCCATAACTCAACATCATAAAGTCCATACACAACAAACCCATATCTAATATTTTACTCAAGTTAAAGAAATGGAAAGTCTTTCCTCTAAGATTAGGAACAAAGCAAGGATTCCACACTCAACACTCCTTTCCAGCATTCCATTATACTGGAAGTCCTAACTAGAGCAATTAGGCCACGCAAATAAATAAAAGGTGCGTAAATTAGAAAGGAAGAAATAAAATTATTGTTATTCGCTAGTGAGGTGATATAATCTTATATATAAAACAACCCCAAAGAATCAATTAAAAAACTGTTGAATTAATCAACAATTTTAATAAAATGACAAGATATAGAATTAACAAACAGAAATTAATTGCTTTCCTTTACACTAATGATGAAAAATCTGAAGAAGAAATAAAGCAAGCTGTCCCATTTATAATAGCACCAAAACCAATACTTAGAAACAAATTTAACCAAAGAAGTGAAAAATCTGTACAAGAAAACTATAAAACCTTTCTGAGAGCAATAGGAGAAAAGAGACAAATGGAAAGAAAACCTGTGTTTGTGGATCAGAAGAATTAATATTGTTAAAATTTCCATCCTGCCCAAAGTCATCTACACATTCAATGCAATTCTCATCAAAATACCAAGGTATTCTTTACAGTAATAGAGAAAATACTCTTAAAATTTGTGTGGACATATCAATGACCTGGAATAACCCAAGAAACAGTGAGAAAAAAAAGAATAAACCCAGATATATCATACTTTCAGACTACAAACAGCACCACATAGCCATAGCAATAAAAACAGTATGGTACTAACATAAAAATAGACACATTGACCAATGGAATAGAAAATAAGGCTCAGAATGAAACCCACACATATACAGTCAACTAATAATTGAAAAAGGAGCAAGAAATCAAGTCATCAGGACAGTATGGTACTGGCACAAACACAGAAATATAGATCAATGGAACAAAATAGAAAGTCCAGAGATAAATCCACGTACCTATGGACACCTTATCTTTGACAAAGAAAGCAAGAATATATAATGGAGGAAAGACAATCTCTTTAACAAGTGGTACTGGGAAAACTGGTCAACCACTTGTAAAAGAATGAAACTAGAACACTTTCTAACACCATACACAAAATTAACTCAAAATGGATTAAAGATCTAAATGTAAGACCAGAAACTATAAAACTCCTAGAGGAAAACATAGGCAAAACACTCTCTGACATAAACCATAGCGGGATCCTCTATGATCCATCTCCCAGAATATTGGAAATAAAAGCAAAAGTAAACAAATGGGACCTAGTTAAAATTAAAAGCTTCTGCACAACAAAGTAAACTATAAGCAAGGTGAAAATACAGCCTTCAGAATGGGAGAAAATAATAGCAAACAAAGAAACTGACAAAGAATTAATCTCTAAAATATACAAGAAACTCCTGCAGCTCAATTCCAGAAAAATAAATGGCTCAATTAAAAAATGGGCCAAAGAACTAAACAGACATTTCTCCAAAGAAGACATACAGATGGCTAACAAACACATGAAAAGATGCTCAACATCACTAATTATCAGAGAAATGCAACCGCAATGAGGCACCATTTCACACCAGTCAGAATGGCTGCTATCCAAAAATCTGTAAGCAATAAATGCTGGAGAGGGTGTGGAGAAAAGGGAGCCCTCTTACACTGTTGGTGGGAATGCAAACTAGTACAGCCACTATGGAAAACAGTGTGGAGATTCCTTAAAAAACTGGAAATAGAACTGCCATATGACCCAGCAATCCCACTGCTGGGCATACATACCGAGGAAACCAGAATTGAAAGAGACACATGTACTCCAGTGTTCATCACAGCACTGTTTATAATAGCCAGGAAATGGAAGCAACCTAGATGTCCATCAGCAGACAAATGGATAAGAAAGCTGTGGTACATATACACAATGGAATATTATTCAGCCATTAAAAAGAAAACATTTGAATCAGTTCTAATGAGATGGATGAAACTGGAGCCTATCATACAGAGTGAAGTAAGCCAGAAAGAAAAACACCAATACAGTATACTAACACATATATATGCAATTTAGAAAGATGGTAACGTTAACCCTATATGTAAGACAGCAAAAGAGATGCAGATGTATAGAACAGTCTTTTGGACTCTGTGGGAGAAGGCGAGGGTGGGATGATTTGGGACAATGGCATTGAAACATGTATATTATCATATGTGAAACGAATCGCCAGCCCAGGTTCTATACATGAGACAGGGTGCTTAGGGCTGGTGCACTGGGATGACCTAGAGATATGGGATGGGAGGGAAGTGGGAGTGAGTTTTGGATGGGGAACACATGTACACCCAAGGCAGATTCATGTCAATGTATGGCAAAACCAATACAATATTGTAAAGTAAAAAAAAAAAAAAAGCAATGGGAAAAGAATAGTGCCTTCAACAAATATTGCTGGAAAAACTGGAGAAATGAATGCAGAATAATGAAACTGAACCACTATATTACACCACTCACAAAATTAAGTGAAAATGGATCAAATATTTAAACATGAGACCCAATACCTTAAAACTAAAACTCCAAGAAGAAACATAGGGGAAAATCTCATCAATATTGGTCTAGACAATAATTTGGGAAACAGGATGCCAAAAACACAAACTACAACAATAATGTCAATTTCTAAAAAAGCTCTATCTAACTCAAAAGTGTCTGTACAGAACAAGAAACAACTATCAAAATAAAAAGAGAAAGTTCACATTGGAGAAAAATTTTGAGAACCACATATTTGATAAGGTGTTAATATCCAAAATATATAAAGAATTTTATCAACTCAATAACAAAAAAAATTATGATTAAAAAAATGAGAATAACTAAATAGACATTTCTTCAAAGAGGACATCAAAATGATCAACAGAAACATACAAAAATGCTCAACATCACTAATCATCAGGGAAATGTAAATCAAAACCACAATGAAATATCACCTCATGTATGTTAGGCTGGCTACTATGAAGAAGACAGGAGACAAGAGCACTGAACAAGACCAGTAAAAAAGGAACATTTATATATTGTTGGTGGGAATGTAAATTGGTCCAACCACTGTGGAAAAGTATGTGCTGCTGCTGCCAAGTCGCTTCAGCCATGTTCAACTCTGTACGACCCCATAGATGGCAGCCCACCAGGTTCCCACATCCCTGGGATTCTCCAGGCAAGAACACTGGAGTGGGTTACCATTTCCTCCTCCAATGCAAGAAAGGAAAATTGAAGGTGAAGTCGCTCAGTCCTGTCTGACTCTTATCGACCCCATGGACTGCAACCTACCAGGCTCCTCCGTCCATGGGATTTTCCAGGTGAGAGTACTGGAGTGGGCTGCCACTGTCTTCTCCAGAAAATTACGGAGAGTCCTCAAAAAATTAAAATTAGATCTACCATATGATCCAGCAATTCCACTTCTCCATATATGACCAAAGGAAACAAAAGCAGGATTTCAAGTTGTTATAGGTACTCTCATATTTATTGCAGCATTATTAACATATATAAAGTAAGATCAAAGTAACCACACTATATCTTAAACAAGGTATATGTCAAATTTATTCAACAAAATTTTTTTAATTTCAAAAAATGAATGATGTAATATACCCCAAACCATTGAACTGTACACTTTAAATTGGTTAATTATATGTACATGAATTATATCCCAATATAGCTGTTAAATTTTTCAAGAAGTTAAATAAGTCTCATAAAGTCAACATATAGTTTCATTTTGATTTTTATCTAATTAGCTACTCTACTCAGTCTTTTGATGGAGGACTTCAATTCATTTACATTTCAAGTAATTACTGATAAGGAAGGACTTGCTTATTGTCATTTTGTTGTTTTCTGAATGTCTTCTAGTTACTATGTCCCTCTTTTCCTCTTGCTGCCTTATTTTGTTTCACTGATGTTTGTGTGGTTGTAGTAAAGTGCTTTGATATCCTTTTCATTTTCTTTTGTATACATTCTATAGATATTTCTTTATGGTTATCATGGAGATTATATAAAACATTTATAGTAATAAGGACTCTATTACATTTCTGGAATAAGAATATATTTTAAACTGATAATAGCTTAACCAGTTTCATAAAAATCTCTGCTTATATCCTCCCTTTATATTATGTTTCACAAATTACATAATTTTATATTTGTGTCCATTATTGATTTTATAACTATAGTACTGTTTATGCTTTTATATTTTAAATTCTAGATCAGAATTAAAAGTGACTTATGCACCACTATTATATACATTCTGTATTATGTATCTGTATATTACATAGATTCTGTATTACATAGATTCTGTATTTGTCTATACATTTATCTTCTCCAAGAAGCTGTATATTTTCATCTGCCTTTGTTTTCCTGTGTTGCATCCTTTAGTTTCAACTTAAGGGACTCCCTTTAGCATTTCCTATACAGCAAATTTGAAAGTGAAAGTTGCTCAGTTGTGTCTGACTCTTGGCGACCTCTACAGTCCATCGAATTCCCCAGGCCAGAAAACAAGTGGGTAGCCATTTCCTTCTCCAGGGGATCTTCCCAACCCAGGGATCGAACGCAGGTCTCCCATATTGCAATCCCATATTGCAGGCAGATTCTTTACCAGCTAAGCCACCAGAGAAGCCCAAGAATACTGGAGTGGGTAGGCTGTCCCTTCTCCAGAGGATCTTCCTGACTCAGGAATCAAACCAGGGTCTCCTGCATTGCAGGTGTATTCTTTACCAGCTGAGATACCAGGGAAGCATGTAAAGCAAGTTTAGCGGTTATGAACTCTCACAGTGTTTATCTTGGAAAGTCTTTATTTCTTCTTATAATTTAAAGATAGTTGTGCTTGATATAATATTCTTATTTGGCAATTTTTCTGTCAGAAGTTCAAACATATCACACTGCCTTCTGACTTACAGGTTTCTGTTGAAAAATTTGATGATTCTTTTATGGTCACTGTCTTGTATATAACAGGTCAATTTTTTGTTGCTGTTGCTTCAAAATTCTGTTCATTTTTATCAATGTGGTTATATCAGTGTAGATTTCTCTAAATTCCTATTTAGAATATTTTTAACTTTGTGAATCTGAGTGTCCATTTCCTTCTCCAGATTTTGGAAGTTTTCAGCCATAAATTTTTTTTGTAATTTTATATATTTATTTTTGGCTGTAGTGGGGCTTCATTGCTATGCAAGCTTTTCTCTAGTTGTGGAGAATGTGGACTGCTCTTTAATCGTGGCACATAGGCGTCTCATTGAGGTGGCTTCTCTTGTTGCAGAGCACAGGCTCTCGGGCATGTGAACTCAGTATTTGTGGCTCCTAGGCACTAGAGCACCGGCTCAATAGTTGTGGTGCATGGGCTCAGTTACTCCACAGCATGTGGGACCTTTCTGGATTAGGGATTGAATCCATGTCTCCTGTGTTGGCAAGAGGATTTTTTACCACTGAGCCAGAATGGAAGCCCCCAGCCATAATTTTTTTAAAAACATATTGTCTGCTCTTTTCTCTCTCTTCTTCTTCTGGAACTCCTACAGTGTGTATTTTGGTCACTTGATAGTGTCCCATAAGTCTCTTAGTCTTTCTACATCAATATTCATTCTTTTTGTTCCTTTGACTCAATAATTTCCAATGACTTGTCTTTGAGTTTGCTGATTCTTATGCTTGATTATGTCTACAGTAAAACTCCTTTGCAAAATTTCTCAGTTCGGTTATTATATTCAACTCCAGAATCTGTCTGGTTCTGTTTTGTTTCTCTTTGTTGACATTTTCATTTGGTTCATGCATCATTTTCCTAATTTTGATTAGTTAATTATCTGTGTTCTCTTGTAGCACATTGAGATTCTTTAAGAAGAGTATTTTAAATTCTTTGTCAGGTAATTCAAAGAACTTCACTTCTTTAGAGTCAATTTCTGGAGATTTATGTTGATATATTTATTGGGCCATGTTTCCCTGATTCTTTGTATGTCTCGTCATTTTTTTTTTTTTCTCCCCTTGCTGGAATGTATACATTAGAAAAAAGAGCCACCTCTCCCAATATTTATGAACTGGGTACCTACAGGAGAAAACCTGCACTAATCAGTGTAAAGTTTTCGTGGGCCTCTCTAAGCTTTTCTGGGGAAGTTCCTTTCTTGGTCTATGCACATAATTTCCCAGTTGGATGGGTTTGTGTTTCCTGTCAGGAGCTTATGATCTTTTGCTCCCTCTTGTGTCTATCTTCAGTAATGCAATTTCTCTGTCACTGCAATTATTCCCCTTTCTTTTGTTTTCAAGAAGTCCCCTAGGCATTTATGATATGCCAGTTTCATCAATGCTGGGAGTCAGATGAAACAGACATCAGTCCCTTGGGACACTCTCCAAAAAGTAAGAATTTTGGACGTACATTCCACTCTTCTCTTTCCCTAAGGGGAAGCTGGAAGTTGGTCATTTATCCCTGATCACACTAAACTGTTGGCTTGGAGGAAGAGATTCAGTGAGTGAAATGAAATAACTTACTCATCACAATATGGCTGTTCTTGGCTTTGAGTTTGTCTGGAGCACAACGACTTCTTAGTTTCTGGGATTCTCAAGAAGGTTTGAAAGTCAAAGTGTTAATCACTCAGTCATGTCCAACTCTTTGCAACCCCATGGACTGTAGCCTACCAGCCTTTCTATCCATGGAATTCTCCTAGCAAGACTACTCGAGTGGGTTGCCATTTACTTCTACAGGTGATCATACTGACCCAGGGATTGAACCCGGGTCTCCTGCATTTCAGGCAAAATCTTTACCACCTGAGCCACCAGGGAAGCCCTCATAAAGGCTTGAAGTGAAGTGAATGTCACTCAGTCATGTCCAACTCTTTGAGATCCTATGGACTGTAGCCTGTCAGACTTCTTTGCCCATGGAATTTCCCAGCCAGTATACTGGAGTGGGTAGCTGTTCCCTTTTCCAGGGGATCTTCCCAACCCAGGGATCAAACACAGGTCTCCCATATTGCAGGCAGATTCTTTACTGTCTGAGCCACCAGGCTTACTGGACCATCAATTTTTGTTAAGCCATTGTCTCTCTTGAGAAATCAGACCTAGGCTTCCTATTCTGCCATTTTGCTATCATCATCATTATCAGAAGCATTTAATTTCATTTATTTATTTGACAACCTTTATAAAGTATCCTCTACATGTTAGTTTTTGGTTAAGTGCCAGGAATGCAATGATAAATAATACAATGCTCAAGTTTTCATTATTGAAATTTCATTATTTTCTAAATATTTGCCCAAAATTTTGATTCCAGAATGATAAATTTTTACACATATTTTTATTAATTTACTTTTCATTGTTTTTCTCACCTTTATGGAGGTATATTTTAAAGTGTGTTCCTTTGATATGCCTTAATTTATTACCCATTGTTCATTGCTTATCAAAGCTGAAATTTATAAAAATATTTATAATTCATATTAAAATATAAAATATAGTATATTTAAGTGATTTTATACAACTTATAATAATTGAACCAGTTTTACACGTTATATCATGTAAACAAAACTCAGAAATAATATCACAGTAGTGATCTGTAGAGAGAAAATTCGTATTTTATCTGAATCTAAATTCCATTTCAAATTAACTTGCCATTATCCATGGTACTGTTAGATTTAATGCTTATACTTTGCAATATGATATTATAATATTAATAGAAAATTAAATATAGCTAAGTGAAAAGAATTCATATTTAAGTGACCAGACATTTTCATTACCTACTACACTGTAATCATTGCAAAGAGCATCCATGGACAGAGGAGCCTAGCGGGCTACAGCCCACAGGGTCACAAAGAGTTGGACATGGTCGAGCAATTGAGCACACACAGCATATACATACCAACTGTTATTTTTATTGTAATCATATTGTAAGATTTTATGAAAGAGGTGTTGTTTTTGTCTGCTTTTGTTCTGCCAATTCCTGATTGCTATATGATGCTTATTCCTTATGATAGATATATCTTGATGAGCCTGCCTAGAGTCTTTGCTCTGAGAAATGCCTCCCACCCAAACTTCATGTAGCCACAGTGGCTCCTCTGTCAGAACTGGACAGGAAATAAACACCTTCTGTATAACCTGGATCTATCAGGCTCTGTGTCCTAAAAATGTGTAACTGGAACTAAGAGACACTAGTTTAGACATTGGCTTACATTTGTGATATGTATTATATTTTGATGAACTAGGGAAGGTAACGGCCTTCCTTGCTGGCTCAGACAGTAAAGAATCTGACTGCAATGCAGGAGACCCGAGTTCTATCCCTGGGTCAGGACAATCCCCTGGAAAAGGAAATGGCAACCCACTCCAGTGTTCTTGACTGGAGAATTGCATGGACAGAGGAGCCTGGCGGGCTACAGTCCATAGGGTTGCAAAGAGTTGGACATGACTGAGCAGCTAAGCACAGGGAAGAAAATATTCAACAATATGAACTAAGAAACAGGAAATATTGGTTTTCCAAAAATTGGAAGAGCAAAATAAGTGTACACAAAGAAAGATAAAGATTGAAATAAAAGACTTTGGGAAGCTTCTAAATCCTGTCTGAGGTTCACCTGCATCCTCACACTTGGAGTCTGGGAAGCCTCTCAGTTAACATTATAATAATGCTTTCCATTTCTATAAGTCAGTTCATATTGTTCTCTATTTAAAATAATTAATTCTTTGGATGCCAGCAGTACATTGCTGCAAACAAGCATATCCCTTAGTAAATGAGCCAGATATTTTGTTCATAAAAATGGTAAGTTTCAAATGCTCACTTTGATGTAGCGATTGATGAATTCACTCTTTCTGGGGATTTATTCCTAGAAGGAGGTTCATATTCACAGTTAAATCAATCCCAGTAAGTTTTCCATAATAAAAGTAACCTATATTAACTAAGAGGTGTCCCTGGTGGCTCAGTGGTAAAGAATCTGCCTGCAATGCAGGAGAAATGGGTTCAATCCCTGTATTGGGAAGAGCCCCTGGAGGAGGGAATGGCAACACACTCCAAAATTCTTGCCTGAAGAATCCCATTGACAGAGGAGCCTCGAGGGCAACAGTCCATGGGATTGCAAAACAGGTGGACACACTTAGTGACTCAACAACAATTGTTACTAATCTACTTCTCAGTGGAGGCTGTCAGCACAGTGCTGTTTGTGGAATCACCAATCTCCCCTGCTGACCATAGGCTGATCATAATATTACCTGGAAGAGTGTGCTCTCTGGCTCAAGTAATTATATGAACAGAGTGGTTCTCAACTGATTCCTAAATACTCAGAGAGACTTCATCTTCCAGATATTAAAGTGTCTCTACCTAAATGTGCTAAGTCACTTCAGTCTTATCTGACTCTTTGAGACCTTATGGACTATAGTTAGCCAGGCTTGCGGTCTATGGGATTCTCCAGGCAATAATACTGGAGTGGGTTGCCATTTCCTTCTCCAGGAGATTGCCCTGACCCAGGGATTGAACCTGTGTCTCCTGCACTGCAGGCAGAATCTTTACCACTGAACCACTGGTAAACCCACTGAACCACTGGGAAATCCCACACCTTCCATAGATGGAGTGTATCAAATAAACGTGAGGGATTCCCCTTGCCTGTGACTGAAAGGATCCCCTTCAGCTGAGGGTTGGGGCAGAGTAGAAAAAAAAGCTATCAGAAAATGAGAATTAGATTTTGCCTCCTCATGATGCTAACTAACATCAGTGGCTTTTCTTACAAGAAAAATACTTTCCAGAATTGATTAATTCAGGGATTTTAAGCAAAGTGATCATTGTAGAATATTTCTTATTTAATTACTAGGTTAATTTTAGTCTTCAACAAAAAATCAAGTTCCACTTAAAAACCAAAAAACTGGTCCCTAGCCAACTGTCCTCAGAATGACCAGATGTGCATTAGTATAATCAATCCATGCTGAATGAATGCTATGCTCCAACTGGATTACATAGCTTTCCACTACACCAGACCTGGAAGAGAGTGTGTCTAGATTTGTCTACCACCAGCCAAAATCATCCTGGACCACTTCACCTCCCACCTCTTTGCCCTTTTTTGTTTATCCATCTTAGATCTCACACTTCCTGCTCCCAGACAGTTACTAGTATTACAACAAATACTCTTTGAGTGATCTTTCTATAGTTCCTTGACTTATCTAAGGAGCGTGAATATATAAAACTAACAAAAAATAAAGTTCCAAATCAAACATACTTCAAGATAATAAAGATTTTTACTGAAGCTAACAATCTTAACTTTATGTCTATAAATCAAATTTTGGTTGGCACATTGGCAGTATTTCTTAAATTCTGTGAACACTTTTAATAGCTAAGCACTGTGACTAAATGGTTTTTTGAGTGTATGATTCCTAAATAAGGTGCCAATCAAGCTAAAGGAAAATATTTAACCTTTGACATGGTCTATGGCCTGTTTGAGTTGACCTAATTTATTATCTTCTTAAACTGAAGCTTTTAAATGTAGCCAAAGGACACAGTCTTCAGTTGTATAACCCATATGGAGAAAGCATGGATCTACTGCTACGAAGGTGTCGTTGTTGAAATCTCATTGCTGAAATAGCAGAACATAGAACACACTTGAACATAAACCCTCACACTGTTTCTGAGAGAATTCAAGTTAGTCACTGGCTCTATAAATATGTAATCTGTTTCTACTACATAGACCTTGTAGTAGAGCTACGTCACAAAGAGTACTAAAAGCATCTGGAAGATAGTACATTGGTCAAAATTTGTACTGTGTGATTTCTTTTAAATATCAGATAAACATACATGTTCATAAAGACATGTTTTAATCAGGATTTTAGATATCTATGTAATATATAGAAATATCTGACCAAATATTTATGTCAACCTTATAACAATTACTGCCTGGAAATCAATTAGCAATTAACATAATTACTTTCTGCTACAGAAGGAAATAAAAGTGCTCCCTAAATCAAGGTTTCTGGAGGCCACTCGGCATGGACCTGCAGACCCGTGGGTCGGCGGCCTGAGTCAGCCAGCACCCGGGATCCAACCAGGCATCCGGGAAAGGACATTCCCCTGCAAGGCCTGTGGCTCAGCTCTGCCAGCAGAAGCTCTTCTCTAGCAGGCTTCACACCTGTCTTACCCTTTGGGGCCTAAGGAGGGGCATTAACTCCAAGCTAGTGAGATGCAAAATATTCCCTGGACGTCCTTACCCCTTCATAGAATTTCTGCCACTCAACATCAAACTGGTTGATAGAAGCACCTGGCCATCTCATTTTCTTGGGAATCTGCTCATATTGACTGGCTTAGAAAGTCTTCAAGAAAGTTTCCTTCCAGAGTAGGCAGCCAGTTGTGAGCTCAGCTGGCAGTAACTGCTTTGAATTTTGCTTTCTAAGATGGTAATTTGGCAAATAAATTTCCAGAATGGGAAATAAGATATAAGTGATGCTGAAGTTGCTTCTATCCAAAATTACTTTATCTGAAATTGCTGATTGAAGGTAAGGAAGTAGTTACCAGGAAAAAAAAAAAAAAAAACGAAATGAAGAGACTGAGGGAGAAAAATCTGGAGAAAATTCAAGCCTACAGATTCTTTTCCCATGTAGTTATTGCAGAATATTGAGTAGAGTTCCCTGTGCTATACAAGACCAAGCTCTGAGTCTTTGGAGTGGTAACAAAAGCTCCAAGGCCCTAGACTACCTGAGAACTAACCCTAGGGAGTATAAAATAGTGAGAACTCACACAGAGGAAACAACTTGAATACAAGACCAGGCATCACCCAACCACCAGTAGCCCTTTGTGTAGGATGCCTCATCCAAACAACAAACAAACAAAAAACTACAAACTCAATCATATGCAGATGGGATTACCTCACTCAGCCTTGCCCATCAGAGGAAAAACAAAAAAACAAACAAACAAAAACTCAGCACAAATCTCACCCTATAAGAAGCTTACACAAACCACTGGACAAACCTCAGAGGGTAGAAACCAAAAGGAAGAAAGAGTTCAACTTTGAAGCCTGGGAAAAGGAGACCTCAAACCCAATAAGTTAAAAAATAATAATAACAATGAAAAAGCAGAGAAATACTACACAAATGAAGGAACAAACTACAAACACATAAGTCCAAATGAATGAAGAGGAAATAGACAAATTATCTGACAAAGAATTCAGAATAATGACAGTAGAGATGATCAAAAACCATGAAGAAAAATGGAGACAATGCAAGAATCAATTAGCAAAGACCTAGAAGAATTAAAGAATAAACATGCAGAGACAAACAACACAATTACTGAATTTAAAAATACTCTAGAAGGAATTAATAGCAGAATATCTGAAGCAGAAGAATGCATCAGTGAGCTGGAAGATAAAATGGTGGAAATAACTTCTGAAGAGCAGAATAAAGTAAAGAGAATGAAAAGAACTGAGGACAGTCTCAGAGACCTCTGGGACAATGTGAGATGCACTGACATTCGAATTATAGGAGTCCCAGAAGAAGAGAAAAAGAAGGGTATAAGAAAATTTTTGAAGAGGTTATAGTCGAAAATTTCCCAACATGGAAAAGGAAATAGTCAATCAAGTCCAAGAGGCACAAAGAGTCCCATACAGGATAAACCCAAGGAGAAACATACCAAGACACATACTAACCAAGCTAAAAAAGACTAAACACAAAGAAAGAATATTAAAAGCAGCAAGGGAGAAGCAACAAATGACATACAAGGGAAACACAATACACCTAACAGCTGATCTTTCAGCAGAAACTCTGCAGGCCAGAAGGGAATGGCAAGATATATTTAAAGTACTGAAAGGGAAACATCTACAATCAAGATTACTGTACCCAGCAAGGATCCCATTCAAAACTGATGGAAAAATAATAAGTTTTTCAGACAAGCAAGAGTTGAGAGAATTCAGTACCACCAAACCAGCTTTACAACAAATGTTAAAGGGGTTTATATATGTCAAGGTATGCAACAGAAGAAAAAAGATCTACAAAATCAACCACAAAATTAGAAAATGGCAAAAGGAACATTTTTATCAATAATTACTTTAAATGTAAATGGATTAAATGTTCCAACCAAAAGACACAGACTGGCTGAATGGATACAAAATCAAGATCCACATATATGCCATTTATAAGCAACCTACTGCAGACCTCAAGACACATATACACGAGAGTGAGAGGATGGAAAAAATATATCCCATGCAAATGGGAAGCAAAACAAAGCTAGAGTAGCAATCTTCATATCAGACCAAATAGACCTTAAAATAAAGAAGATTAAAGAGATAAGGAGGGACACTACATAGTTATCTAGGGATCAGTCCAAGAGGAAGACATAACAATTGTAAATAACTGTGTACCCAACATAGGAGCACCTCAATACATAAGACAAACACTAACAGATATAAAAGGAGAAGTTGACAGCAGCATAATAATAGTAGGAGACTTTAACACTCCACTCACACCAATGGACAGATCATCAAAACAGAAAATTAATAAGGAAACACAAGTCTTCAATGATACATTAGATGAGATGGATCTCCTTGATATCTTCAGGACATTCCATCCAAATGCAGAAGAATACACCTTCTTCTCAAGTGCACATGGAACCTTCTCCAGGAGGGACACTTTAATAAATGGTGCTGGGAAAACTGGACAGCTACATACAAAAGGATAAAATTAGAACACTTGCTAACACCATACACAAAGATAAACTCAAAATGTATTAAAGACCTAAATGTAAGACCAGAAACTATAAAACTCTTAGAAGAAAACATAGGCAGAACAATCAAAGACATAAATCAAAGTAAGATCCTCTATGACCCACCTCCTAAAGTAACGGAAATAAAAACAAAAGTAAACAAGTGGAACCTGATTAAACTTAAAAGCTTTTACATAGCAGAGGAAACTATAAGGAAGGTGAAAAGGCACCCCTCAGAATGGGAGAAAATAATAGCAAATGAAACAACTGACGAAGGATTAATTTCCAAAATACACAAGCAGCTCATACAACTCAATGCCAGAAAAACAAACAACCCAATCAAAAAGTGGGAAAAAGACCTAAACAGACATGTATGTCCCCAAAGAAGACATACAGATGGCCAACAAACACATGATAAGATGCTCAACACCACTCATTATTAGAGAAATGCAAATCAAAACTACAATGAGATATCACCTCACACCAGTCAGAATGGCCATCATCCAAAAGTCTACAAATAATAAGGTGTGGAGAAAAGGGAACGCTCTTGCACTGTTGGTGGAAATGTAAATTGATACAGCCAGTATGGAAGAAGGTATGGAGATTCCTTAAAACACTAGGAATAAAACCACCATATGACCCAGCAATCCTAGGCATATACCCTGGGGAAACCAAAATTGAAAAAGACATATGTATCCAATTGTTCACTGCAACACGATTTACAATAGCTAGAACATGGAAGCAACCTAGATGTCCATCAACAGATGAATGGATAAAGAATTTGTGGTACATATACACAATGGAATATTACTTAGCCATAAAAAGAACATATTTGAGTCAGTTCTGATGAGGTGAATGGACCTAGAACCTATTATACAGAGTGAAGTGAGTCAGAAAGAGAAAGATAAATATCATAGTCTAATGCATATATACAGAATCTAGAAAAATGGTACCCAAGAATTTATTTATAGGACAGCAATGTAGAAACAGACATAGAGAATAGACCTATGGACATGTGGAGACAGGAGGAGAGGGTGAGATGTATGGAAAGAGTAACATGGAAACTTATATTACCATATATAAAATAGATAGTCAACGGGAATTTGCTGTATGGCTCAGGGCACTCAAACAGGGTCTCTAGGAAATGGGATGGGGTGGGAGATGGGAGGGAGGTTCAAATGAAGGGGATATGTGAATACATATGTATGGATAAGGAAATGGCAACCCACTCCAGTATTCCTGCCTAGAGAATCCTGTGGACAGAGGAGCCTGGTGGGCTGCTGTCCATGGGGTCGCACAGAGTCGGATGTGATTGAAGTGACTTAGCATGCATGCATGAATTGTAGAAGGAACTGGCAACCCACTTCAGTATTCTTGCAGGGAGAATCCCAGGGACAGAGGAACTTGGTGGGCTGCCCTCTATGGGGTCACACAGAGTCAGACATGACTGAAGCAACTTAGCAGGAGCAGCAGCATGGGTGATTCATGTTGAGGTTTGACAGAAAACAACAAAATTCTGTAAAGCAAGTATCCTTCAATTAAAAAAAATTAAATTAAAAAATTAAATAAATAAATTGTTTCACCCAAATAGAACATGCTTACAGTGTACTAACAAAGTGTATATGTTCATTTTGAGACAAATGACATTCCATGGCCCAAACTCATCATGTGGATTGATGGTGTCAGATCATCTGGAGGAGAATCCACAGATTGCTAAGCCACAACCCCAGAGTTTCTGATTCAGTAGGTTTTGGGTAAAGTCCAAGAAGTGGAATTTCTTAACAGCTTCTGAAATAATGCTGAGGCTTCTGCACTAATGCTGCTAGTCCAAGAATCACACTTTGAAGGTTAAAGATATAGGTAATAAACTGAACATCTAAGTTTAGCTAGATGTAACCTCTGATCTTTAGCCAAATAAAAAGGTCAAATAGGGGGGAAAGAATAGGAGAAAATGTCTTTTCACTCTCTTCTTAGAAATCCATTTTAGGAAGTTCACTGAATCCATGAAACCAGTATCTATACTAGTTATGGTTTCATAACAGTGGAGGATGGAGCTAAAACTGGTTGTTTTGCCAGAAAGTCCCTGTTTTCCTAGGGACTTTCCTAAAGTCCCTAAGATTTTCCTTCATATTTCACAAGGGTAACTGACATCTTTAAACCTTCTCTTCAGTCTCTAAGGAATCCTTTAATTTCTAATAACTGATGTAACTCCAGAAAAAGAAGAGAAAAAGCACAGGAAGGATTTACTAAAACTTACTCCTATACAGTCCTCAACAATAGGAGAGAAAAAACATTTCTATTTTTATTAAGAAATTAACTTTGCATTTCAAGGACTAGTTATAAATTTTTATGTACACATACAATTTGAATTTTAATTCTTCACCTCACTGCTTTAAGGTCAGGTGAATATGTCCTTAATCCCCTCCTGCAGATCCTGAAAGGTCTTTAAGCATGCAGTTACCCACCTTCCCCGCTACCCAACTGGGAAGATATGAGCCAGACAGTCAATGGCCCAAAAGAGAAGCTAGTCTTTCTCAGCCTGGTATATATCAGTTGGTGTGATCATGTGGCCCATTAACAATAGGGAAATTAGTCCTGGGGGAAAAATAGATGGAAAAAAACCTAAGTAGATATTTATAGCAAAAATTAGTTGTTTCACTGCATTCTCAACTATTAGACATGAAGCTCTCACTAAATTGAATGATGATGTTTCTGATTTTGTGGTCATTTTGCCTGAAACTGGTATTGTGTTTACCATTGTATTATCTTTGAAGCAAACACTTTCTTAGCAAATGAATGGTACAACTAAGATTATAGGAAAAAGTTTTTAAAAACTTGAAGGAATAAATTTGCTTAATAGCCTCCCTATAGTATCACACATGCATCCATTTATAGTCAATTTACTGATCGTAAATAATTCCTAGTCATTCATACAGATATGTCTTTTAAGGATTCCTATTAGGCATTTTTAAAGTTATAGTAAATGTGTGAAAATTTGTCAGTGAAATGAATTTTAAAAGAATATATAATTCTGGCTTAAAAGCTATACAATAAAGAAACATATTTTTTTTTAAATTTTCTCCTATTTGACCTGTTCATATAGATGTATTCTTTGCTAGCATGAATGTCTCAGCAATGGACTGTTTGGGCTATCTTATGCTAGCATTTAGCTCATACTATTAAAATCAGGGTTTCTCTTCTATGACACTATGAACACTTTTAGTAGACATAATTCAATAGATATAAAAATTTAGTAGACATAACCTTTTAGTAGATATAATTTAATCCAATGTACCTTTGTTTTCATTAAATTTTTCCAAATACTTTGTTGCAATTTTAATGTTTGTATTAACCAGGGTCCTCAAAAATAAGCTTCAATGTTACCCAATTTTTTTTTTTTTATTGTGTTGGTTTTGCCATACAATGACATGAAACAGCCATGGGTTTCCATATGCTCCCCCTCCAGAACCCCCCTCCCTCCTCCCTCCCGATTCCCTCCCCCTGGGACATCTCGGTGCACCAGCCCTGAGCATCAGCCCTGGGCTGGCGATTGATTTCACATATGATAATTAACATGTTTCAATGCCATTCTCCCATATCATCCCACCCTTGCCCTCTTCCACAGAGTCCACGAGTCTGTTCTATATTTTAAAGAAAGACTTGAAATCCTAAATTCTATAAAACCAGGGTCCTCAAAAATAAGCCTCAACACTACCCAATATTTTAAAGAAAGACTTGAAATTCTAAATTCCCATAAAACATATGACTTAACTACATAAATTATCATAACAAGAAAGCTGGAGAACTGAAAAATTATAGAAGGAGGTAGCAATACATACCTGGTTTTAAAATTAAAAATTTGATCTGTTACTATGAGAATACCTAACCTGAAACAATCACTTGAACAACCCATATTCCAAACTAGTTTAATCCTCACATAAGCACAGGTCATTTCAAAATTAATATGTGATCTTCCCAGTAAGTGTTGATCATAAAACTGAAATTGCAATGACTTGCTTATATGATAATTCACACTTCATTGTTACTTCAATGAGAAGGCATCCATTAATATGCAAGTATTCTAAAGTATTTCAGTTACCTGAAATCACAGGCAAATTGCATCTGCCATTCACATAGTATCAATCTTCACTCAGTTTTTATCTGATTTTAATATTAATTGCCCTCTATGTCACAACAGACTGCATGTCTAAAATGTGTAAACTATAAAATAGTTTAGACATGCTTTTAAACATATTGTCAACATTTTCCTAATATATTATAAAAATTATAGGAAATATCAAGATATTTGGGAGGAAAAGGTGAAAATGCAGCCTTCTTTTACATCTGGAATGGGAAAAAATTAATGTTCTTTCTGAGAAAAGTAAAGCTAGATATTTGAAGTTTTTGAAAATATAGTCTCAGTTCAGTTCAGTTACTCAAATATAGTCTCCATAAAGCTAAATTCTGTAATCATAAGCATTCAGGAATATTTGTAAGAGTATCATGAGCTCTCTTCGAATTTGAAGAAAATAAGCCTAATAAATATTTCTATAGCTTTGAGAATTATATCATTATGTAGATATAGATGATTCACCACATTAACCTATTGGTTCACATGTTTATCAATTATGCTACAAAATAAATAAATAAAACATGAATTTCTCTTTTCAATTAAAACAATATAAATATGAAGTTTCCTTCGCCCTATATATATATTACCTACATGAAGAACTAAATCTTCTGACAAGAGGGGGAATAAAAAAGTCACCTTCTACCTTTGTGAGGAATACAAAGGATCTGAGATTACCCAAATAGCAAAACTGTTCAGACTTTGTTTCAGTAGAAGAAATTCTAATCCATTTCATCTCATTTTTATTAATTTTTACTAGTTGACTGATAAGTAAACTCTATGAAGATGGGGTACATCAACTTTTTCTTGCATTCCTAGTATCTACATCAATGCCATTTACAAATAAATGTTAAACAAATGTTTGCCAAATTGCAATTATTATAAAGATCTAATTAAACAACAACATAAAAAAAATCACCTGGCATTCTGTAAACAGGCAAAATGTTTATCAGTAGAGTATCAGTCAAGTACCTTACTTAGAAGTTGATGTTGCTAAAATCTATAGATAAAATCCAAAACTGACATGGCAATTTTGTCAGGCTTTTGAATCTCCTGATGACCTTCTCAAACGCATGTTACAGGAGTATATATTTTTTTCACTATACAATCCTCACATTTCTCGTGATTTTTTTTTCTGTCCCATATTTAGTGGAAACTGCTATATCCCTACAAAGATCAAAAAGTAAAACAGTGACCTTTACACAGTTAGATATTTAAATGATATTCTTTTTAAGTATCTATTAGACAAGATTTACTTCATGCCATTTTCAGTCAATTGCACAGACAGGCCGTGTGTATATAAAATAAATTCCTCTATTCAAGCTAACAAAAATATTTCATCTACACTTTGTTTATCCATGGAAAGAAACTGAGCATGTCCTCTGCAGTTTTACTACAGGTCATCTGAAGGGCAGCCCCTGGATTCCTCTGATCCATGCAGACTTCCCAAGGGCCAGAGAACAAGGCCCGTTTGATCCAGCACCTGCTGTGAGCCCATCACTTGGATACTTTCTCTGCAAATTTTTGCCAGACTGTGAATAGTGTAATCTGTAAAGGGGGGGGGGAAGGGAAGCTCAAAGAGCAATAGGAAAATCGGCAGGAAATCAACAAAAATACCATTAAGAACCACTGATCAATCATCTCACATTACTTCCCCCAATATGGTTGCACAGACAGTAGGTCAGAAATTGGCTCCAGGACTCATAGACATTGTCTACATGTTTTATAGCTTAAAGTATCTTTATTGCTTCTGACCTATGATTCAGGTATGCAGTAAAAATAGCCATATTTACTCATCATTCACTTCTAATTAGAAAATGTCATAAGCAGCTAAAACTTGTATATAGAAGAGTATCAGAGATTGGAAAGCATTTATGAAAAAGCATTTTCAATCATTAGTATTAATAAGCAATATGGTGTTCCAGAAGAGAGAAAAGATCTACATTTCTAAAAATAGTAAAGAAATGGCTCTCGTGTTGAGATTAACCAAGAGTAGTCATACCTCATATGAGAGAATGACTGGAAGTAAACTAAATTCTAAGTATTTGGAATTAAAAATACTTCTATTTAAACAACAATTTAAAACCGGAATTAAAAAATTCCTGTTTTAATGCTCTAGATTAATAGAAATCTGTGTAAATCTATTTTTTACCACCTTTTATAAACTCTGTCCAGTTTTAAGTGACTGTAGGTATAGAATAATAAAAGAGCAGCAACCTTGATTCATTTTGGTTTTCATTCTAATAACGCCAGCTACCTGACTCAGATATTAAAGTTGGTGGGCATAGACTGGGTGGCTAAAAGCAACGTTTGACATAGAAGAAAATACCACAAATAACCTCAAAAATCTTCACTCCTTTTCTAGTTTTCTCAGCAATATTCATAAATTGGGTTTGTCAATGTTGCATTTATGGCTCAGAAAAAGACATCTCTGTCCTCTAAGAACTCAGTCTGTAAAAGAATCATCCAAGGCATGTACACAATTTGGTACAAGGAAGAATACATGAAGGGCACTTTAGTGCTTAACAGGGTAGTTTTGAGAGGAGACAGCATTAGAACTGGACCTCAAAGGATACGTAAGATTTCAAGACACAGAGATGGACAGTTGCCTGCTTTATGGAGAAAAGTTATACTTATACCACATCTTGTATTTCTTTGCATCTCTCACACGGAGTGCAATACCTTAACATTATAAGCATTCAATACACAATTCCTACTGAAAATGTTTTTAAATTGAAGAATTGTACTAAACTATTCATTTATTTCTCGGCCTGGCATTCATGATCATGTACAATCTCACTCCAACATTTCTTTTAATCATATTACACAATATTTCGTTCATCATTTCTGTATTTTCCAGTGTTACACATTCTTGCCCAGGACATGCACAATCCAGAATTATCTTTGTCCACCTTTGCTAAATGAAACTTGATCATTTTTGAAGGCTCAGTTTAAATTCACCTCCCCTGAAAGCCCAGACAGCAGTCATCACCCCTTATTTGAACTTTTCACACAGTTTTTCTTTGAAATTACCCGTTTCTTGTACTAGAGCCTTTGAAGTTAAGGAACCGTATTTTTAGTATTATGGGTTCTTCCTAAATGCCTCATTTCTTACATATAATAGTCATATGATAAATATCCTTGACAGAATCTGGGCTAAAATCCATATAATTAAGGGGTTGGGGGTCTTGTTGTTCTTATTGCTTACATCCAGCTTGTTTATTAAGCATCTTGAAGGTTTTACTCCATCTCATGACACTAAAATGGAAATAATAGATGATACATTTAGATATATTTTTACTTTATTTTGAACTAATATTAGGCATGCATAAAAGTTACAAAATAGTACAGAGTTCCTGTATAACCCTCACTGGGTTCGCCTCTCGTCTTGTTAACTTCTTCCTTCCTTCTAACTTCCTAACTTCTAACCTTACTACATTATTACAGCTAACATATTAGCAAGGCATAATATCATTAACTATAGTACAGATCCTATTGTTTTACCAATTGATCCTCTAATGATCTCAAGATCCTATCTAAGATCTCACAGGGATAAGGCCAGCCCAGATTCAAGGAGAGAGTCTGCAGATTACACCTCAGGATGTGAGAACAGAATGGAAAAGCAATAGACAGTGGCCATCTTTGAAGACTACCACAACTGAGTTTTCAAAAATACTTTTGAAAGTCACTTAACAAGACAATTGATATCTGGGAATCTGCCACTTACCACACAGAATCTTTTTTATCATCAGAAACTTTTTTAAAATAGAGCTGATAGTTTCCTCTCTGCCTAATTCACAGGTATGGCAGCTAAGTTCCACTAAAACTGCTGCTAAGATTTCTCCTCAAAGAAGAAAACTGTCAGGCAAAGAACAGTCAGCAACTTGCAGCTTTTGGCTTTTGCTTTTGGAGGCTCTGCTACATCATTCATACCAGGGCCTCACCCTCCCTAGCTTGCTTCTGGTCAGTGACTAAGTATAGTAGTGGAACTAGTCATTTCTACTTGTCCCAAGAGTCCCTCAAGAGCGCCCTCTCAGCCCACAGAGACTTTCAGCCACACTGCAGTCTGAGGCTCTGCCTAACAAGCCTCTATCCCCCCTCATCTCTTCGTGGTTATCAAACCTACATTGCAATTAGTGGGGTTTTAATACTTAAATTCCAAATAAAATAAGTCATATGTGTTTAAGGAAGTGAAATAAAAGCTGTAAAAGATTGATCCACAATAGTCTCATTAATCAAAACCAGTTCCTTCATGAATATTAAAAATCTTTTATTCTCAACATTCATCCACATAGAGCAGAAACTTCTTATTGAAAAGTATATGGGCTTAGGGGGCGTTTCTCCAGGAGGAAAGCTGAGGGCTGTGACGCTGAGGAAGGGGACCCCAAAACATCTGGCACTGCCCCATCCAGGAATGACTTTGGGCCACCTTACTCGGCCCAGCGGGATTCAGAAATGCCGAGGGGTCAACGGAAGAGGCGAAGGGGAGCCCTGGCGGGTGAACCCCCCGGTCCCGTCAAGCAGGCTCACTGAGAATCTGAACACTGGGCACAGCTACTCCTACCCACCCCAAGCCTGTGTCCAGCAGGAAGCAGGATGCATGGACAGTGGTCTGAGGACTTCTCTACAGACTATCAACCACCGCAGCCTGAATCCTCTTTCCACACCACCTCTCCCATCATCTGCCAGTCAAACCAGTGTTTATTCAATGCCCATGATGTATCCAGCATGGACGGGGCACTACATTAAAGAACCACCAGACACAGTCTGCTGTCACGGGGCTCAGAACATTCGAAGGGAGTCAACTTCACCCCACCTGATACTAGGCTGGGAGGTGCGTGAATGGCCGTGCACATAAACAGAAGTTCTGGATCAGCATGAACACATTTATCACACTGCAGCCATCACTGCAAATCAAGATGCAAATGCCATGGCAAATGCCACTTCTCTGCTACCCATAAACAAGTAAAGATCTTAGGATATTTGTAATGCACTCTACATTGCCTAAAAAATCCCATGGATAGAGAAGCCTGGTGGGCTACAGTCCAAAGGGTCGCAAAGAGTCAGACACAACTGAGTGACTAAGCATGTATGCACTAAGAAGAGATAAGAGTGTGTAAGACAGTTTGGAATGGCTGCCAGGTTTGGCACTGAGAGAGTTAAATCTCACTTACAGGAACACCATCGCACCAAATAAAAGGTATTTTACTTAAGATCCACCTACAACTGGAAAAAGTTATTTGTCCCCAAACCTTGATTCTTCGGATGCTGACGACCGTCTCTGACACCTTCTTGACGGCCATGGGGAAGTAGAGGGTGCTTGAGAACCGCAGAGCCTCCAACAGCATTACCACCACAAACACTTGGCTGGCTGTGATCCGGTTGTCAAGGAGATCATTGGTGATGAAGGTAACGAAAATCATGATTTTGCTTGCAGCAAAAAATGATGCCAAATTCATTCCTCTAAGGTAGGAACTTCTCAGAATCTTGGAAATTTCCTCCCTAGAAACAAGAGTTTTAAAATAGATTTTAAAACAATCACTGACATCCAAGGCATGAATTCAAGGGCCCTAGGTGAGTGGCCCCTTTCTAGGGAGTGGACACATATTAAAATAAACCACCCCTCACATTATGGAGACACTACACAGTGCACACCCGAGGTTCTGCCCCAACCCAAGGACCACACAGCTTATCACCACTTCACTCTTCCAACTAAATGGAGGCTTAATGTTGCACTTTTAAACATTTTGGGTCAATCAGACTGTGTTTGAACATTCATTCAACAAGCATTAGTAACCACAAGTCCTATGCCTGCCTCCTCACTCACGACAGAAAGACAAAGCCCATTCCCTCCAGAAACTCATGGAGTTGGGGGAGAGGGGGGAATAGTAAACCCCTGTACTTCCCTTGTGGTACAGTGGATAAGAACCTGCCTGCCAATGAGGAGGACATGGGTTCAGCCCCTGGTCCAGATAGTTACACATGCTGCAGAGTAAATAAGCCCTTGTGCCACAGCTACTGAGCCCAAGCTTCAGAGCCCACGTGCTGCAGCTACTGAAGCCTGCGTGCCTAGAGCCTGTGATCGGCAACCAGAAGCCCCCTCAGTTAGTCCACACACCACAACCAAGAGTCCACTTGCCACCACTAGCAATGGCCTGCACGCAGCAATGAAGACACGGCACACCCAGAATTAAAGAATAAAGAAATAAATAAAATGACGTGGTGTGATGTGTGTGTACATTAAAAAGAAAGAGAGAGAGAGAGAGAGTAAGCCCCCAAATTGTAAGACACTAGAGAGAGGCAGCCAGCACAGCCCCCACAGGAGCACAGAGCAGAGGCGTGTGACCCTGAATGGTAGTGACAGGATAAGTCACACACATGTGGACCCTGAAAAGATGAGCTGGAGTCAGTCGCTTGGCAGAGGCTAGAGAAGAAAGATGAGAGCGTATTCCCAGCAGAGGGAGGGGCGTCCACAAAGGTGCAAAGAGAGAGGTGACAGGGAGCAGCCAGAGAATTCTAAGCACCATGTGCTGGATGGAGTATAGACACTCATCAGATATTTAAATGAAATATTTTTTAAAAGTCTACAAACATAAAGCAAAGACAAAAGAACAGTCTTTTCAGGGTTCTGTTTACAATGAGTAATACTGATTCATAACATTTGGCCTGGTACAAGTACACTCAATCTCTATCAACTCATTTATGCTATGTCAACCTATTTTACAATTTTCGTTTAAATACTGTCATCTCAAACACTAATATTTTACAATCAGTGCTTAATAAATATTTAGAATTTCATTTCTGTATAAGTAAGAAACAAATATATATATTTTCCTTTAAGGTGGTAGATGGAAGAGCAAGTTAAAATGACATCTCCACTGTTCCACTTAACGTTCCTGCCACGTGTGAGGGGATGGAGTGAGTAGTATTTAAATTCACTTTAATGTGAAAACTAGATAAGACTTCTAAACCATTCAGTAAAAATAGGAAATAAAAAACTACAAACAAATGAATTCTTTTTAATGGCTGAGTAATATTCTACTGTGTATATGTACCACAGCTTTCTTATCCATTCATCTGTTGATGGACATCTAGGTTGCTTCCATGTCCTGGCTATTGTAAACAATTCAGCGATGAACATTGGGGTACACGTGTCTCTTTCCATTCTGGTTTCCTCGGTGTGTATGCCCAGCAGTGGGATTGCTGGGTCATATGGCAGTTCTATTTCCAGTTTTTAAAGGAATCTCCACACAGTTTTCCATAGTGGCTGTACTAGTTTGCATTCCTACCAACAGTGTAAGAGGGTTCCCTTTTCTCCACATCCTCGCCAGCATTTATTGCTTGTAGTCTTTTGGATGGCAGCCATTCTGACTGGTATAAAGTGGTACCTCATTGTGGTTTTGATTTGCATTTCTCTGATAATGAGAGATGTTGAGAATCTTTTCATGTGTTTGTTAGCCATTTTTATGTCTTCTTTGGAGAAATGTCTGTTTAGTTCTTTGGGCCACTTTTTGATTGGGTCATTTATTTTTCTGGAATGGAGCTGCAGGAGTTGCTTGTATATTTTTGAGATTGTTTGTCCGTTGCTTCATTTGCTATTATTACTTGAATCAGTTCTACTGAGGTGGACGAAACTGGAGCCTATTATACAGAGTGAAGTAAGCCAGAAGGAAAAACAAAAGTACACTATACTAACGCATATATATGGAATTTAGAAAGATGGTAACAAGAACCCTGTATGTGAGACAGCAAAAGAAACGCAGATGTTTAGAACAGTCTTTTGGACTCTATGGGAGAGGGCAAGGGTGGGATGATATGGGAGAATGGCATTGAAACATGTTAATCATCATATGTGAAATCAATCGCCAGCTCAGGTTTGATGCTCAAGGCTGGTGCACTGGGATGACCCAGAGAGAGGGAATTGGGAGGGAGGTGGGAGGGGGGTCCTGGAAGGGGAACACATGTATACCCATGGCAGATTCATGTCAATGTATGGCAAAACCAACACAATAATGTAAAGAAAATGAAAATAAATAAATTAAATTTAAAAAACCCTAAAAAAAAAAGAAAAGAAAAGTATATGACAAAACCAATATTGCAACTGGCTTCTATATAAAACTACATCTTCAAATGAAAAATATTGTCATTATAATTAACTTGTTTTGGAGAAAGTTAACAAATACCCCTGACAGCACAACAAAATCTCATATCTATAATAGAGACAGCATTACTCTATGGTCAGTCAAAGGAACTGACCACCATTTGGTCAAATATCACATTTTCATCAAGGTCTTATTAAACAGCTTTTCTTCCCAGTGATCTGACATATTATTTGATATTATAGTGTTCAAAAGGCTTTTGTACATGGAAAGTATGCATCTGTAATTATAAATCTAATACACAAAAATGTTCTAAGCATATAAATATCACAAAACTAACACTAACACGTACAAAAACTAGCACTAAAATGTATAAATTGCCACCAATAATTTAACATATTAACTTCTTTCAAAGACACTGCATTAAAATGGAAAAATTAAATTATCATAACAAAACTCATTGTTACACTTGCATTTAACCTGGCATCAAAGTCCTGACACCATCTATTGGCATTTATCTTCAGCTCTCACAATAATCAAAAGACACTCAAAGAAAAAAGATATCATTAGAGACTATCTGGGTTACAGAATTTTTATTATGGAATGAGTGAGTCTTGGTTGGCACATGCATCTAAGTGAGACTCCATGATTTAACTTTGTGCCAATATTGCCAAAATTTCCCATTTCTTTTTTAAGTTTATTTGCCAGACTCATATAATACATTTTCAGTCCTTCCTTTCACACATTTTTATGTTTCTATAACCTGATGCCTTTTTCCTGAAATAATGTATCCATTAGTATCAACTTACATTACTTTGTTAGTAATAAGTTTACTTAGCTCAATAAATTTAGAAATAAGTAAAAAATAAAAATAAAAAAGTTAGTTTGAATCTTCTCTTCAACATCATTCAGTTCAGTTCAGTTCAGTCACTCAGTCAAGTCCGACTCTTTGAGACCCCATGAATTGCAGCATGCCAGGCCTCCTTGTCTATCACCAACTCCCGGAGTCTACACAAACCCATGTCCATCAAGTTGGTGATGCCATCCAGCCATCTCATCCTCTGTCATCCCCTTCTCCTCCTGCCCCCAATGCTTCCCAGCATTAGGGTCATTTCCAATGAGTCAACTCTTTGCATGAGGTGGCCAAAGTACTGAAGTTTCAGCTTCAACATCAGTCCTTCCAATGAACACCCAGGCCTGATCTCCTTTAGGCTGGATTGGTTGGATCTTCTTGCAGGCCAAGGGACTCTGAAGAGTCTTCTCCAACGACACAGTTCAAAAACATCGATTCTTCAGCGCTCAGCTTTCTTCACCATCCAACTCTCACATCCATACATGACTACTGGAAAAACCATAGCCTTGACTAGATGAATATTTGTTGGCAAAGTAATGTCTCTGCTTTTAAATATGCTATCTAGGTTGGTCATAATTTTCTTTCCAAGGAGTAAGCATCTTTTAATTTCATGGCTGCAATCACCATCTGCAGTGATTTGGGAGCACAAAAAAATAAAGTCTGACACTGTTTCCACTGTTTCCCATCTATTTCCCATGAAGTGATGGGACCAGATGCCATGATCTTAGTTTTCTGAATGTTGAGTTTAAGCCATCTTTTTCACTCTCCTCTTTCACATTCAGCAAGAGGCTTTTTAGTTCCTCTTCACTTTCTGCCATAAGGGTGGTGTCATCCGCATATCTGAGGTTATTGATATTTCTCCAAGAAATTTTGATTCCAGCTTTAGCTTCATCCAGTTCAGCATTTCTCATGATGTACTCTGCACATAAGTTAAATAAGCAGGGTGACAATATACAGTCTTGACGTACTCCTTTTCCTATTTGGAACCAGTTTGATGTTTCATGTCCAGTTCTAACTGTTGCTTCCTGACCTGCATACAGGTTTCTCAAGAGACAGGTCAGATGGTCTGGTATTCCTATCTCTCTAAGAATTTTCCACAGTTTATTGTGATCCACAGAGTCAAAGGCTTTGGCGTAGTCAAAAACAGAAATAGATTTTTTCTGGAACTCTCTTGCTTTCTCGATGATCCAGCGGATGTTGGCAATTTGATCGTTGGTTCCTCTGCCTTTTCTAAAACCAGCTTGAACACCTGGAAGTTCACGGTTCATGTATTGCTGAAGCCTGACTTGGAGAATTTTGAGCATTACTTTACTAGTATGTGAGATGAGTGCAATTATGCGGTAGTTTGAGCATTCTTTGGCATTGCCTTTCTTTGGGACTGGAATGAAAACTGATCTTTTCCAGTCCTGTGGCCACTGCTGTCTTCCAAATTTGCTGACATATTGAGTTCAGCACTTTCACAGCATCATCTTTCAGGATTTGAAATAGCTAAACTGGAAATCCATCTCCTCCACTAGCTTTGTTCATAGTGATGCTTTCTAACGCCCACTTGACTTCACATTCTAGGATGTCTGGCTCTAGGTGGGTGATCACATCATCATGATTATCTGGGTTGTGAAGATCTTCTTTGTATAGTTCTTCTGTGTATTCTTTCCACCTCTTCTTAATATCTTCTGTTTCTGTTAGGTCCATACCATTTCTGTCCTTTATTGAGCCCATCTTTGCATGAAATATTCCCTTGGTATCTCTAATTTTCTTGAAGAGATCTCTAGTCTTTCTCATTCTGTTGTTTTCCTCTATATCTTTGCATTGGTTGCTGAGGCAGACTTTATTGTCTCTCCTTGCTATTCTTCGGAACTCTGCATTCAAATGGGAATATCTTTCCTTTTCTCCTTTGCTTTTCACTTCTCTTCTTTTCATAGCTATTTGTAAGGCCTCCTCAGACAGCCATCTTGCTTTTTTGCATTTCTTTTCCATGGGGATGGTCTTAATCCCTGTCTCCTGTACAATGTCACGAACCTCTGTCCCTAGTTCATCAGGCACTCTGTCTATCAGATCTAGTCCCCTAAATCTATTTCTCACTTCCACTGTATAATCATAAGGGATTTGATTTAGGTCATACTTGAATGGTGTAGTGGTTTACCTTCCTTTCTTCAAAATCATTAGGTACTTTTAAATGGAGAGGAGTATTAGAGACCAAAATTTGAAATAATCCGAATTTCATCAGAAAACAAAATTTCTAGAGGTAGGATAGATGAATACTCTTGGGATAGAACTTAAACATAGATTTATTATTGAGGACATGAGCTCACAATGGTAGTTACAATTTAGTAACTTCTTTTTCCTAAATATATTTTCATTTATCTTCTCTACCATATATATCATATTTAACCAATCACCTCTATTGTTATATCTTCCTTTATAATTCTTATATGTTTCATGAACCATGACTCTGTAGTCATCCCATGAACATCACTAACTTTTTTAAGGAAGCTGGACTGATACAACTTGTTTAGAAAGAAACAGGGTAAACTTAATTTGGTGTCATTACTGGCACTGATTTGTGGTTTTTTGACTTTCTTTACTCTGAAGAACTTCTTTTTTTTTTTTGAAGATGTACTGAACAATGGTTTTATTTATATATATTGAGAAATTACTACCACAATAGACTTAGTTCCCATCCATCATCTCATATGGATACAATAAAAAGAAAAGAAAAAATATTCTCCTTGTGTGAGAACCCTTAGGATCCAATCTCCTTTAACAACTACTGATTCTTTTTAGAGAAGATTCCAGAAATTACCAAAAGAAAGACTGATCTATCCAAGTGACAGCATTATCACACAGCTATCTCATCTTCAACAAGTTTCTAAACATGATTGTGGCAATATTGAAGAACTTCTTGTTGAACATTATTGATCAGCTTCATGTCGACACCAAATACAGCTGCTTGTTCCCTAATCTACTCTTCTCCATTGCCCTGCCTTTCCCTTTTAAACAGGTCTTCAACTGGTCACTAATTCACTTCCTCTCAAGAAAGGGCTCTGTAATTTTTCTGGTACTTAATTCTGAATTATATAATACTAACTCTGTTGCTTGTAAGATACAAGTCATCCACATACCGAAAATTCTGTATTTTTTTCTAGTTCCAGTTTAAGAGATTAGAGTACAATTTTAAAGTTGCATTGCCACTGAGATACAGTTAATTGACTTTTTGGCATATGGAAAGAATTATCCTAATGAAATCTTATGGCCCTTATCATAGTAATATCCTGTTTTTAATATTCATATCTCCAGGCACACTCTAAATACCGCCAACATGCATAGTGTATTAAAGACACATCTGCACTTCCCTCACAATTGGGAAAAAATGTTTTTCAATGTGAAAATAATATATACTTTGCTGCTAAAAAAAATAATACTAGATAATCACAAGATAAACAGAGTTTCCCGCCAGATGAAAGTGGAATTTTATTGGCACTCTGATCAAGTAATATATAGAGTAAAAATCACATGCTGATCCAATATTTAATGTTAACTATATTAAGGAATCATTTAAAAAAAACTGTCACTGATAACTTACTAATTCTTCTAAATGTGTGTTGCAAACATCATGGTCACATTTATTCAACAGCTACTTACATTTAGGTCCGTAGGAAATAATCAGATGAATTTATTAGCTTAACCACTTATCTTTGCATAAATGTGTTTCCTATTTGTGATTGCTTTCCATTTATTGTGTCTCAGCTCTAGATTTACCTTTCACTGCCCCGCTTGTGCTACTGGAGCTGGACCGCTTAAATAGTTCTCCCTTTGCTAGCTGGCAAAATGTTAAGCTTTGCCAGTAGACAGCCCTAAAGAGCTGCTGCTGTAGAAAGGGGCTTGTATTCCTGTTCTGCCGATTCCTTCCTTTTCTCTCCTCAAAATGACCACTAGGTAAGGGAGTTTCAGAGACGTTCACTCATAGGCTTTAAAAAGTAATGGTGCGTTAATATATGGAATTTAGAAAGACAGTAATGAGAACCCAACATGGGAGACAACAAAAGGAACGCAGATGTATAGAATAGACTTGTGGACTTTGTGGATGAGGGTAAGGGTGGGATGAGATGGGAGAAGGGCATTGAAGCATGTTAATTGTCATGTGTCTAATCAATCGCCAGCCCAGGATTGATGCTCGGGACTGGTGCAGTGAGATTTCCCGGGGGGGAGGGAGGAGGGAGGGGGGACCCGGAGGGGAAGCATATGTAAACCCATGGTGATATCATGACAATGTATGGCAAAAACAATAATAAAAAAAAAAAACAGATCTGGCTGCTCTGTAAGAAACATCTCCAAATAAAATGGCTTTAAAAAGAAAAAAAAAAAAAAAGTAATGGTGCAATATGGCTTGCCACTTTATTCTATGCAGAACCCAGGGACTACTATGTAATGAGTCTGAGTCAGTATCAAAGAATGAGAGACCATGTGAAAGATAACTAAAATATGCTGACAAATAGCTGTCTGCGAGGCCAAGCTAGATCAGCCAGGCAGCAGCCAATCCTCAGTGAACCACAGATGCTTAAGCTGAGTTATATCAAGCTGGTTCAGGTCTCCCAGCAGATCTACAGAATATAAACTGGGTGCTGTTTTAAAATACTAAGTTTCGGCATGATTTATTACATACCAGGCTTCCCTGGTGGCTCAGTTGTGAAATGTATTACTTTATTTCCCAAAAGGAGAAAGCGGGAATCAAAGTCAGTGTTTCTGGTCAGAAACAGAGAATCATCAAAATGATGTCCATGAATGTTGGAAGTCTTTTGTGGTGGAAACCTTCTCTGGAAATATAGATTGGTCTAACCTGTCTAACTTAGACCAGCCAAATCTTTTGTAGGTCGTTAAAACATCAGTCAAATATAAGAAGTATTAGATGGTCTTTAAAAAATATATATTTGATCTATTGAGGCCAGTAGAAACAGTTAATAATGAAAAGTTTATGTATGGTCATTAGTGCAATTTAGAATGTTCTCTGATTGTAATTGAATTAGTAAGTGAATTACATAGAATTCCTAAACACAATGGCTTTTATAGAACACAGTATCTTTAATGCCAATTATTTTGTGGCAGGATTTTAACATGTAATTAAATTTCAGAAGGCTTTATAAAAGTAGTATAGGATTCTTTAATCATTTTAGGGTCCTTTTCCAATGTTAAAAGTTCCACTTAACTGCACCATAATACTATAAATGCAACACAATAAGTCCAAATTTCTCCTTATAAATTTATTTATTTTCCTATGGATTATTACTTCAGTAAGCCCACCATCTAACTAATAATGCACATACTATAAACATGGAAATCACTGTCTATGCCTTTTGCTCCACCAGAATCTTCCTAACCATTTCTTGAGTGTGCCTTCTTTCCATCCCCACCATCAATAGCTCAATCATTCAGAGTACTCCGTTTTCTTTCTCCTTTTGATTCCTTATCTTTGTTGGCTACAGTTTGAGTTCTCCTGTCTAGTTACCCTTCAATGTTATTCCCACATTCTCCATGTGGCAGTTCTCTCTTCCACATATCCCTTACCTACCATCCTATCCCCTATTCTCCCTTTCATCTTTAGACACACTCTCAGGTCAGTTCTGTTTTCAGAAAAGAGGGTGTACATGTCCTTTAGCATCTATGACACTCTGAGTTCTTGACCTTCTATCAATATTTCCATTCTCTCTCTTTGCCTTAAAATTAAATTTTGGCAATCTTTGGGGCTCTATCTTCAGATAACTATTCTCCACTCTAATAAACTATGTATTTATTAAAGCATCTTACCAGTATAAAACTGCACAAAGAAAGATCTGAGAGGTTTTCATTAAAAGCCTATACCACATATGCTTGATATAATTATGTTTTTAATAACCACAACTTCAAAGAAAAAAATGTCTAAGGTCTATAAGGCATTATATTTTCCATTATAAATCCGCAGATTCTTCACTTTTATACAAAGGAAAATGCTTTAAGATAAAGACATAATATTCAAATTCATTACAGATTTCATGCTGTTGACGTTCTGTAAAAAGGAAATTGGAAGTTATATAGCGATTAAACAAGTGGGCTTTAAAATAAAAAGTTCTGAGGATAAAGGGGTTTTCTACTAGCCAGCTGTGGCAGATTTCTTAATCTGTACACTTTTACTTGCTTGCTTCTCCTGTACATAAAATAGAAAACACATCTGTCTAGGTTTCTAGTAAGAACTGTGATGAAATGACATACTTAATGTTTATCACAATTTCCAGCACCTGATAAGCATTCAGTCAATGGTTCCTGAAGCAATAATTTAGCCTGTGTATTCTCTTTCTCTGCCTCCAAAGATCTCTCCTATTTGACTCAGAAAAAATGGCATCCAAAAATAGGTGGAAGACTTAAATAAACATTTCTCTATAAAAGACATACAGATGGCCAAGAAGCATATGAAAAGATGTTCAACATCACTAATTATTAGAGAAATGCAAATCAAAACTACAGTGAGGTATCACCTCACATGGGTCAGAATGGCCATCATCAAAACATCTGCAAACAACAAATGCTGGAGAGGATGTAGAGAGGGTGTACCCCATTGGTGGAAATGTAAATTGATATAGCCACTGTGTAGAACAGTGTGGTGTTTCCTTAAAAAAACAAAACTAACTATGGAAATATCATATGACCCAGGGATCCTACTACTGGGCATGCACCTGAGAAAAACCATAACTCAAAAAGACATGTGTACCCCAGTGTTCATTGTAGCACTATTTACAACAGCCAGGACATGGAAGCAACCTAGATGTCCACTGACAGATGAATGATGGAGGAAGTTGTGGTACATATATAGAATGGAGTATTACTCAGTCAAAAAGAATGAAATTGAGTCAGTTGTAATGATGTGGATGAACGTAGGGACTGTTACACAGAGCAAAGTCAGTCAGAAAGAGAAAAAACAAATATTGTATATTAACGCATATATATAGAGAGAGAGAATCTATTGATAGAAAAAATGGTTCAGATAAACCTGTTTGCCAGGCAGGAATAATGGAGCAGACTTATATAAAGAACAAATTTGTGGACATAGAGGCAGAAGAAGAGGGTGGGATGAATTGAGAGCGTAGCATTGTCCCACAGACAGAGGAGCCTGGTGGGCTGCAGTCCATGAGGTTGCTGAGAGTCAAACATGACTGAGGGACTTCAATTTTCACTTTCATGCATTGGAGGAGGAAATGACAACCCACTGCAGTGTTCTTGCCTGGAGAATCCAAGGGACGGCGGAGCCTAGTGGGCGGCTGTCTATGGGGTCGCACAGAGTTAGACACGACTGAAGCGACTTAGCAGCAGCAGCAGCAGCATTGACATATATATGTCAAAATAGCTATGGGGAAGCTGCCATATTATAGCACAGGGACCTCAGCTCTAGAGGGGTGGGATGGGGGTGGGTGGTGGAAGAAAGGTTCAAGAAGGAGTTGATATATGTCTATGTATGACTGATTCATGCTGTTGTACAGCACAAACATAAGGTTGTAAAGCAATCATATTCCAGTTAAAAAAAAAACTTAGGAAATACTTTACAGCATCTAGATCTCTAAGAAGGTTTTGCTATCCTTTGGACATATAACAGTATAAACTTTAAAATACAATGTTTAGAGCCCTTTTGTGCAACCACCGCTGGTCACCATTAAAGCAAGTTAGGAGGAAAAGAAATGTGAGTTAAGATTTCTCATGTGAATTTCTCATCAGAAGTGGAGACACATAGAGCAGAAATTTTTTTTAAGTTATTCACTTTATATAATGGAGAAGAGCTGAAAATGGAAAAAATACCTATTTCATTTTTCAATTCCTAAAACAGGCCCAATTCCAAAAGGGATAAAAGTTCCGGAGTGACCAGGTTAGTATAGTAGTACAGATGGAAAGGAAAGGGAATTCTGCTCCTGAAGAGAGGTTATTACACACATCTGTGTGATGATCACTCATGTATCTTTTTTAAAAATATGCACCACAGAGTCTCTCTGCTTGTCTTTTTTACCTTCCCTTAGTTCATCTATGTTTTTAAAAGGGTCAGTACAATAAATTTCTTGAAAAGAATGATCTCTAGTGATGGAGGTAGCCCCCTCAAGTATCTGAATATGAGATTTATGGGCACTCAGGTCCCTTTTTCATTACCCATCCAAGGTCCCTCCACTTCAATTCCAGTTGTTCACATCCTGTTTCAAGAGACACCCTACAGAGCTGATCACATGCAGGAGAGTCTGTTTCAAAGTCTTTTATTTATTAGAAAAATTCTCTTTCAGAGTCCTGGAATTAGAGACAAGACCCCAGGGCCCCATGACCACAATAAATGTGCTAATCTTCCTCGGAACTCAGCCTTCCTCATTCCTAGCTTTCCTCATTCCTAGCCTTCCTCATTCTTTTCACCAATTCATCATTTCTTCCAATTTAAAAATCAGAAAGACATTTCAAAGCTTGATGTTTCAAAAGAATCATGATCACATTTCTTGTTAATGCAATGTCATATGAATTTTAGAATTCCATTTTTTTTCAGTGTGGTAAACCTTACTTTGTCTGCTCTTGCTTACTTTGTCAGCTCTTGCTATTCACAAACATTGGCTTTCCTTTTGTGTTGTAATTTTTCAAATACTTTTACATCATTGTTATCTAGCCTAAGTAGAGCTTCCCTGGTGGCTCAGAGGTTAAAGCATCTGCCCCCAATGTGGGAGACCCAGGTTCAATCCCTGGGTTTGATCCCTGGGTCAGGAAGATTCCCCTGGAGAAGGAAATGGCAACCCACTCCAGTATTCTTGCCTGAAGAATCCCATGGATGGAGGAGTCTAGTAGGCTATAGTCTGCAGGGTTGCAAAGAGTCTGACATGACTGAACGACTTCACTTTCACTTCCTTTCAAAAATTGATGGTCCACAGGTCAGATTCAACCTTTAAATATATTCTGCTTGATCCTCAGAATTTTTTAAAATCCTTTATGTTCATTACCAGCATTTAAAAGTCAGAATTTTATGTTAAATCTGTATTTCCTGATTCTCATGAAGTACTGGAAATTATCCCAATACTGGATTAAGCTTTGTACTTGAGAACAGTTGGCTAAAACTCTCTTAGCATGGGCTTGTGTTTTATACTCCAGTCTCCACCACCCCTGATGTTTTTCTCCCAGCCTTCTTCATTCCTTTATATTGTTTCTTGACCTTTTTCAATACTTGTATTTGTGCACACACTGCCTATGTTAAACCCACAAATGCACAGAGTGTATCTCATATCCAAGGTATAAAACTTTTTCTCAAATTTTTCTCATCTTACACTTCTCAACAAATATTACCTGCTCTAAATCAAATCAGTACTACATGAAGAGTACTTCCAAAGTTTTAGTTTTACTAGATCGCTTCTTTAAAAACTCCAGTTTCAGGCCAAACTGAGGTTTAGCCATACCTTGATGTGCCCAGATGGCTTCCCTGTTGGCTCAGCAATAAGAAATACACTTGCAATACAGCAGATGTGGGTTCCATTCCTAGATAGGGAAGATTCCCTGGATGAGGAAATGGCAACCTACCCCAGATTCTTTCCTAGAAAATCCTATGGGCAGAGGAGACTGACGGGCTACAGTTATGGAGTGGCAAAGAGTTGGATACAGCTGAGGACACATGCCCAGAGACATGAAGAGACAGTCAGGGTAGAAATCTGCCAGGACTCTTACTACATGGGAATCTAAGAAGAGACATTTGGAAGAGAAAAACTCATTGTAAGGCCAAGTAAAAGTTAGTCACTCAGTGGTGTCCAACTCTTAGACACTCCATGAACTGTAGCCAGCCCGGCTCCTCTGTCCATGGAATTTTCCAGGCCAGAATACTGGAGTGGATAGCCATTCCCTTCTCCAGGGGATCTTCCCAGCACAGAGATCCAACCTAGGTCTCCTACATTGCAGCCAGGTGCTTTACCATCTGAACCACCAGGAAAGCTCTTCACTTTCACCCTGGACCCCCAGAAATGAATGAAGGTACAGTGAGGAAGTGGTCCAAAGGGAATAGCTAAATCAGTGCAACATTGGCCCCAAGCCCCACTCACTTTTGTCTGAGTCCTACAGAGAGAGAGAAACAGCAGTAGAAACCACAGAGCTAGTTGTTTGCAACTTCTGTAGGGCAATAGGACACATATACCACTGCTCTGCTGATCCTCTGCCAGAGAACAGCCCCAGACAATCATTACCTTCTGTCAGTCAACTGAAATATTCTCAATTAGTAAACAGTTTAATGTAAAGTATGAAAATATAAATCAGATGAATAGTTGAATAATCTTGAGAGGGATAAAGGACCTTCCTAAACACAGTGAGAAAATGGAGGAATGACCTAATTGACTATAACAACTTTTTTTTTTCTTTTTAGCTTTTTTTTTTATTATTATTAGTTTTGCCATACAATGACATGATATCACCATGGGTTTACATATGCTCCCCCTCAGGACCCCCCTCCCTCCTCCCTCCCTCCTCCCTCCCCCCAGGAAATCTCGATGCACCAGCCCCGAGCATCAATCCTGGGCTGGCGATTGATTAGACATATGATAATTAACATGTTTCAATGCCATTCTCCCATATCATCCCACCCTTACCCTCATCCACAGAGTCCACAAGTCTGTTCTATACATCTACGTTCCTTTTGCTGTCTCGCATGCTGGGTTCTCGTTACCATACTATAACAACTTTTGAAACTTCTGCATGGCAAAACATTTCAAACTAAAATGGAAATCTATTTGCAATACAGATGATGAAATTATCCTTAATATAAAAGGTGCTCTTATAAACTTTTACAAACCAGTAAGAAAGTTAACAGAAAACCGAACAAAGCACATAATCCATTAAAGACACTTATATGTCTGGAAGTACATACACAAATATTTTGTCATTCATTACTTGAAAATATGTAAAAACTAAATATTAAATATATTTTCTCACTCTCATATCAGCAAAGATAAGAAATGGCAGCCACAAGCCACTCACTGGAAAAGACCCTAATGCTGGGGAAGATTGAAGGCAAAAGGAGAAGAGGGCAGCAGATGACAAGGTTAGATAGCATCACTGATTCAGTGGACATGAATTTGAACAAACTCTGGGATATAGTGAAAGACAAGGAACCTTGCAGTGCTGAAGTCCATGAGGTCGCAGATTCGGACATGACTGAGAGACTGAACACCAACAAAGCACTTTACTATATTCTATGGAATATTTCCATAGGTTGGGTGTTTGTGTAGTACATTTTTAATAAAATACAGGTACAAAAAAGTTTTTAAAAAGTGGCTATGCTCTTATAAACTACTGTATAAAAAATTGTCACAAACTTTCTGAAAGTTACTTTGACAGGCATCAAAAAATTTTCATATCCTTAATTCAGCAACTTCTCTTCTAAAAATGTGTATTTACAAAAAAACTAAAGGTTTGAGCAAAGATATATATACACAAAGATGTTATTAGAATATTGTGACTTTTAATAGCAGAGAACTGAAATAAAAGAAAAAAATAAATCCCTTGTGATAAGGAAGTAATTTTATATCCATATAGTAGATTATACCTGCTCTTTAAAAAAAAGTTATTTGAGGAAATTTGTGGACAGAGGGGAAAGTGCAGAATAGCTAATTAGTGTAAAATATATGATGAAATGTAATCCACTGGAGGAGGGAATGGCAAACCACCCCAGTATACTTGCCATGAGAACCCCATGAACTGCACAAATGGCTAACAAACACATGAAAAGATGCTCTACATCACTCATTATCAGAGAAATGCAAAGCAAAACCACAATGAGATACCATTTCATGCTGGTCAGAAAGGCTGCTATCAAAAAGTCTACAAACAATAAATGCTGGAGAGGGTGCAGAGAAAATGGAACCCCCTTACACTGTTGATGGCAATGCAAACTAGTACAGCCTCTATGGAGAACAGTGTGAAGATTCCTTTAAAAACTGGAAATAGAACTGCCATATGACCCAGCAATCCCACTGCTGGGGATTCACATGAGGAAACCAGAATTGAAAGAGACACATGCACCCCAATATTCATCACAGCACTGTTTACAATAGCAAGGACATGGAAGCAACCTAGATATCCATCAGCAGACAAATGGATAAGAAAGCTGTGGGACATATACATGATGGAATATTACTCAGCTATTAAAAAGAATGCGTTTGAATCAGTTCTAATGAGGTGGATGAAACTAGAGCCTATTATACAAAATGAAGTAAGTCAGAAAGAAAAACACCAATACAGTATATTAATGCATATATATGGAATTTAGAAAGATGGTAATGATGACCCTATATGCGAGACAGTAAAAGAGATACAGATGTAAAGAACAGACTGTTGGACTCTGTGGGAGAAGGCAAGGGTGGGATGATTTGAGAGAATAGCATTGGAACATGTATATGATCATATGTGAAACAGATTGCCAGTCCAGGTTCGATGCATGAGGCACGGTGCTCAGGGCCTGTGCACTGGGATGACCCTGAGGAATGGGATGGGAGGGAGGCCAGAGGGAGGGTCAGGATGGGGAACACATGTATTTCACTGATTCATGTGAATGTATGGCAAAAACCACCACAATATTGTAAAGTAATAGGACTCCAATTAAAATTTTAAAAAGAAAAAAAATATGACACTGAAAGATGAGTCCCCCAGTTTAGAAGGTATCCAATATGCTACTTGGGAAGAGTGGAGGACAACTACTAATAGCTCTAGAAAAAAATGAAGTGGCTGGGCCAGAGTGGAAATGACTCATCATCAGATGAGATGGTGATGAAAGTAAAATCCAATATTGTAAAGAACAGTACTGCATAAGAACATGGAATGTTAGGTCCATGTGGTCCATTGGATGTGTTCACTCAGGAGATAGCAAGAGTAAACACTGACATCTTAGGAATCAGTGAACTAAAATGTACAGGAAGGCATGAATTTAATTCAGATGACCACTATATTTACTACTGTGGAAAAGGATCCCATAGAAGAAATGGAGTAGCCCTCATAGTCAACGAAAGAGTCTGAAATGAATTACCTAGGTGCACCTCAGAAATGACAGAATGATCTTGGTTCATTTCCAATGCAAACCATTCAACATCACAGCAATTCAAGTCTTTGCCACAGCCACTGATGTTGAAGAATCTGAAGTCAATCAGTTCTATGAAGACCACCAGAAGACCTCCTAGAACACCAAAAAAAAGAAAAGATGTTCTATTCATCATAAGGGATTGGAATGCAAAAATAGGAAGTCAAGAAATACCTGGAGTAATAGGCAAGTCTGGTCTCAGAGTACAAAATGAAGCAAAGGCTAATAGGATTCTGCCAAGAGAATGCACTAGTCATAGCAAATACCCTTCACCAGCCACACAAGAGACAAATTTACACATGGACAGCACCAAATGGTTAATACCTAAATCAGATTGATTATATTCTTTGTTGCTGAAGATGGAACAGCAGTATACAGTCAGGAAAAACAAGATCTGGAGCTGACTGTGGCTCAGATTATCAGCTTCTCATAGCAAAATTCAGGCTTAAACTAAAGAAATCAGAGAAAAAAACTGGGCCAGCCAGGTACGACTTAAATCAAATCCCCTATGAATATACAGTGGAGGTGACAAATAGATTCAAGGGATTAGATTCAGTAAACTGTATCCCTGAAGAACTATGGACAGAGGTCTGTAATATTATACATCCTAAAAAAAAAAACAAGAGCAAAAAAAGGCAAAGTGATATTCTGAGAAGGCTTTACTAACAGCTGAAGAAAGAAGAAAATTGAATGCAAGGAATAAAGGGAAAGGTACAGCCAACAAAATGCAGAGTTCCAGAGAATAGCAAGGAGAGACAAGAAAGCCTTCTTCAATGAACAATGCAAAGAAATAGAGGAAAACAATAGAAGGGGAAAAAACAAGGGATCTCTTCAAGAAAACCAGAAATATCAAAGGAGTATTTTATTCAAAGATGGGCACAATAAAGGACAGAAATGGTAAAGGCCTAATAGAAGCAGAAGACATCAAGAAAAGATGGAAGTAATATATAGAAGAACTGTACCCAAAAAACTTAATGATCCAGATAACCACAATAGTCACTTACCCAGAACCAGACATTCTGGATTGTGAAGTCAAGTGGTTCTTAGGAAGCTCTGCTGCCAATAAGCTAGTGGAGTCAATGAAAAATCACAAAAGTCAGTGCTATCAAAGTGCTGCACTCAATATGTCAGCAAATCTGGAAAACTCAGTAGTGGCCACAGGACTGGAAAAGGTCAATCCTCAGCCCACAATTCCCAAGAAGGGCAGTACTAAAGAATATCCAAACCACTGGACAATTGCATGCATCTCTCATGCTAGTAAGGTTATGCTCAAAATCCTGCATGCTAGGCTTCAGCATTATATGAACCAAAAACCTCCAGATGTCCAAGCAGGGTTTAGAAAAGGCAGAGAAACCAGAGATCAAATTGTCAACATTTGCTGGATCAGACAGAAAACAAAGGAACTCCAGAAAAACATCTACCTTTGTTTCATTGACTATGCTAAAGCTTTTGACTGTGTGCATCATAGCACACTGTGGAAAACTCTTAGAGATGGGAATACCAGACCATCTTACCTATCTCCTGAGAAAAGTGTATGTGGGTCAAGAAGCAACAGTTAGAACCCTGTATGGAACAACTGACTGGTTCGGGATTGAGAAGGGAGTATGACAATGCTGTTTATTGTCACCCTGTTTATTTAACTTATATGCTGAGCACATCATGAGAAATGCTGGGCTGGATGAGTTACAAGTTGGAATCAAGATTGCCAGGAGAAACATTAACAACCTTATATATGCAGATGATATCACTCTAGTGGCAGAAAGCCAAGAGAAACTAAAGAACTCTTGACGAGGGAAAAGGAGAAGAGTAAAAAGGCTAGCTTAAAACTAAATATTAAAAAACTAAGATCATGGCATCCAGTCCTATCACTTCATGGCAAATAGAAGGGGAAAAGGTAGAAGCAGTGACAGATTTCCTCTTCTTGGGCTCTAAAATCACTGCAGATGGTGACTGTAGCCATGAAAATAGAACACAGTTGCCTCTTGGCAGGAAAGCTATGACAAACCTCCACAGTATGTTAAAAAGCAAAGACATCACTTTGCTGACAAAGGTCCATATAGTCAAGACTATGGTCTTTCTAGTAGTCATGTACAGTTGTGAGAACTAGACCATAAGAAGATAGACTCCTGAAGAATTGATGCTTTCAAACTGGTGCTGGAGACTTTTGATAGTCCTTTGAACAGCAAGGAGATCAGACTGGTTAATCTTAAAGGAAATCAACCCTAAATACTCATTGGAAGGACTGACACTGAAGCTGAAGCTCCAGCACTTCAGTCACAGCCAACATTGGAAACAGCCAACTGTGTTTGTTGTGAACAGCTGACCCATTGGAAAAGATCCTGATGCTGGGAAAGATTGAAGGCAGGAGAAGAGAGTGAGAGAGGATGAGATGGCTGGATGGCAGCACCAGTGCAATGGACATGAACTTGGACAAACTCTTGGGAGTTGGTGAGGGGCAGGGAGGCCTGGCGTGCTGTCCATGGAGCCAGGAAGAGTCGGACATGACGGGGCGACTGAATAACAACAATATTATGCAAGAACTATTTATTTTTTAAGATAGAGAATCTACATGAAAATATCCATCAAAATGCTGACAGTGCTCATGTGGTTTTGGGATATGATATATTTTTTTTTGTCTTCAGTTGTTTCTAAGTCGGTTCCAAATTTCATGAGGAACATTTGTTACTAGGCTGAAACTCAAATTTTATTTTAAATGTTGATCAAATAAGGTAATTATTGAGGAAGTGTAGAGCCTAGCTCCAGATTTACATGAAAAGTGTCAATTAAAAATTGGTGGTGGGGCCAGGCAGGAGCCTAGCAGCAGTGTGTCCAGAGCACAGGTGGTAGGCTTTGGGTCATCCAGTAGACATAATGAAAACGTGTAGCAAACATAAAAATTCTCAGCAGAAATGGTGACAGCTCCCGATACAGACAGGAGCCTTGGTCAGAACAATGGAAAGAGGAGGACCAGCAGAAAAATAGCCAGAATCAAGCAGATGTCCTTCAGTAGCACAATAAATTTAATCATGAACAAATAGATCAATGCCTTGGACACTTCCAGAAAAGTTTACAGCAGATTCTACAAAGAGCTGGGATCTTACATTAACAGGTAGACCCCAGAGCCTTCAAATTATAGATAATTTCTATAAAAGTGATCTCATATTTTAGACCAGACTGTAGTGGCCTGAGAAAATATGAGTAGATCTATTTTTCATGGTTCTAACAACAATACCTGTATTCACATATATATTTCTTTTTCATTTGTATTTTGCTGAGCCATAAAATATGTTTTGCTAAAGTTTACTTCTGCTGCCCCTGGATTAAAATGCAGAATTTAACTACTGTATGGACAAATATTTCCTATAAACTAAGATTATTTTACGAGACCAAAGGATCTATTTGATTAATAGAATCAAAACCATTGTTCTGCTCCAGGCTGCACAGGTATAGGCCACTCGCTATAAATTTTTATCCTCTAAAACAGGGTAAAACAGATCTGTCTAAAGTTGTTAGAGCCTCTTGTATATGTAATGCTAATAAAAGGTAAGAAAGAGGGGTAGAATTAAATGGTACCCTCAAATGCAGTGATCAATAATTAGTAGTCCTCATGACATCATGGATGTAATTCAAGCAATGCAGAATTATTTCAGTATATACAAGTATACCATTTTCAGTCCCAGGCTATGTCTATGAGAAAAAAATCCAAATAAATCACTTGCATTTTACAATTTTATTTCTAAAGCCCTGTTAATTTGCTGTTGAATATCCAATTAGCTTGTAGAAAAAAAAATGTCAATCCCATGCTTTACTTTTTTCTCCAACAAAGGAAAGGAAAGTGAAACAAGCTATCAATAGATGAAGCAAATACAGCAAGTCTTAATCATTGCTAAAATCAGGCTTTTGGTATAGGAGAGCTCATTACTCTCTTCTACCTTTGTGTATGTGTTTGAAGCTTTTTATAATGAAGAATAATTTACTGAATGTTTTCAATGTTGATTCCAAAACCATGTATTTTTAACATCCTAAAATAGATCCATCAACATGATATCACTTTATATAATAGGGAATAATTTTTCTTTAAATTTCTCTTTTCACATTAGCCAAGGGCCTTACCATGTTCCATCTCTAACTTGCTGTTTTCCTAGATGCAATGGAAGATACTCTATATTTATGCTCCAATCAAGTATATGATGAATACCTCCTGTGAACCCCATAATATTCTGGTCCAAAATGGCCAGACTTGCACCTCTATAGTCTCAGAAATGAAATTCCTAACCTCAGTAATGATACAATTATTGTTCACCAGTGGGATGCATTTAAGAAGTTTATCTGATATATGCTCTGGGCTTTCACAATCCCCCAAACATGGTATAGCCACAGCCATTGAAGAATTATTTGCACAGTAGACAACTCAAAGATAAGGGTCTCTGGGATTCCCTAAATTATTATATTCTCTTGTCATGGAAAGCTATTACACCACATCTCAGTGGTCACCCTAACTAAATCCAAATCAGTTCAGTTCAGTTCAGTCGCTCAGTCATGTCCAACTCTTTGCAACCCCATGAATCGCAGCACGCCAGGCCTCCCTGTCCATCACCAACTCCTGGAGTCCACCCATGTCCATTGACTCAGTGATGCCATCCAGCCATCTCATCTTCTGTCATCCTCTTCTCCTCATGCCCTCAATCTTTCCCATCATCAAGGTCTTTTCAAATGAGTCTGCTCTTTGCATCAGGTGGCCAAAGTACTGGAGTTTCAGCTTCAACATCAGTCCTTCCAGTGAACACCCAGGACTGATCTCCTTTAGGATGGACATGTTGGATCTCCTTGCAGTCCAAGGGACTCTCAAGAGTCTTCTGCAACACCACAGTTTAAAAGCATCAATTCTTTGGCACTCAGCTTTCTTTGCTGTCCAACTCTCACATTCATACATAACTCTTGGAGAAACCATAGCCTTGACTAGACAGACCTTTGTTGGCAAAGTAATGTCTCTGCTTTTTAATATGCTGTCTAGGTTGGTCATAACTTTCCTTCCAAGGAGTAAGCATCTTTTAATATCATGGCTGCAGTCACCATCTGCAGTGATTTTGGAGCCCAGAAAATAAAGTCTGACACTATTTCCATTGTTTCCCCATCTATTTCCCATGAAGTGATGGGACTGGATGCCATGATCTTAGTTTTCTGAATGTTGAGCTTTAAGCAAACCTTTTCACTGTCCTCTTTCACTTTCATCAAGGGGCTCTTTAGTTCTTCTTCACTTTCTGCCATAAGGGTGGTGCCATCTGCATATCTGAGGTTATTGATATTTCTCTCTGCAATCTTGATTCCAGCTTGTGTTTCTTCCAGCCCAGCGTTTCTCATGATGTACTCTGCATATAAGTTAAATAAGCAGGGTGACAACATACAGTCGTGATGTACTCCTTTTCCTATTTGGAATTAGTCTGTTGTTCCATGTCCAGTTCTAACTGTTGCTTCTTGATCTGCATACAGATTTTTCAAGAGGTAGGTCAGGTGGTCTGATATTCCCATCTCTTTCAAAATTTTCCACAGTTTATTGTGATCCACACAGTCAAAGGCTTTGGTATAGTCAATAAAGCAGAAATAGATGTTTTTCTGGAACTCTCTTGTTTTTTTGATGATCCAGCAGATGTTGCCAATTTGATCTCTGGTTCCTCTGCCTTTTCTAAAACCAGCTTGAACATCTGGAAGATCACGGTTCACATATGGCTGAAGCCTGGCTTGAAGAATTTTGAGCATTACTTTACTAGCATGTGAGATGAGTGCAATTGTGAGGTAGTTTGAGCATTCTTCGGCATTGCCTTTCAAATACCTCTTCCTATTTGGTATCGGTACCTCTGTGCTATGGTTCCACCACCCTTTGAGGTCTCAGCACTATTACTCCCTATTTACCCAGAACAGTTGCAGTTTATGCCTGGTTGTCTCTATATAATTATTAACATACCTCATTTCACTCAACCCAAACCATTCCCTACATTCAAAGGAATTAACTGTTTATTCACTCTTTTCCATACATACCAAGATTTTTTTTCCTCTTTATCTTTGAACTATTTTTTTTATCTGAATAGAATGTATCCCAGACCTAGAACTGCCATCTTTAGCAAATAACAATACAAATATAACTGGAAATGTTCTATATCAAACAATGACAATTTTTAGTATAAGTATGTACCAAATAATTCATGCGACAAATGTTAAAAAAATTATCTGTTGTTTATCTAAAATTCAAATTTAACTAAACACACTATATTTTTGTATGTTTAGAGTTGTTTTTATTTATTTATTTTTAAATTAATTTATTTAATTTAATTGGAGGCTAATTACTTTACAATATTGTGGTGGCTTTTGCTACACATTGACATGAATCAGCCATAGGTGTACATGTGTTCCCCATCCTGAACACCCCTTCCACCTCCCTCCCCATCCCATCCCTCTGGGTCATCCCAGAGCACTGGCCGTGAGCGCTCTGTCTCATGCATCGAACCTGGACTGGCGATCTGTTTCACATATGGTAATACACACGTTTAAACGCTATTCTCTCAAATCATCCCACCCTTGCCTTCTCCCACAGAGTCCAACAGTCTGTTCTTTACATCTGTATCTCTTTTGCTGTCTCGCATATAGGGTCATCATTACTATCTTTCTAAATTCCATATATATTCATTAATATACTGTACTTGTATTTTTCTTTCTGACTTACTTCACTCTGTATAATAGGCTCCAGTTTCATCCACCTCATTAGAGCTGATTCAAATGTATTTATTTTAATAGCTGAGTAATATTCCATTGTGTATATGTACCATAGCTTTCTTATCCATTCATCTGCTGATGGACATCTAGGTTGCTTCCATGTCCTTGCTATTGTAAACAGTGCTGTGATGAACACTGGGGTACATGTGTTTCTTTCAATTCTGGTTTCCTTGGCATAAACACACTATATTTTATCTGGTAACCCAATTACATCCCAATCTATTCAACATATTTTCAAGGCATAACTCACATGCTTTTCCTCTTTGAAACCTTGATTAAAGCCTTCTTTCTTTCCATGCTGCCTCCCAGAGCAATTTTACTGTGCCTTTAATAATATCTCATTTATATATTTCACTAGAATCAAAATTACTCAACTAACATACCTCTTCTATTCCTTTTTATGTGACTTGAGGATAAGAACTGAACTTTACTTATTTCTTTCTCTATTATCTTATTAATCACATGTTGACATATACTAGCAATCAGTAAGTATTTTGAAGGTCTAGGGATAAGCATTATAGTAATTTTAACTGAACTTAAACTAGTAAATTGTTTTAATACCTGGGATTATTTTTAAAGTTTCCTTTAACAGCTAAACAGCTGTTCACAAGGACAGTTAATAAATGCATTTGTCCAGTTCAGAATGAAAAATACAGCTATTAGATTGACTCTAAACCATAAATGTACTTCCTTTTGTAGGAGGTTGATAGCAGGAAAGGTTATGGGTGTGAGGGGCAGGAGGTATATAGGAATTCTGCATTTTCCACTCATTTTTGCTGTGAACCTGAAATGATTTTAAAAAGTCTATTTCAAAAATTTTATGAAATAGTTAAATTTGAATTGAGCTTAAAAAATTACATATACTACTGAAAAATTCCTAAAATAACAAATGTGAGCTAGGTGATGGATAAAATTCTTTTTTAATTTTTATTGGAGTATAGTTAATTAACAATGTACAGCAAATTGAGTTATACGTATTCTTTCTAAAAGAAAGAATCTAAAAGAATCTAAAATTCTTTTCCCATATAGGTCATTACAGAATATTGAGTAGTTCCCTGCACTATACAGTAGGTCCTTACTGATTATTTATCTGATATATATTAGTGTGTACAGGTCAATCCCAATTTCCCAATTTACCCCTCCCGTTCCTTGACATAAACATTATTAGAAGTACTCTATTTTCAAAATTAATCTTGAATGGACTTGAGTAGCTCTATCTTGAAAACTGGACAAAAATCCTTTATAATGTCATATTTTATTTAGTTTATAGAACTCTCAAACTAATACAAAGCCTATTAGTCCTATCCACTTCTGGTTTCCTGAAAGATAGTTCTCTTTCAATGTGCTATGTTTTTTAAAGATATTATCAGAATCCCTCTTCTGCTAAGAACTAGACCAAATGTAAATTTAATCCCTGAGATAGGAAGGTCAGTTATGAAAATAATTTTAGTATTACTTATTTTCTTGCATAGATTTGGTGCACTTGTATAGGAGAAATATAATGAAACCAATTAATTATTGCTAACTTTCATATTTCTTCCAAAGGACAGAAATAATCACTTTGTTGGTTAAATTATTTTCATAAAAATGCATCTTACTATAAAAATATTTCTTTTTTTTCTAGTTCTTAGGATCACTCAGTTTATTAACTGTTCATCAATAATTTATTTGAAGATCTACTATCTATAGTTTAGTATTTGGATATTATTTTACATTAAATTATTGTCTCTTCCATACACTCCAAAAAGGCAGATTTAAAGGTTTTTGAAAACAAAAAAATCTAGAATTAAAAGTTCAAGCTAAATTATTTTCTTGGAGGAAATAGTGAGTATGTGCAGTGGTACATCAAATTGAAAACATAATTTCAATTCTCTTTTGGTTAAACAATTTTACCTTTCATTTTAAAGCAGTCTATAAGAGTTTTCATCACAGGTTGAATCAAAACATGCTAAAAGGAAAAAATCATTTCAATTTTGACAAAAATTAAGTGGTTCTGTTGTTCCCAGGGATGTCATCACCCTCTGCCAATGCACAGCTTTCAGGGTTGTAAATGAAGTATACGGACCCCAGACTAGTCAACCACATCAGTTGAATCAACCCTGGTAGTCAGTGGGATGTTGATGTCATAGTCGGATCCCAGTCAGAGCCACAAAGATAATGTACTGGCTAAAGAAAGAAGGCAAACATGACAGTGTCTTTCAGCCTATGATAGGGAAATTAAACAAGATGTTATTCCCAAATTCTATTGTTGTTACTGAAAGCCAGATTTTAGTCCTGAGCTTCACATGGAGAAAAATAATTAGATTTAATAAAAATTTAAATAAGTTCCCTCCCTAGCAAAACTGTAAATAAATATATGTACAATTGAAAAACATGATGGTAATTTTATTTTTTACTAATAATGTAGCCTCCACGAATATTTCACCATGACAATTTGACAGCCATGGTATTTTGCTAATTTCTAAATAAGTTGGAAGATAAAGTGATTCATGGTGGATATAATTGATCTTCCCCTCACTGCCACATAAATAGTATTTGTTATAAAAGTTTAAAAGCCACATTTATGCATTAAATTATTAAAGCAAGTATAATGCTTCCACATTGTATTGTTTTGCAAGGGTTAGCGTGGAATCTTCACCATTTATCATACATGTACTTCTGTCTTTTTCCTACTCAGAAGCACAGCATGAAAAAACTTCATTTCACATTGAAACATCGCTATGTGGAACAGTGTGATGAAATGAGACACAGGAGGAGTTATACTCCGGTAAACAGTTGGTCTACGGGAATGATAGCATTTTATGCTGAGACTGATATATCAATTTTAAGTCCTAAGAGATGACTGATCTGAAAGCCAGAATGTCACCAGTGATGAAGTATACGCATGTGAAAAATTACAGGTAACGTGACTAGGCCTGCTGAGAAGTCTCTCACCCGGGCCTGCTTTACAAACCAGCACAGAACACCAGGACCCTCCTCCAGTGATGCCTCCTGATTAATTATTCCATATCACTGGCTGACGAAAAGCTTTCGTGTTGTCATGGGCATCTAAAATGTGTCACTAAATAATCTAAGTTCAATGATGTTGTAAATGTGACCGGAAAGATATTTCACAGATTGCATTTTGATACGAAGACATTTTCTAAAAAGCAAAAAATAAAAAAATATAGAGATGGAAGTTTTTAGGAGCAAACTGTTTTCTCTCAACAACCTAAAAATTCACAGCACTGTTTTCCTTGGCTCAAATAAAAGATGCAGCATCTAGTTTTGTTTGATCTCACATTGTCAAAGTGAAAACTATTTCTCACTGTATACGTAAACTGTGAAAAGATTTTGAAAGTATTTTCTTTATTAAAATAAGAGGCTGCAGAGCTACTACTGGAAGCCGTAGTCACCTGGATATAAACTATCACTTAGGACACCATCCAAGTAAAAGATAAATGCTGGAAATAGGGACTTAATTTTTTTTAAATCTTTTACTTTTTACCCCAATAAAATATTAGGAATTGAAAAATCTAAGAATTATCAAATAATGGCTTCTGGATAGCCATGGGGAAGTTCTCTGTGCCTCAGTTTTCTCATCTATAAAATGGAAATAATGGTAGTACCTAGATGGTTGTGAAGATTAAATAATACATGGCAGATGCCATGTAAAGATTTTCCACTATTCATTGCATTTCAGTATTTCATGTTGTCATTGTAGGAATATAAGGAAATATATTCTTTCAAAATTAATATTTCTACAGGAAGTAATATCATGGGAAAAATTTGTCAATGGGATGGCATAGGACGGATTATGGCAGATGCCATGACATAAAGATGAAAAACAGATATGACAAAATGTTCTTTTCTGAGCCCTGCCCGCCCCCAGTCAATATTTGAGGGAATCTTATATCTAGGAGCAAGAATAGAATTTAGAATCAGAATTTCTGTGTTTGACTTGCATTTTCAGAATTTTTACTCCCAATAGACAAGTCATACAAGTTCTGAGCCTCAGTTTTCTTATCTAAAATGGGAATCATACAACCCTTTTAACAAATATGTTGCAAATTTTAAATACAATGATAATCTGAAAACATTGAGGAGGTATAAAAATAGATTCTCTGTACTACCATTTGCCAAAATAATCTATAATTATTATAATTAAAATCTTTCACCTTGACTTCATAAAATGTGACTACCTCATATGAGATATAGTGCTGCCAATAATATTATTAAAACAATAGAGGGAAAATTAATTTAAAAGTAATTGTATAGAACTTTGAAACACCTACTTAAAATGCATGACTACAACAAAGGATTATAGGCCAAAAACATAACTTTTTTTTTTTTAAAGAGGCTCTTCAACAATTTGGTTTGACTATTAAAGGGACTCAAAATATTAGGGTCCTTTCCAAAATCTGTGCAGTCAAAAATTGCACAATTTTTGACTTTTAAAATTTTCTCACAGTTTTCACCTTTGACTTCTACCTTCAATGTCCAATCCATAGTGGCACTTATATTTTTTTCATATATAGTTGTCTCCAACTGTCATATTGTCAAAATTATCATACTTTTTTGATAATTTCATCCATTATTTAATGCTTAGAAACTCCATTCTTACTCAGATCAATTGTTCACATATATGTTCTTCCTCAAATAATACATTTTCATATTTTTGCCTAGCATGTCTCTGAAATTTATTCTGGAATATAGTAGGAGGATAATTCCATTTTATTTTATTATTTAACTATCCCTATGATATTTATTGAATAGGCTTTTTTGAGTCAAAGAAGAAAGAAATACACTCATAAAATTAAATAGATGAAATGAGAGTTGAGAACCGCATTTTGGTTGAGGAAAAATGGGAAAAGCATAAAGGTAATTTGGGAAGTGGAAACTTGGACTCATCACAGACTTGAGTATAGAAGCAAGAGACAGAAGGAAAGAGCAGGCTTCCCAGAGAGCTGGGAAAGAATCATAGTTGGGAATAGAGAGTTTTCATATTATGAAATTTTACTTGGGCCAACCCAAGGAGGGGGCTAGGAGTAAGTCTTTCTAATGCTCTGACTCTCAGAAAACTAAGGGAAAAAAATAGCTGAGTAAAATTCTTGCCAATGGAGTTTTTTCATAAATGAGGAGGGGAATATGTCACAGTAATATATCACCTCACAGAAATCTTGGCGTGAAAGGACATAACATCTGTTAAGTAATCCTACATAATCCAAGCACATTTTAATAAACAAGCTATGTAAATCACACACACACAGATAAAATAAATGTAATTATTCATTAACCTATCAGTATTTGTTCTCATTCCAAAAATGGATTATTTGTTCTCCCTTCCCTGCCTACAAAAGATCAAAAAGTGAAATTAATTTGAAAGATGGAAACATAAATCATCTGTTATTCCATTTCCTGAAATATACAAAGTTCATTATTCTTAGCGTTGGGCAACCATACTTCCAGACTTTTATAAAAAGTTATTTTTCCTAAATATAGCATATGAACATAAATTTATAAAATTAATACAGAGACATATAAAATTCAATCAGAGAAAAAAGAAAAAAGACCAGGACAGGAGCAAGAATTTGGAATGCACCTAAAACAAGAATATACAGTCCACTTACTATAGGCCACATATTTTACTCAAATTCTTAAGTTTTCAGAAAGAAGGAATGAAAATATCTACCCAGTGTGTATTTGTGCTATTTTTTTTTCCCTGGCCATGCCACATGGCCTGTGGAATCTTAGTTCCCTGACCAGGGATTGAACTGCCACAGAGACCTACCAACTGAGTCACCAGGGAACTTCCATCTTCCTAATCTTCTTAAAGAATGAGATGTTTTATGATTAAAAGATAAGAACCCATAGAATATATTTACATCATGATGGAACTTTTCAGTATTTTTAAACTCAAATGGCTATACAGAGGCCAAGCAGGAATCATAAATAACTAACTCTGTACTGGGCTTGAAATGGTGGAGTAGGGATTGTGATAAGCTTGAGATAGAAGTGCTAACTATATTTAAGTATATATGTAAGTATGTATGTATGTCTCTTTAATGTTTGATTGATTTACTGGCCACACAAATCACACTTGCTCTTGTAGAGCCCTCAGTATACACAATTTCTACTATTATTATATTTCCCCCAAAAGTGTTTCCCTATACATTTTTATCATTAACAAACATCATTCCTTAATATTGCTGCACATGGAGCACTGTGCTGATTAGCAAACAATGAAACTTTAAAAAAAAGATGTCATGTTCTCTAGGTACATTATCACTTCCTTCTTAATAAAAGTAACAGGTGTCAAGACAACTTGAGAAATTTTGAAAAGTGAAAAACCTGTAAGGATTTCATGATAGAAAAAAGTAGCAAGTATTATTTCCATTTGAAATAAAATTTTAGTTTTTAGGATGGATTTAAATGTTTGCCTAAATAAGCTGTTGAAACTCTATCTAGTTAAAGGAAATAATAGCTGTAGTACAGAATTATACTTTCAGAATTATACTTTATTTAATAAATAAATTATACATTTATTTAATAAATAAATTATACATTTATTTAATAAATGTCATATATGCTCTAGAAAAATGTCAAAAGAATATTGATAAAGTATAATTCTGTACTACAGCTATTATTTCCTTTAACTAGATAGAGTTTCAACAGCTTATTTAGGCAAACATTTAAATCCATCCTAAAAACTAAAATTTTATTTCAAATGGAAATAATACTTGCTACTTTTTTCCAGGAAGAGATAGATAATATTAATAGACCCATCACAAGCATGGAAATTGAAACCGTAATCAGAAATCTTCCAAAAAACAAAAGCCCAGGACCAGATGGCTTCACAGCTGAATTCTACCAAAAATTTAGAGAAGAGCTAACACCTATTCTACTCAAACTCTTCCAGAAAATTGCAGACGAAGGTAAACTTCCAAACTCATTCTATGAGGCCTCCATCACCCTAATTCCAAAACCTGGCAAAGATGCACAAAAAAAGAAAACTACAGGCCAATATCACTGATGAACTTAGACGCAAAAATCCTCATCAAAATTCTAGCAAATAGAATCCAACAACACATCAAAAAGATCATACATCATGATCAAGTAGGCTTTATCCCAGGGATGCAAGGATTCTTCAATATTCGTAAATCGATCAATGTAATACACCACATTAACAAATTAAAAAATAAAAATCACATGATTATCTCAATAGATGCAGAGAAAGCCTTTGACAAAATTCAACATCCATTTATGATAAAAACCCTCCAAAAAGCAGGAATAGAAGGAACATTCCTCAACATAATAAAAGCTATATATGACAAACCCACAGCAAACATTATCCTCAATGGTGAAAAGCTGGAAGCATTCCCCCTGAAATCAGGAACAAGACAAGGGTGCCCACTCTCACCACTACTTTTCAACATAGTTTTGGAAGTCTTGGCCACAGCAATCAGAGCAGATAAAGAAATCAAAGGAATCCAGATTGGAAAAGAAGAAGTAAAACTCTCTCTGTTTGCAGATGACATGATCCTCTATATTGAAAACCCTAAAGACTCTACGAGAAAATTACTAGAGCTAATCAGTGAATATAGCAAAGTTTCAGGATACAAAATCAACACACAGAAATCCCTGGCATTCCTATACACTAACAGTGAGAAATCAGAAAGAGAAATTAAGGAAACAATCCCATTCACCATCGAAACAAAAAGAATAAAATACTTAGGAGTATTTCTACCTAAAGAATCAAAAGACTTGTATATAGAAAACTATAGAACACTGATGAAAGAAATCAAGGAGGACACAAACAGATGGAGAAATGTACCGTGCTCATGGATTGGAAGAATCAATATAGTGAAAATGAGTATACTACCTAAAGCAATCTATAGATTCAATGCAATTCCTATCAAGCTACCAGAGGTCTTCTTCAAAGAACTAGAACAAATAATTTCTCAATTTGTATGGAAATACAAAAAACCTCGTATAGCCAAAGCAATCTTGAGAAAGAAGAATGGAACTGGCGGAATCAACCTACCTGACTTTAGGCTATACTACAAATCCACAGTCATTAAGACAGTATGGTACTGGCACAAAGACAGAAACATAGATCAATGGAACAGAATAGAAAGCCCAGAGATAAATCCACGCATCTATGGACACCTTATCTTTGACAAAGGAGGCAAGAATATACAATGGAGAAAAGACAACCTCTTTAACAAGTGGTGCTGGGAAAACTGGACAGCCACTTGTAAAAGAATGAAACTAGATCACTTTCTAACACCATACACAAAGATAAACTCAAAATGGATCAAAGATCTAAGCATAAGACCAGAAACTATAAAACTCCTAGAGGATAACATAGGCAAAACACTCTCTGCTATAATCCAAAGCGGGATACTCCATGACCCACCTCCCAGAATATTGGAAATAAAAACACGAATAAACAAATGGGACCTAATTAAAATTAAAAGCTTTTGCACAACAAAGGAAACTATAAGCAAGGTGAAAAGACAGCCTTCAGAATGGGAGAAAATAATAGCCAATGAAGCAACAGACAAACAATTAATCTCAAAAAT